>LR737386.1:10315190-10466879 GCA_902655005.2 Marronus borbonicus
AAATAGAATGCGAATAGAATGAAAATAGAATCCGAATAGAATAGAAATAGAATCCAAGAAAACATCCTATTATGACAACAGTGGCGTAGAATGTATACGGGGCGAGGTAAGTGTCTATCACCACTGCACGCCTCTGTTAATAGTGAAAAACTATCTTCTATTATAATTTAAAATGCCCTAATATGCATTTGCCGAGATTTGACCAAAAGTATCTCAGTTATATATTTTAGATCATATTTTTGGTCAAGCATTCACCAGTTCTCCATAAACAATTATTAGCGAAACATCCTGTATGTACGTATGCTACGTGTAATCGCATACACATTCATATAGGCACAGATTGTTCCGTATAAAACCTTAGTCGATTCGAAAGAGTACGAACGACCAGAAAACTTCTATTCAATTCAATACTGCGTTCCCATCGCAATAACAATTTGAGAACGGAAGCTGCGCCGTCTCTGTTTGTATCTGCGATTGTTAACGAAGACCGAAAAGGAAATAAGAAAAGACAACCTACAAAGGCAGAACAAAAAGACGCATAACAGAGAAAACTGTACAATGCTAGTTCGATTGTTTAGTTTTCATTAACAATGGCGCGGTGTACTTACGTATCTAGTAATAAGAGTTTTCGCAGTCTAAAAGCCAACTGTCTAGATGTTGACGCACAGAAAAGCGGCGATATCGACGAAGGCCAATACTTCAGACGAGTAAATAAATTTTACTTGCAAATATGTACCGTTTCTTATAAACAAGGGGGTATTGTTGGTTGAGTGTATCGCTACGTCGACATACATACATTGGATGCTGTATACATACGCGAGGTGGTGTCGTATCGGATTCAATAGAATAGAAACTGCTAAATATGAATGAATCACTTTGTCAACCGATCAATCGGATGAATTGTTTACTAATACAATAATAAGTTTTTGTCATCTAGGTAACTTATGTCTAAATCTCTAATTAAAAGGTATTAAGTTGAAGAATTCAAAGTGGGAGTCGCAATAATTAGTCAGAAGCAGCTGATATTCAAAAGGGAAATACAAACATAGCGCTTATGTACCGTTTATGTAGCGTTCATGTTAGTTATACAAGGTTAGCTCTCATTAAAATTTCTATAACTCATTCAAAAGTTCATGTTATCTCTTCAAATCAAATCTAAATTGCCGAGAGAGTGTTTGAGAGGCACTCTCGAATTCCATAAAGCCTAAATTTCTTCTATATAATTTCCGGAGAATTACATTTAACTTTCTGAACATGGCATTTATAGCCTTGTACATTTACTACTTGATAACTACACTAATGGAATCTTATGAATAATGTTTATTTTAATTACAGCAGTTTCATTCATTACCTGCTTCGACGCAAACCATACGTCGTATTCGATAGGCCCACACACTATCCGGACAATTACCTGATTCCCATATTTGTAAAGGAGATGAGTAGGCTTTTATGTTTTCGCACCTCTTCCTGTTACTAATGCATTTAATGTTATAACGCGTACTTAAGCAACTAACTTAAAATCCGTATTGTTTAAATGTCACCCATAACACCTTAGAATACTCAAGCAAGGATTACCTTCGTTCATATTTTAATAGCAAATATTGAACTCTGGCGTTGGCTGCGTTAAATCGATTTGTTGCGGCAACTGTTAGCGGGCTATGAAGGAAGAAAACTTAGTTAAACTCCTTCTCTGGGCAAGCGTAATTTATCAAAACTAATATCATATATAGAAGGACTTCCTATATACCCTGTGGGGCTCCTGTAAACGCTACGCGAAGCTGTTGATGGCATCGATTTGCTATATGTCCGGGGCTTCGTTCGTTGGCATGGTAAGATACTGAGGACGTAGATGTGAAGTCAGTACCCCGTTGAGACGGGAGAATCTTGTAGCAGCAACGGCAACCATTAGCGAGCATAAATCTGCACGTACCGTGCAAGTTATAAAACTACTTCGCATCTTTCGTACCGTCGCTTTTACGTTTAATTAAATATACGTCACTGCGGACGGGTAAATTAGATTAAAACCGCGGAAGCTATGATCGAGAACGGAGAAAAACGACCATGATTAACCGGTAAAAATAAAACCTTAGTTCGTGGAAAATATTTCAAGACTTAAGCGTACTTTACAACATCTTATTGAAACTATTCTCTAGGGCTTGTTTGCACTAATAAATTATAGATAAAGACAACCATAAAGAGCGGCGGGCTGATGGCCGCAAACTGTTCTTACACGCCGGAGTGGGCCAGAACACGTGTCGATTGAGGATTAGGAAATTGGTGAAAAGTTTCGTGAACTCATTGTAAAGCATGGTGGTGATTCTTTCGTTATATTTTGGAGACGTTTTTATCTATCTGAGCTTGTCAAAGTTGACGATACGTTGAAACTGGAAAGATACAGAGGCATCCTCGAATACAATGCTATGCCATCGAATGCAATTGATCGATCTTATATTGATGGGAGGTAACGACCAAACGACATTTCTAAATTATGTAAGCCATAGTCTATAAGAAGAGGAATCTAATGTCCGATGTCGAAAAAACATTTGTGGCAACTCGTGGGTGAAAATAAATGACGAAACCCTTAATAATTTATAAATTTACCTTGTACATAGTGTGGTTTTCAAATAAAAGAGATTACATTATTCCAGTATTGTTTCATTTTGATGAGATTTACAAAAAGTATTGCAATATCTTCGTTAAATTAGGGGGGTTTCCAAGCTTATGACCTGCACTGTATATATATATTTATTTTGGCTTAGAACTTCATTAATGAATGACGCAGTATTACGACTAGATCACAATTCACACGAGAAGTGCTCAAATCTAAAAACAAATTAGAGCAATTCGCGCACTAAATTGAATCTAGCAGAACACAATCTGTTCCTCTTCTGTTATACTGTTTGCGTACTATGTAATTTATGTCGAACAACAAATCAACGGTCGACAAACATCCAACTAGTCGAGTGTTACAATATTCAACCGATGAGCTTCATAAACAGCCGAGAGCTACAGTAACGGTGTTGCCTTTCGCTGATAACAACTAACAATAACTTATAATATATGGTGGAATTATTTTATTAGACCATCACATATATAGGTTACACACAAGATCAACACTAAATTGAAAGCAACGTACACGAGTAAATATCTATTTTTTTGTATTTATCATCCTAGTGCAGGTAATTTATATACTGTCGTTTACATGATTTTTTTATTGGAACGTGAGGGAATTTAAGCTTGACCGTTCCTAATAAAAAGTATCCTTTGTCTAGAAATATAGCATCATAGTACTATACTAATTATTCATGATGTAAACACTGCATTAAACAACAGAATTTCCTTATTTCAGCTTTCCATTAATAAAGTTGGGAAGAGAGTAAACATTGTTACAGACTGTAATTTGTTTATTTAATTTTTCTTTTAATTAACTTTGTCCCAGATTCCATGATTAATCTAGCCTGTATAAGAAATTCTTTCGTTTTTTCGGAGATTCTAATAGAAAAATGTTATGTTGTTGTAGCTTTGTTCATGGAACGCATTCGTTACCGATTCAGAACGAATTCGAAACCAATTTGAGATTGTCGTAGAGCGCCTGCTCGATTAGGAACTGGTTCATGATTTTAATTTACCGCGAACGATTTCAGAACAAACGAATTCTCCGAACTGTCTGTCTCCTTTCGCGTCTGTCGTCTATTTTTTAACTTATATCTATTTTATTTGCTGTATTTTGATTAAAGAAACGAGTGAAAGTGAAAGAAATAAGTACTTACCGCTTCATTTGGTTCTAAAGTTTTAAAAAGAGTTATTTTGAAAAGTATTAAAAAAGTAATAGCTGAAAGGATGTTTCTTCTGACTCTAGAGCCTTTGAATGAGTTTTTGATAATTCCGGAAACAAACCAGCAGGAGAAAATTAATGATATTTTTAAACTCACTACAATACATTACTTCTTTCAGAAATCTATACCCACTTAAAATGAAAGTCTTAAAGAGAATATTCGGGCAAAGAGCAAAAAAAGATTCTAGAAAGGGATTATAAAAAAATATATTGAAAACATGAACAAAACGGGCAGCGACAGAAACATTTTTGAACACTTTGAAGCAATACCTAAAATCCTGGAAAAATAGAAATATTAATCAGGTCTTACTTTTGTCATCGGACACTGAAAAGGAAATCATGGAAGCGTTTGCATTATTGTGCCAGACATAAAGGACCAAGAAGACAATGTAGTACAAGCTCCTAAGGTTGCACTAATCAAAAGAAAATAATCTTTAAACATTTTAACACAAAGTTATGAAAATAAAAGTATAATATACTGAATGAAATAAAAAGTGATTGAAGAGAATATGCCAAGAGATTGGTACTAGAGAAAAAAGAAAGTGGAAGCAAAATGTAAAAAGGATGATCTTGAAAACAGTTTAAGATATACTGAATTTGTCCTCATTTGTGTTTTTTCAATATTTTTCTAAGTTAAAAGTAAAGTAAAATATACCAACCTACACCTTTATAAGCATTAAACAAAAAAATAATTAAATTGAGGAAAACTCCTATGGCAATTCCCTGAACTTTCCAGGTCGATGGCAATTTTACTAGTGAGCATTTCCAAAATTTAATTGTATTACAGACATTTTATGTGTCCTAAAGACAAGTTGTGGAAAAAGTTTCATTAGGATTATTGACAAAAAAAAGTTTAACTCCAAAGTTAGTTTTACTGGTTCGATGTGCGATGTGCCAATCCTTGCGTAACATCTCTGCTTAACCGGAACTGTTCCTCATATTGTTATGCACTAAACTGGTGCACAGTTTCCTCAAAATAATTGTTTTTGTTGTCATAATTATGTCAGTTTTAGGAATTTCAACTATCTCTAACATTTCCTCCAAATGTTCATCGCTGAATGATAAATGATCCGACATTATGCCCACATTTAATATATTTTTTAAGTTTGAATTAAGCTTTTTGCTTTTTCTTAAAAATAATCGTGTAGTCGACAACCGCAACGCATAAAACTGGTAAAACAAATTTCTAAATCTATTTCTAATCGAATTTGGTTGAAAATTCTGAATTTTGTAATCCGCGAACGTCAACATTTCAACTACGCATGCGAATAGTCCCCAATCAGTTCTGAATCCTTACCGCAAAGCTATTAGCACCATAAGGAATGACTGCCAACCATTTGCGCTTGGGCAGCGGCTGGAGAATCAACCTATTCTAGCTCTTCTACAATGGTTATCTCCTCTTTCTAGAGCTGGACCAAAAGGCTCTTTAGCTTTCTAATTATTACGTGACAGTCGCATGTCTGTATTGCTTTCCGTTTCCCGCCAAGCTATTTTTTCAGGATTGGAAACAGAAGGAAGTTATAGGAGGGTAAATCTAGCAAACATGATGGTTGCGGTACCAACTCGTACCGCAATAAGTCTATTTTTGGCAGGCCGGAGCGTCATCATGATGAGATTTATTTTCTTCGCTAGGTAGGGCTCTTTTCCCTTTAGTTCAACGTCGAATTAGTCCAATAAGTCAGCACAGTACTGTCCTTTGATTGTCTTTCCCTTTTCAATATTCAATTAAGATTATACCCTGCGTTCCAAAAAAAGTGTCGCCATAATTTTTCTGGTTTTTCGTCTTCGCCTTCTTTGGTGCACGTTCGCCGGGAAAAAAACCTATTGCGCCGACTGACCTTTCTTTTCTGGTGTAATGATGTTTCCATATCATATATACAAGCACAAAATGCCGCAAAAACTCTCTCGTATTGCATTTAAACATGTCCAGTCATTGCTTCGAATTTATCACGCGATTCTGTTTTTGACCAGTCATCAGCATTCGCGGCAACTATCTCGCCAAAAGCTTTCTCATACTTAACTTTTCATGAAAGGTGTTTTGCACACGTTCGATTGAAATGTTTACCATACTAGTAGTCTCTCTAATCTTCACCCATAGCCGGCGATCTGTCACCACGGTATCATGAACTTTATTGATCATATCGTCTGTAGTTACTTGAATAGGATGACCTGGCCTCTCAACGTAAGACATAGCTTTACTTTGTCTACACTGTTAATATTATTAACTAGATCCACTGACGATCTCACGATACATATTTTTGTGAGTAATGTAACCAATTATTATAATTTCTTTTGATTCTAGGGTACTTTTACGTTTTTTTATAATTATAAGGATTCGGACTATTTTAGAAAAAAAAAAAAAAAACATTCCCTTTTCCACTTACATTGCAAAACAATTCATTTAGAATACGAGTTGTCAATCCTAGCATTCGTTAAAACAATGGCATTACCATAGCACGGCTTATGCAATGCATGTGAATGTGATAGATACAAACAAGGTATGCACATAAAAATTTACTTGGTAGGTCGGCGACTCCGACAATCCATTCTAATTGTAAATCAAGTTTCCCGATATTTTATAGGGCGTTCATATTTTACGATCCGAGTGAATTCAATTTTATCGACATTGTTGTATAACCGAACAAATGCATCAGGAATCCGATCGAATTCAATTCGCTTAAAAACTGTACGGGGTCATAAAATGCGGGACACGCTTTAATGTAGGGATCATTAAATTGAAAAGCCGTAAATTTTTAATACTCACTTTTTTGTATAGAAGCACACGAAGTTTATAAGTAATGTACAGACATTGATCCCTGATTGCCACTTAAAAATTGAAATTATACCACTTTTAATAAATTAGTGATAATTTTCCAGCGCGTGATAGTACAAATTAAATTGACCATCACTGAATGCTATGATATTGAATCCAATGTATAGAAAATTAGAATATTTTAATATACAGGTGACCCAATTTCCTGGAACTGTAACATTATGCCTGTTGTGTAAATAGCGCAAAAGTAAAATTTTCTTATATCACAGTAGACGTAATAAAAATATAGTTCGACCTACAGGTAGTAATTTCTCCTTCCAAAAGTAAACGAATATATGAGTCCCATAATGCCTAACAAACCAAATTTAAACAACAGAAACAACATTTTTTCTTTATATATCTCATTTCTGACGTTTTTGTATAATGGTGAATATCTCTAACATTGAAAATAAAAGAGATATTTGCAGTTGAGCGAAAATCCTGCCATTAAGTATTGCATCCAAGTGTTTTTTAGTGCTTGCAAATCCTGTCAAATTCACTTGCTGACAGTTTGTTCTCTGTTGCCGAGGTACCTTCCTGCACATAGGCTACATCCAGAAAATGTTTTACGCGACTTTACGCCACTGCTCGTCAACCAAATTTTCAAGTTTCTCTAATTCATCCTTTTTCAGACATTGATAGTAGCATAATTGTGTACGTCAAATGTAATACCAATAATAGAGAAAAAATATCCACATCCTCGTACTTTCACAAGGCTTGAGAAGAAACGGCTGGTTTAATGCTCAAATACGAAGAACAAGGAATAAACGGCGAATTTTAGACGCTCTTTGAGTTTTCCCAATATCTAATGCCGTATTGAATTTTAAGAGTAAAGATTTGAGTACACAGACAAAAAGATTACATGCGGTTATGTGAAACATAACAAGTTCGGGAAAGAGCACCAAACACATCTCTGATCAGAGTCAAACTTCTCATTTAGTCTTAGACCTAGGATGTTGGTAGAACTAGTAAATTTTGCAAAAGTGTTATTTAGTTAACGCACGGGTTGCAAAGAGAATTCTTTACAGCATTAAAATACGTAACAAAATTTGCTACATCCAACACATTGTATGCATTGGCTATGACATATAATTAAAATTAAGTGCAGAACATTCATATATTTATAATAAGCAGACTGTGCCAAAATTATTGTCTCGTGACGCATTTACCTTAGTCCTAACCAGTGTCTTCTATGGACGACCATATAGGAATTTCTATTATTATGAAAGGAAGATATTAGTATGTGCATGTTTATTCCCCAATGGTTGCGTGCTGTTAAACCGACTAACTTATTTGTAAATAGAAAAAGGCTACACATGTAATCAACCTAGAAAGTAGATTAAGTTCTTAGAAAGGATAGCGTAGACGATCCTTAATGATATGTAAAATAAAACAAAATGTATTTATCTATTCTTATTTCCGCTCATATCAGTGATTAACTAAACATGTCTATCTATAATAGAGGCAGCAGGTTGTTTCTTGGTAGACTTGGTATATAATTAACAATCGATCCTCTATACATAGTTATAATAAGGTACACGTATATTTTGGTTGCTATCGAATTATTGGTTGAATATAGAGTTGCGTGCGATAAGCGGAAAGATTCACCTGCGCTCGTTGTTTGTATACTAATATGAGCATATACGGGGATGCTTTTCGTGATTGTAATGTTACGATTTTTTTAACCTGGACATGATGCTACATCGCTACGCTTTTCGGCCTGTGCTAATGTTTGAAAATAATGATCTTGCAGGTACGAGGAAAGCGCCAGAAGTTTCCGGCTTGACTATATTCCTGGCATGATAGAAATAAAATAGAAGGGTTATTGTTGAATATAGTCTTCATGTGTTTCAACTAATTCTTTACATCTTCAAATTAGCATGTCAATGTCCTTGAAAAATAGTCTACAGTTTCATCTGAAAAATGTGCTACAACAGCCTCCTGCAATTTTTCGTCGTTGTCAATTTTTCTACTCCGAAGAAATTTTTCAGTTTTAAAAATAGATAATAGTCACTGAGGGCTAGGTCTATGCTACAGGCTGGACGGGGAAGCTCTTGGAAGCCGCAGGCCTTTACAGCAAGCCGGGCAATTATGGCATTAGGAACAATTATGTGTTATGGTGAAGAAGTCGAACAATAGGACTACCTCGTCTTTTTTTTAGTAAGTAAGCTGGAGTAATGCTCAAATAGCAAGATTCCCTTCGAACACCAGAAGATCGTTACCATGACCTTCCTGGTCGACTGCGCTACCTTTGCTTTCCTCGGCCGTTTTTCCATTCCATTGACTTTCTTTTTGTTAGAAGATCATGGTATAAGATCATTCCCTGGAACAGTGGACCTAAGAAGAGTAACTCTAGCGTTATTGGAGGAGTCATCTTCGTCTGATCTGTTCAAAACGATAACATGGGTGATGACTTTGATTCTTTCATAGAATGCAGATCCGGATGGTCGGGTGACGGGGTTTGACCTATGGACAATCATACCCTGCCTAACGAGCCTATTTGTTTCTTCGTTATTAAGATTATCGTCATTGCCTTTCACTTATCGTAGGTCTCTGGTATCAAAATCGCCGTTATTGATCCATTCTGACTTTACTTCCTATCAATGAACAGCTTGCTTCGTTCCAATTTCGAGATTAACAGCAATACACAGCTAGAACTATCGTTGAGACTTACACGTGAAATGTGGTGGTTTCCAATCTTAACGATCATGACTGCTTCGAACGAAGCCTTTTCTTGTATACTCTTACTCCAATCTAGGTTAATTTTTGTCCACCAAGAGGCAAAAAGACTGCCGGGCGATCTAGGATTTATCGAGGAAGAGAAGAGGGAGGACGTAAACTGCGATTAGAAAATTTATAACCATCGTGTAAAGCTCAAATGATAATCCATGGCTCACGATTATCTGCAGTGACCATACAAGGGAGGTATCATTCTAATGATTTCGTTATTCGCACGATATCTTATCCACCTCAAAAGTATCGAAATGTTAGACCCGACAAAATTTTGACATACGATATTCATAAAGTAAAAGGTGCTGAATTAACTACAGTAAACTGTAAAGTGCATGTTAAAATCACACAATGTACTTCTTGGTAAACAACACATAAGTATCGGCACCCTCCGCACCACACAAGTTTAAATAATTATATAATAATAATATAAAATAAAAAGTCCGGGACTTTTTATTTTATTATATTATTATATAATTATTTAAACTTGTGTGGTGCGGAGGGTGCCGATACTTATGTGTTGTTTACCATACTACGCCACAGTCCTTGCTATCATTAATGTACTTCTTTTAAATTGAGACTTGTGAAATATCGTTTCGTAAAATACTGGAATTTAAAACATCAACGTACCCAACATTGACGCCTAACGCAACAAACTAGTTATTGTCTCAAGGAGAGATTGGGATGCATAGCGCGTGTATAATCAAAAATAATAGCTGGTAAAATTAAGGTTTCAGCCGAACAACACGCACATATGCAAGTAAAATTGGCGGAAAGCAATTTAAAAATTTCGCATGCAACAAAAGGTATAAATTATTTCGTTTTTCCTTCGTTATCGTGTAGACCGGGGAGAATTTCGGAAATGAGGCGGAATTACGTAGTTTTTTCTTCGGAAATGACTTCGATGTAGAGGGAAACACATCAGGCAGATTGCGGAATATTAATGAGGGTAATTATAGTTCTCTTTAATCTTTAGTAGCTCTATTTACTAGCTCTACAACTGCGTAATATGGATACGCTTTCAGTAGAATCACTTTTTCTACGGAAATAATCAACGTAGTGTGGTGTACGGATAAAAAATGTACCAATGAAAAACATTACTAAGTTTATATGTAACTTTATGAGAATGATATTAGTTTCTAGAAAAATGAATATGAACAGATATTGCGGGCTGATGGTATTAGCGGCAATAATGTAAGTGTTGAAGTAATACAATATTGATGTAATGTATCAATTGTACGATTAAATGAATTGCCGCCGATATGGTACACATCAGCAGATTGATTCAAATTAATTTTTTTTTTATCTGCAATTCCAATTCTCCCACGGTTCTGCCGTAAACGAAAGTGCTAGATCATTAAGAATATTTTAATTCAATGGTACATATTGGCTTTAGTGTAACATCAAGTTTTCAGGATTTTCCAATATATACTGTGTCATATATCGATCGATGTAGTTTCCGGCGAGGCACCCACTATATTTATGCAATTTGCGCATTTCAAACTAACAAACCATGAAGCGCATTTCGATCACGTCACATCAAAAATGTAAAATACATCGGGAAGAAGATTTCTATTGGTGCGGTATATTACACCTCTATATTATGCGCATATGTACATGCATAGCAAATGTTCGCGTGCAATGATTTATGATCTGTAATTTTCAGCATTACGTTCGTACGTGCGCACATCATTTTTTAGCAGAAAAAATCGCGACCACCCCTTGTCGATACGCATGCGAACATTTACCCGATACATGATGTTGATCTGCCAATATCTATTTTTTATTTCATTGTCCGGCCATAGTGGTCGACGTATCACAGACGGGCAGAAGTAATCATTAGAATTTGATGTGGCGCAGGTAGAAATGCAACGCACGGAGATATGTTTCGTACTACTTTGCTGTTATTGCAATTCAAGTGTGGACAATCGTAATCCGTTTCTTCCTTTAATAAGGGCTATTATAAAATTATATTCATTTTATATAATACCTCGTATGATACTTTAATTTTTATTTATTATATGCGTTCTCAACATGTAATGGGTAATAACTATGACTGTCTGAAATAATACTTTCTTATGAAATGAATACATTTTATTATATACCGTATTAAACGTTAACGACATTTTTTAGTTATTGCTATACTAGTGTAGATAAATGATAATATAATAGTATTTATAATAGATGACAATAGGTTAATTTGCAAGATCAGTACCCCCGGAACTGTCTCCTAGGCGCTCTTTGGGCAGTTTAAAGAGATTGTACATTGTAAAGAATGTCGGTTTACAAAAATTACAATTAACAGAGCAAAACTGTAATACCACATTACAGATTGTAATATGCCATGCGAGTTCACGATTTATCCTCCAACGTTATAATACTACCCAGTACCGCAACCGTTGGTTGGCAACATTTACTACCAGGCTTGACGACTTCTCACCGCAAGTGATATTTAATTTACTACGCGCTGAATGATAAAAATAAAACAGAAACTGTTATATTAAAAGCGAAGACTTTTTGATATGAAAGAAATGCAGTCAAGATGAATAATATTATCTTTCCTCCGTTATTATGTTGTATGGAGACCTAGCAGAATTGGTTTTATTGTTTTGTGAGCTGTTGTGTTGTGATATTGCTTGTGTATAGAACCAGCTTACTTAGAACTGTTTGAATCAAGTGTATTATTTTCTAGTGAATGTGTGATCTCTGTTGTTTATGCAATTGCCTATACTCTCTCCCCTTTGTCTCGATGAGTTTCGACAGATGTCTAGAATTTCAAGAAAGTTAAACGGTTTAGCTACTATTTTTCAGACATTGGATGCGATAATTATGTTACTTTTTTGTTGTCGGACCGAGAGTGTGGATTGAGGCTTTTTCTTAAATATTCGTTTTTTTTTTACTTTTAGAGTGCAGCAACAATAAAATCAACTGCGTTATCCTATGTATTGTGAAAAATATGGTGCAGTAAGTACTGAATCCTCAGCATTCGTCCTACCACCGAACGAATAACGTTCGTAAAGGTACTCTGGATATCCAACAGCAACTGTGTGGAGCCCCTCACTACAGGTCTAGAAAAAGATAAGATAAAAACCCTAATCGAAGTATCTGCTAAGTACAGATTCAAAATATAAGCACAACCATAAAAAATCGATAGCAGATCTGGAGGAATCTCGACACTGCTGTAGAGGATAATTGATTACCCAAACCTTTCAGAAATATGTAACACATGCAAATGCTACCAACAATGTAAAATCATAATAAAATTAATAAAGCGTATAAGAGTACGTCGAACAATATATACTGTAATGTTTTAACGGGATGAAATTTGAGAAATTTTTGAAATTTTACGAAGGTGTTAAATTTACAGAAATTGAGGATCGTGAATCCGGGAATGTCCCTAGACACTCTTTCAGCAAATGAAAAATTGTTAGATGAGACGTGTTAAAACGTTGAAATGAAATTAGCTACCAACCTTAAATCTTGTAACTTTCCACTACATAAACACAAGATTTATGACCTTCTTCGAACACCACTTCTTTAAGATTATACTATTCAACACACTTTTAAATTTTTAAATTTAAATATCTCAACAACACTATTGGAGGAATTCTAACTACAATGTGCCTGGACGACAGCTAGACCTAAAGTCCCAAATAAAATTGGCGTTGTTTTTAACCATTGTTAGATTACGTTGGCAATTGTTTTATTCCATTATCACCTATGATAATTTTTAACCGTTGAAAATATAGTATTATTGAAATAGATGCCGAAACGAACGATTTTTGCTGTAGCATAATGCAGGGACGCAACTGATGCTGGGATTCTGTGTTCTTTGATGACACTCTTGACCACATGCGACACTACAACGTTACTACACTGAGAATTTAGATGAAACGGACCGAAAGACTTTTAATTGGCAGAGATAACTCTTATACGACTAACATATGCACCGGAACGTGTTGTAGAAATCTCTGACATTAATTAACGAGAAAGAGAATGAGAGAAAAAGGTTTATTATTTTTACGCCCCTTTAATATTCGGCTAAGAACAGGAATCTTTCTACAGGGATCGGGCTTCCTATCAATCAGATGGACCCTCATACCCGATAGGTGGACAATGTGAAATGCCAAGAAGAGATGTGAATATAGCGCTGGTGACAGCTAACCTCGTTGATGTTATTTTGTAACATTACAATATATATACATAGAAAAAGATCCACTACTTACCAGTTTCGCTGCCAAATAGTACTGCTGTTGCCCGTTAATTTCATTCGGTGTCCTAGTGTTAGCATCTGCTGTTAAAAGCACAATGGTTCTTCGTTGTTCTCAAAAAAAAGATAGCGGTACTACTAGTACCTATATTCACCCTACACTGATTACACACATCTGTCGCATGTTTCATCTGCCGAAACTGTATATTATATAATAAGAGGAGCTTACATTATCTTTGGGATTAGAGATACTAAAATGCTAATAATATAAAAAGTTACTGTAATAGCTTTCATGTATGTTTTCGAACAACTCTAATAGTTTGTTCTTATTTTTGCTATTACAACTATAAAGCATGATATACGTATTTGTAACATACATCATAAATGCAATAGAGAATAGATCCAGAAAAACTAGAAATTATATTACACAACTCAGAAATATTTGCTTTCCCGTCCCGTCGGTCGCCCCATATTTTATTTGAAAGCGCTCTTTTTCTTGGCTCGTCTTCCGTCGCAAAGGTCGAAGTTGCGCAACACATGTCGTTTGAAATCCAGTAGGGTCGTGTCTAAGTCATAAATTCAGTCGTGTTTCCGTCTACTCCCCTTAATGGACACAACCTATTTCCTGTCGACTGTATTGGTCCTTTCAATCCAGGTCTCCTTTGCTGGAAAGTGTTGGCCTGCTATAAGGTAGAATAGATGTAAACAAACCGTAAAACGGATCGATTCATACAATTCCTAACAAAAAAAGGGAATATTTCGCAGTGACCATAAAGACATATAGACGAAAATTTAATTTAGCTTAAATTTGAACTACATACATTTAGTATTGTTAAGATGTGAATTTCTACATATGTTGGACTAATTTCCTGCAAACTAGAAAGCACATACAGAGTATTCACACCGCACTTTCAATCATGCTTTGCAAGAAGGTTCTTTTAGTTAAGTAGTAGCTACCAGCAATTTGATTATTCACAACAATTTTTGAAACATACTTCTACATCTCGCTAATTATTCATTATTCTCATTCTTCGTCCTAGACAATTAAATACACAAATGTAATTATAAAGAAACAATAATTAAGTACCGTTTAGAAAAATAGGGAAAAACTAAAAAAATTAAAGTGGAGTAGTATTTATAATTGGCAAATTGCTAAGAACTTGAGGAGCGCGCATCATCCTTTGGCATTTTCCAACAATTTGAAAAAAAATTCATCTTTAGCTATTTTCCAAATTTGGGCGTGGAATAAGTTAATTGTTTGATTTGTACTCGTAGAAACCATATCTTCAATTCTAGCTATACCATTCCTTATTAATGTAATGTTGCTGAACCACGCTGATAACCTTACACCACCTTCATTCACCATTTTTCCCTGCGTTGCAAATCATACCCTCGCTTGAACCTTATCTACACCGAAAAATTGCACATGACTGAACATGTTCCACTGCAGTTTCCCTCTCTCTATCTCCTTAATTAGTAGTACAGCGAACGTACTATGTAGGTGCAGTAACTCTGATCGTCCCTCCGACGCGACGTGTCGGATATCTGCAAAAGGGAGGGTGGCGCGTGTTTTTAACGTCTGCAAGCCGGTCGAGACGTTCTCGCCGCTCTTCTTGCTACACACCCTAACCTACCCTTATAATGATGGGGTGACATTTGCCCTCGCTATACGCTCATCCGTCTAACAGCTGAATTTTATTTATCATGAGGCGATTTCGAAGTGAATGGAGAAAAAATACCGTAGCTGATCGGAGATATGCTTTTAAGGGATGGAGGGTAAGAGTTTTCGTCTGCTACAATTGCATAGGGGTCGCGTTGAATTCGTGTATTCTTTCGACGATAACAAACGCAATTATAGTGACAAATAGGAAATGTATGATTTTGTGTATTTACGTATGAAACACGAGGAAGTATGAAGAAAAGCTTACGTTATAAATTTAGAAAAATTTGCCTCTAAATTAATTTTTCACGGTCATTACATCTGGGAATGTTACATTCCTTCGGCAATTTAAAATAAAAATGAATAGCAACGCTTTGCCAAAATTAAATTGATAGAAGAAAAGTTAACCTCAAATGTAACTGAAATTGTGCGTACTTCTGAATAATCAAAAGTTGTATTAGTCTTGAACACTAAAACGGATTTTGGATTTCCTCCAACTTCCATCCTACACGGCTCAAATTTTCAAAAGTATTTTTCAATAACCTCATCTCCATGCTGATGCTTAAAGCTTTTCAAGAGAACTAAACGACTCTAGAATAGCAATCAAATTTGAAGAAAGAGTAAAACAAGTAGCGACATCCAAATACTTAGGAGTAAATATACGTGTGAAAATGAGAAAATGGAAATAAACAGCGAAAAACAAAATAACAAAATTGCATTGTGGGATTTAACAACACATTTGTAAGGTGAAGGGAAATATCAAGAAAAGCAAAACTTACAATATAAAATACAGTGTTCAAACCAATATTATCATATAGATGTAAATGTTGGATGCTAAGTATCACTGTAAAAAAATTAAGCAAATTTATTGATGTAGGTGGTGAATAGTATCTCATTGCAATGAGCGCTATTAACCGAATTTTACAATAAAAGGGTAAAATTTCCCCAAACAGTGCAGTGTACATACCAATTCAGGGAATGAACTATCTAATGAAAACATACATTGTCAATTAAAAAAAGATTAGTATTGTTTTACATTATTTTACATTTATGACAATAACAAACAGCTTTCTCGTATTTCGTATTGTACGAATATTTTGCCAAGGAGTCAGATATATGTACCTATGTATTCTGAACCGCCTCTTTCATTTTGGCCAGTACGAAAAATGTTCAATAAATTCAATTTTATAACGTCGAAAACAAGGAAATGTCATTCGCAACAACATCAAGAAAGTTTATAGACAAAAAAAGTAGATAAAAACGACATTCATAGGAAATTCGAAGAGAATAAAAGCTTCCAAAAACTTTATTTAGCCCTACACCTTCTCTCCGCTACCTTTCCTTCCATAAAATTTATTGTATTCGAATTCAGGTCTTGTTTCTATATTTTCTCTGTAGACATGTGTATATGCAAAGCGTAGCTACACTGCATCTAGTTCTACTTTTCCATGCGAACTCTACTTCGTTTTTTCTCAGTCTTTCTCTTTGGTGTTCTACATTCGAATCCCGCCATTACGCTATAAAATTTAATTTGTCTCTCTCCTCGTGTTTCATTCAATGTGTTTGTAATGTATGCGCCACATGTAACTAACAAACACATGTCTGAAACTCAAATGCGTTTTGTTGTTTGTATTTTTTGGCGTTCGTGGGATATACGCTGTAAACGTATTTAAAGGAAATGAAGTTGACTGTGCATATTAATTTATTTTCAAGGGAGTTTCAATATCCCGTTAACAGCGTTTGGAACAGTTTGACATTGTCATATCGCATTACATTATTTTGTTATTAATTGTTTGGTAAATATATAATATAGGTACCATTATGATTATTACCAGGGACTTAATAGTAAATAGACTAAATTACCAACATTTACCTCAAACAATTTACCAATTTATGTTTTGCCTGAAACATCCATCGTTCCTTTATATCTGTCAAACATACGTGCTCTGTATACATTGAAAAAGCAATATGTTTGAGTCAAGTAAATTTATTTTGTTAAAGGAAATTTCCTTGAACTATTTATTTGCTTTGTTGCGTCAACTACATAAAAAATAATATGTTGAATGAAACAAACTGTTTAAATGCAATATTTATTATTCATTTGGTTGAACGAGAAACTGACAGAATAACACCGCGTAGGCTTTCACGGCTGGTATATCTGTTACTGCTATTAACTTCTTCCGGGTTTTGCCGTGTGTCGAAACTTTCGCTCAACGTTTCACCGTTCATGCTGCACTCAACAAAGTTTCCACTCCACTGCGCGTGGCGGTTCTGCGTAGTAGACTCTTCCACGTGTTGTTGAGGTGGTACCCTTCTTCTCTGTTGACGGTCTTGTTCTTTTCTATTTCCATAGTTATTGAGTCTTGAAAAGTACGCAAAATGAACGCTCGACGTCGTATCACTTTCTACCATGATAGAGCTTCCACACATTGACACACAACTGATCTTTTGACCACTTAAAACGTTGAATCGATGGGCCATCTGCAAAATCAACCATCGCGGAGAATGTTTTAAGAAGCAATTATAGAAGTTTCCAGCTATGAACATTTGTTTTTGTTAGTTTTTGGCAATAAACAAAAGGTAATACGCGTATTTCAAATATAAGATATCATCGTCACTTTATCATAAAGGTGCATTTTGAACCCCTTACTATGGTAACTCTTAGATAACTGCTACTACTACTCGGTTATTAAGCGGTAGAGGAACAGCCCTCGTTAATTTTTGTTTGCTTATGAAAATCTGAAAAAAATTGTTTGTCTATAAAAATCCGAAATAATTTGGATATGCAGTAAATAGATACCAGTTGGTATAAATAATAGAAATAGTTTCCTTTACGGCCGATTTGTAACTTGAATGTAGACATTTTGATTGACAACTTAAATAATTTTAACGAGCATACATCAAGTAAATTGTATTTGGTTGGGTTGTTCCATGAAAAACAACATCTTTGATGTAATATGTGTCATGGAAAAATACGTTTTCGAAGTTGGTGAAATAATGAGCGCAAATTAATGAAAAAATCCTCAGCAAACAGTCCTACCATTAGGTCTAGATCCATTGTACTTAGCCGAATCAACAGGATTACAATAGGCAGGGCGGCGAACAGCGCCTCGTAAAGGCATCGGAAGCTCGTTATAATTTTTTACATAATGAATGCGTAGTATTTTTCACAGAAACCAAAGTACGCTGAATTTTTTTGTATTGGTTTGAGGATTATGCGGAAAAATATGCTAAATGTTCCATATGACGATCATATCTTTATGGCGTATTCCTGAATACCATGTTTTCCTTTATCTAACGGTGAATCCTGCTTAAGTCATATCAAGATTGAAACTTTAAGTTACGTTACCGTTGTGTATATTTTCCCATTTTAAATTTCACGCCATAACGATGTTGCACGCTGCATGTAACATGAATAAAACAATGGTTCAAATTCATAGTTGATGCACATTACACCATGGTTTGATGCCACAGTTGTAGCAGTTAGAAGTGATTCAATGGCAATGTTTAATACCTTCGTCAGTTCTGGACCGCGGTCTTCCAGTTTTTGGAATTTTTTTTTGTATTTTAGTAACAGCAAGGATTCCTTTCGACATCCAAATCATTAAAAAGATTTACACACTCCTTCTTGTGTTCTAACACGACCGCCAACACCGATCGTCATGAAAATCTAAAATACGCTCTTTTTCATTTAAATACATAATTTTCAAGCGTACTATTAGCAATTAGATAGACGCGGATTAAATGAATGACAATTCTTTAACAATTAGTTGCCAGATGGTGCACGTTTATTTTTATTAATAAATAGGTTGCTTAGGCTTATCTCCCTAGCTTACTCAACGTGAAAATATGGACGAATCTGAAAACCCAACGCCTATTACAAGCTGCAAAAAAATCAGGATGTCCTGCTTAAACCAGAAAAGTTTAGGATACTTCTGGTTAAACCGCAAATATCATCGCTTCCGCTTGCTTGGTTCCAGACTTAATTCCAACCCTGTATATTAGCAATCAATAACGATAAGAGACAAATACATTAACAGTAATGATGCGAATAAGTTTCTGTTTAAAACGCAAATGACTAATGTAGTAATCTAAATCAATAATGCAAAAGCTAACAGAATATTAGCAAACAATTATAGTAAATGATAAAAGTAATCTTCGAGTTCCGCACAATTCTTTACTCGTCGTTTCACGTTGTTGAAGGCGCTGAATTGCTTCGGCGCGGTATTGTGTGCCGCGCATTTTTACAAACTGTATTTTTTAATCCAATGTGCGCGTATATGACGAAATTGGCGCCCTGGTTCTGTTGAATATAAGATGTGCGGATGTTTCTGGACGCACTTTATGTTTGTTGAAAAGTATCAGGCGATTTTGCAACAATAGGAAAAGACTGCATCCGTAGGTCCATTTAATGGTACTATTGACAGTTAAAAGCCATACGTAGAATCAAACGAACTTATATATTTGGTTATAGAGGAACCATATTTATATATTCATATATTATCTCTGACGCTCCTCTGAATGGCAGGTACCTTGTGATAAAAAGGGAGCGTACGCCTTTTGTGTTCGTCATATTGCATCACAGCCTTATTATCATTATTATTGAGTATGAGCTTATTCACAACCATTGCTGTTAACATATTTCAATGAAAGAAATTGAGTTTGGAAAATTTCTATATATTACTCTCTGTTAACAAGAAGCTTACTAGTCAATAACAATAAAAGTACAGGAGATACATTTGGAGAACTGAGGTAGCTATAGCAACAAGAAGCCTTAAAGGTTCTTGGAATACAGAAAAAGAAGATTCGACGGAAAAGTATTATTGCTTGAAAAGTTGCGCGTATTCCTAAGATACGTATTTCTATTTTCGTAGGTGCTACGCTCTCTCAGTAAATTTTAATTCCGCAATATAATAGGAACTTTACGCAGAAATGTCCAAATATATGTAAAGTACCCTTGTATAATATTTTATATTCCACCTTGTTTAATATTTAACTATTGTCGCAGGCACCAGGACGTAAGAGGTTTTTAAAGATCATAACATACCTTTAACCGGGGAGTTGCGGTTTTCAAGGGTCTTAGTGACTTACATGTTTATATAAATCTTCTGTGAATTCCAATTATATAGAGAGGATTTTTTATTCTGGTGGAAATAAATACATCAAACATGAAAATTTTAACTTAAGTCACTATTTTAGTAAAGGTAGGATTTATTCTGGTTCCATCAATTTAAAAAATTCTAAGCCATATGTAAGTGAAAATAAATCTGTGTCATTCCAGCAGTACTCCGCCCACTAACTCGCACTACCCCATTAGAAAAGTTGCAGAACCGTAACTAGTCATCGCATAAATAAATGTAATCTTTATTACCCGGTGCTGTATCCATACAGTTGTACGGTAGTTATTAAAATTTATGGTGATTCTCGTAAGATACTACGTATAATATACGGTGAAATTTTTACTCGGGCTGAGTCGCATGCCGTTGAAACATTCCGTCTCTTAATAAACACAGGAATAAATCTGATAATGAAGGAAGTGCGACAGTCAAACGTATACGACGATATATGTACGTTTCAGGATGTTATTAAGATTTTGGATGAGATCAGCTTATCCGCATTTGAAATTTCATGCCTCAGTTTAAGCTGACATAAATTTTATTCTAAATCGGTGTTGTTCCTGTTATTTATACGCTTATCGTCAGTATTTTTGGATATGTTAATTACATTTACCTTGTTAACTTAATTTATTGAGTCTATAAAAGTACTTCCATATACTAATGTACATTTTCATAGGGATAAACCGAAAAATCTAAGAATAATTAATAATCAGAATTTGTTTGCTCCCTAAGAACGTTATCAAAACATTGTGAGTTTATAACATACTCCACGACAAAGCAGTGTCCATATTACCCTGCAATATAAACATACCAATCTCACGCATAAATAAAGGAAACAAACACCTGTCAAATTCAGTTTTGTTTCTGAACATAGTCTCCTTAAGTATATAGTTTGCTTTGCTACCATCTCTTTAATCCGTCCCAGTAGCCATTTGGATCTTGTTCTGCTAAATAGGCGTTTACGAATGTGATGGCTTCATAGTTTAATGATTTTTTCTCCAAATTTTAAGGGCAAACAGAAGAAGGCTACTGGGGGCCAGATATGGTGAATAGGGTGGATGGTCTACCAACTCGAATCTCAATTCGTAAATTTTTGCCATGGCGATTACTAAAGTTTTTCCTTTCTCAATTTCTCGATTAATACAACTCCACGACTATCCCAGCAAAACAATCGATATTCCCTTTTCCGAGCCGATGGATCAGCCTTTTTAGGAGGCGATTCTACTAAAAAGGCTGATCCATCGCTTCGCAGTCCACTGTTTCGACTGTGTCTTGGCTTCAAGTATGTTAACTCCTTCGCTTAAACTAGTTCAACAGGCGGACATTTTTGGTCCTGAGTGAGTAGACGCGGTATCCAAAGCGCAGTTAGCTTTTCATGCCATAAACTTCAGTTAATATATGATAAGCATGTTCCCATAATCTGTGCGCCCCTCTCGTTTTTAATATCGGCTGCAGTACTTCTAGTATGTCCATTTGCATCAAAAGTGTCAAGCCTTCCCTTGCACACTTCATTTTCGTACCAGCCTATAAACAATCGTTTCATCTTTTATTAACTCCAAGATATTTTCTACTTCATCTAAACCTTGTCAACTAACTCGCTCAAGTGTTATGTTAGCACTGATAAATGCATTTCTAGCAGCATTTCTCTATAATAGAAACGTTGACGACATTCTTCAAATTATGAAAACCATAAACAACCACCATATTTGGATATTATAGATTCGAATAAGTGTCGCATTACACTGACCCTGACACATATCACACAAAAATTATTAAATTTTGTGATTTTGAGAGGGATTGATTGATTTACTTAGCCAGTACGCCACATGTGGTAAGCGAAAAGTCTTTTAATGCAGAACGTACCTAACTTTGTTTTACATGGACGGATATTTTATTTCATCTATTTGATCCTTGTTGATGATGTTATTACAAAGTAAATTATTGAAAATAACAGATGACTAAAAATTCAAACATTATATACAACAATTAAATGTCCAAATTGAACTTGGTTAACAGTTTTATTGCTATTTCTCTATGCTAGCCCAACTGAATTTAATTGACATGGTTCTATTACTATATCAGCTCCCAGCGGGCCATTAATAATAAAACTTATTTACTTTAATGAAGAATACCGAAGCGCTTTCTAGCTGGTACCTGAAAAAACTATAAAAAAGCAATTTATGTCCTCTGTTACATAAATAAATATACTGAATTATATATATATATTACTAGTAAAAGAAGGTGTATATATATATATATATATATATATATATATATATATATATATAGAGCGCATATACACTTTGTAATATCCATACGTACCTATATCGCAATATGCATTACCTTTATCACTTCCCTACCTTTATAACCTATACCTAGATTTAAAGGGATCGCGCAGAATTCTGCAGATGCACAATATTTGAACGCAAGTAATATAAGACGTGGGGTGATTGACACTGAGATACGCAAGCATGCAGCACGTTGCATTATAAGAATGTAAGTATGTTTGTACCAGTCGTAAAGAGATCGTAGAATAAAGTGCTTGCTGCTTCTCTGTTTAAGTAAGTGTTTTTATTAAAAAATCCCGGAAATTCGAGAGGAAGACAATGAAATGAAAACTGGCGCAGTCAGCAGGATTTTTGTACAAAATTCTATCGAACAAATTTGGTGTATTTCGGAACTTTGGAGGGGAAAAAACTGTTAAAGAAAGAACAAAGAGGAATCGACGCAGAGACTCCGGGATGAAGACCGGAAGTGTTTATGCAGCAATCCATCGAAAAGTTAGTACTTTTTCCTTTAACCTGGAAGACTTAATTAATAAGTTACAAACATTAGAACTGAATTAAATTTTGGTAGGAAATCCAGCGGAATGAATTTGTTTATCAATGCTTGTGATCAGATCAGATCAGATCAGGCAACAAATACGTAGAGCATCTTGAAATAAACCTAAACTTAATATAGCAAGGACTAGGGTAGTATGGCGAATGACAGAATTCGGTCAAACGGTTGAAAATGAGGATTGACGCATCCTCCAAACAGCTGTTGCGGAATATTTAATTAAGCTTGTGCGATGCGGGTATGCCGACACTTTAGCGTTGTTTGTTATAATCACCTTAATTGCTTGTAATGTAATTGCTTCATTGCTGATTCATTTCCTCGGAAAAGTGGCATCAAAACAGGAAAATTTATGTCTGCTTCCGAGAAAGCTATTTATTATAAAATAAAATGTTTTGTATGAATTGTTAAATCGATAACAGTGAAATAAGGGCTATTATTTATGACATTAATAGGATTCTTAATCTGAACTCTGTCGTCGCAAGACGGAAGTCTTGATGCATTGTGAATACAAAGCTGTCAGTTTCGAAAATCGAGCTCCAGAACTATTTTCGTGATCTAAAGAGGTAGGTGAACGTAACACAATTCGTTCGTTTTCAAGGCCCTATTCATCGTCGGAATATTTAAGGTTTGCAAATATATGCTGCTACAGGAGCTATACAATATATTATTCGGTAAGTGACGCTGGTTTTCGAGAAAAAATTGTGCAAATCATTTATAGTTCGGCTGAATATGAAATATGACACGGGTACTGATTTTTATAGCAATCACCGTTGTTTCTTCTATTTCTGCATTTCTATACTCAACTTATTTGTACAAATGTGGTAGAACACGATCAAATTTTGTTTTTATAATAGTGATATTAATCAAGTGCAACCAAAAGAATTATAGTCGTTATATTTATTTTTTATTTGTCGGAAATATTCCAAGAAAAAGGAAAAAATTCACAGTAATTACGTATGTATTTGAAGAAAGTTGATTCTCTTGTAATGGGCATTTAGACCGTCGTTAATAAACGAATTTTTATAAATACATAAACCCGCTCCTGTCTTTTACAGTCAGCATATTGTACTTCTTCTTTTCTGTACTTTGTACTTTTCTTCATCATTCATCTGGTGACATTGTCTGTTCTTTTTATAGGCAACGTGGAAAACTTATTTGAAACAAATCTCCAATGAGTTGAAGGCAGAGATAGGCAAGGTAAGGAAAGCGACCACTTTTCTTCAACGACTAGACAGACTTATGTTTTGTCGTCTCTCAGAAAGTCGGTAGTCAACACCAACTCCTCTTCTGAAACGAATAAACGCGCTGATAGGCAGAAACATGTCCGTGACAATGGTGTATAAAACGAACCTTGAAAGCTGTAAAAAATCAATCGATAACTTCGAAATTGTGAATCGTCCGTTTTCTCGAATGTTGTTGTCTACATCACGAACCAAATCTTCAGAAATCAGGGAAAGTCGGCTAGGGCGTGGTTTATCATACGCATTAACCCGACTATCCTTGAGCATTTTCACCCACTTTCGAACTTTACTGTCACTGGTAGCATTATCACTATAAAACTTCACAAATCTGAGGGTAAATTTTCGCTGCTATCAAGTTTTTCTGCATCCAAGAATTGAATTACAGATTCCAACAATTTCTTAACTTTATGAACTTCTACAGCTCAGCACTCAGACAGACGTCATTCTCACTCTCATTCAAAAACGGAGTTTATTTAAAAATTATCCCTCATATATTTTTATTCCCGACTAAGATTCAGAAACGTTAACAAAGCCTATTTTAGAAAAATTTATTTTCTCGGATATAGTTACTGTACTTACGTATATGTGCATGCAAATAGGATTTGCTACCAAGCTGTACCGCAAAGGGTAGCAAACTGCAACTAGAAATTATCATTCTAATTTTACAACATAAAGCTTAAGTTCGGTCATGAAGTTTATTTTACTACTTTGCGAATACCTCAGAACAATGGCAAGCCCTCCGTCTAATAAACTTCCAGGGTTCAACAATTAAATACACATTTCGTCGTATTTTTATTTTGCATCTAACCAGCCGTGATTTGCATTTAAATACAGTACAACGGTAGATGCGAATAAATTCAATGGCGTTATGCGACCAGCACGTACTGAAGAGATCAGGCAAAAAAAAAAAATCGAAAGGGAAAATATCTACCTTAGTGACGACGTGATAATCCAAAATTATACCTGAGGGAAATGGTTTTTAACGAGTGCGTGCTTGAGTTATTGTATTTACTTATCAAAACTTGTACGATCAGGGGGGCCGACTGAATTTTAATGTTAATTTGTGTATAAATCACGCTTCCAGGTCTCTATTTTCCCTCCTTAACGACTTTACCCTGAACCTCCCACTTCTTCCCCTTTTATTAATGGTTACCTCTTTTATAGGCGAATGCGTATGTATGTATATGTATATCTTATCATTATCAAATAATCGTATGTACATGAGTGGACAATTCATATAAGTGCGTAAGACTATCTAAAGTAGATGTCGGGGTTCGATAATACGGAAAATCACTTCATTCGTCTTTAATTAAGAACATACCGACATAGGACATTTTGCCCCTTTGTAATTTAAATAGGGTGTTTCTATTTGACTATGTTACAGTAGTTTTCAATAGGCATTGCTACTTCTTCATTGTATACAATTATCAACGCAGACCTACTAATTTTATGATTACCCTTCCTAGCGTTGGAATGACCAAAATGAGTATGTAGATGGCGTACACTCAGTAGTCGAACTGAAGTTGGGTCTATCATTAATTGGTGAATTCCGTGTTATTAAACCAAATATGTATGTCAGTGGTTCTGACCCATTTCGAGAAAGACAAATTTATCGCAATTAGCAAGGTAAGGATTTAATAAAATAGATGCTCCGTGCACGGCTTTGACTTGTCTGAAACAAACTTTTACAGGTTCAACTACTAAATATAGAGCTCGAGTATCTGCGTTAGAAGCTGATAATAAGAAAGTAATGTGTTAAATTGATCATCTGTAATAATATTTAATGTACAATTATATTTTTGGAGTAGAAGAACGTTAGAACTGAACTGTTGAAGAAACAGTAAAAAAACATGCAATTAGCGATGCAGATGAACTTCAATAACAAAATAAAAATCGCAAATTTTTTAGCATAGATTGTTGATTCTACTCTCATGTGTGGCATCATCGACGTTTCGATGAAGCATTCGTATTTTTTTTTCAATTTAATTTTGAATACAAAATAAAGGCAATACGACCAAATCTATGTTTTTGTATGACAGAAAGAAAATTGAAGTGAGGTGATTAAAAAGTATGCAGATATACATACAGTAGCGCTTCCAGAAACAAGTTTTTTTGTACGATGCTTCAGCATTTTTCGGGTCACCGCAAACCATCCAAATCAGACACAGTCCACTCCTTTGTTCCGTGTAAATGTTATCGATATTAGTTAAAGTCATCAGGACCCCGAATTAGGATCTGTGAGGCGCAGTAAGTGGCAGGTGTTACTCAGTTCGCAAGTTTCTCATGCCAAGTTCGTGTAACTATGGATCGCGTAATCGGGCCTTAAGAAGAAATTGTAGGGTAGTCTGTGGGGTTACTCGTCCACGGGCCTCTTATTAATTCTTGACCCATAAATAGCTACTGCTACTTTATAGTGGTCTATTTTTGCAAAAAAGAAAATTAAGCAAACGCAAAGAAACATCTACCCACCATGTTTCTTTGCATTACATGCGCATACATGTTTTTAGTACTTCTTTAAAAAGAATTCATTTTTCAAAATTCGTCTGCTTTGTATTCGCACTAAACTTGATCGAGTTAATACGTGGTTCGTACACTCATCCATTGAATTACCGATTCGTCGATTTACGAACTGAGGGTGTAGAAAACACATCATCCATAGGCTCGTTATTATTCCGGGACCTTGATATCCAAGACGACAAACTGTAGTCGCTGATAACACAAAAGTATCAGCACACTCCGTACCGCACAAGTTTAATTAATTAATCCGGGACAGCTGTTTGAAGGATACGTCGATCCTCATTTCATCTTCAGGATCGACGTATCGAAGAGGTCAAACCAGTAATATCTCACTGCAAATCGAATAATAATTGTCAATATTTAAAAGTGAATGACAATTCAACATTTACTCACAGGAACGCTAACAGAATTGTAATTAACTTATTTTATTCTATTCTTCGTATAAAGACTAAGTACGAAAGTTCAGTTCATTTGTCAACGTCCTTACATCCTCGTGAAACACGATTCAATACTTCCCTGAAGAATCCACGCCCCCGTTATCGTACATTGGATTTCTGAGCTAATTTGTAATATGTTTCCTAAAACTATACAGTAGTATATTATGAAGTATTATGGGGTATATCATCTAGGGGAAAGGATCCATTAGAATTGAAACTATCATCTCGGAATACCGAAGGGAAGTATTTTAGATAGCATCACAGATGATGCTACTCACGGGCTTCCCCTTATTTGATCTGGCTACCCTTCAATCTCCTTGATAATTATTTACGAACGAAAATGAAAAATGTGCCCCTACACATTTTATAGGGGTCTACGCCAGTAAAAAATGTTGCGCAGAGAAACTCATTGGTCGATTTAATGGCAGAACATATTTCCACTGCCTATTTCCGCTTTAATTAAAAAACGCTGTTGGAGAGGGAAAAACAATGGACAACGGAGGACTATGCTATTGATTACAACTAATGTAAATTAGGTGTAGTAAATCTTTTGTAATTTTATCACTACACTTCCAGAGACATTGAGCACAGAGCACTGGGGCACAATGTGCTAAAGAGCATTGATTATTATCAGTAGAGGTGATAAAGACAGGTGAAATTATTACTTTTTTGCAGCGACTAGACAGACTCGTGTTTTGTCGACTCTCGGGGAAACCAGTAGACAACACGAACCCTTTCTTATGAGACAAATAGACACGAAGACTCGTGTCTATTATTTTTTTGCAACGATTAGACAGACGTTTAGTCGCCGCAAAAAAATAATAATTTTAGCTGCCTTGGTTATCTCTAATTATCAGTGTTACAAGAAATAGTTTGGTCATATAATGGATCGTCAATGTTAGAACTGACTCAAAAATAAAAAAAAATTTGATTATTTCCGCAAAAGGAAAATAAATTTGCTGTGGTATTAAGATTACATCACAGCACCTAGTAAAAGGATATTCCACAAAGAAAAATGAAAGGGTTATTTATTGGTAGTGTAAATATTTAAGTGAAAACACAGTGTTTGATCGAAGCTCCCCCCTGCATTAGGGGGTTTTACATTTACAATTATAAGCAGTATATTTTAGGTTATTTATTTACTCGCGTTTTAAATTGTTTTTCCTTTGATATTTCTTTGCATTTTAATTCTATTTTATTACAACGCGAAGCAGTGTTGATGACTTCTTCCTTTTAGTTTTATCATTAGCATCGCGTATGGGCAAGCATAGTGCTACTCACAAAAAACCATAATTTTTAAATTAAAAATAACATTAAAAATTCTGTAATTCTTGACTCGATCTTTTGCCAAAGAAATAAGTAGATCCCACATTTTAAAATAACATGAAACGTTATCCCGGAATTATTACTATTTTTTTAATTAAAGCTATATTTTGTACTGGAATGGGAACTACCTTTGTCACATGTTCAAAGAAACCCATGGAAATGAGGAGAATATAATACAAATTATAATTTTATCAAAAGCTCGCAATCTTGACGTGCTTATGGGGCAAGCATTTTACAGTATCGTATAAATGCAACATTTCTTATACAGGAAAAAAACGTTAAGAATTTTAGATTTCGTTCACGATTCCTAAGTCAACTTTATTAAAAAGATAACTTTATCGATTAATAATTTACATACATAGAGCCCCGCGTATTTGCAGACAGACTGGTTTTTTCAACTCTTCAGGCCAATATAATCAAAACGATATTGCCATCTTTGGATCGTATTTCTCCGTTATTAAAACGGAATACGTTAAACGAACATTCCGTATTTTCGCCTTCGTCGAGATAACCTAATTAAAATATTAACATAGACGCTGCTCGTAATATTAATAAGAACGGACAAGAACATCGTCAAGAAATAAAATTAATAAATATACGCCAGATGCCGGAATGAAGATCAGTAGATATACTTAGGTTAGATCATTGAAACAAAATTACTAGAAAGTTTAATGAAACTGCTCGATGTGAAGATATTAAAACTGGCTAGAAAGAACCTCGAGTATGTAATATGGAGGAATTTCGTGTGTGTTGCACGCTACTGTATATATGTATCCGTAGGTCTGTGCTTTATACGCTGTGCTGATTAAATTTTTAAATTAAAAACTTCAATTTCTCTATAAATATACACGCTCGCCAGTGGGTAATAAATTAGCTCTCTAGATAGTTCTATCACTAATGTATTCCATTCTTTTACTTTTTCTTTAGAGTGATGTTTTATTAAAACGACGTTTTAAAAGTTTCTACCTGAAGCTTTCATGTTTTATGTATGATATCCTATTCAAGACCTTAACGTATTACATCTATATTATTACCTCTCGTAACTTTGAATTAATAATGCGCAATGCGATACAGTAAGTTAACTACTTTTAAAAATAGATACCCTTCTAATTTAAGATTCTTCTAACTTTTCTTTTGCTGGCTGTTTTACCAACATCAATTTGCAAAGGTGAATATTCTCGAGTACTGTATCATTATTCGACAAATTAACATTCTATTTCTGTATTTACATATCATTTCATATGTATGTAAAACGATTTGTACAAAGAATCCAACATAGGTACCTTGGTACATAAAAAATGTACTAAGGCGTTTGACGTAAACGCCATGCCGACAGGAAACATTATACTTTCATACCCATTTTTGGGTAAATCCCCATTTTACGCAACAATGTATTCTTCGCACTTAAAGAAAATCAGTACTTGTTTTATGGCTATGGACCATGAGAGGATGAAATAAGTCACACGGCATTTAGATCGTAATAGACCTATTATGCATCCTTTTTGTAGCGGGAAGTCCTTTAGGCCGCCAACCTATGCCACGGGAGTAGGTTAGAACGTTCCTAAGAGGAAGATAATACCGACGTATTTTACCTCCGGGTCGAAGGTATCTCGTACATTTACAACTGAAGGTGCTTTCGCCTTGCCATTGTTATCTTCAAATAATCCGTGGCCCTTGCGCCAAGATTAGACATTTCTCAATAGGTATGGTTTTATATTTACCGCTTACCAGTTTGGTCAAAACATCCGCGTGGACAGACGTGAAAACCCTTCGCGTCCAGATAGCAGATCAGGTTATCGATTACTAGATTCTATAGCGCTGGTAAAAGTAATCTTCCTTCTAAACAGCCCTTAGCTACTACGATCCGGATGTTATGGGCCGTCAAGCTGACAGACATGACGGCACGTTTGGCAAGCATTTTGTGAATCTCAGTATCTCAAATGTACAGTATGACTTGCTTAAAACATATTTAGAGCAATATTTTTGACACGCATCTAAAATTTTACATCTCATTTCCACTTCTTAAGAAGTTTCAAATATATATTAGATAAAACAATTCAAGTTAGGGACGTAATGTCTTAGAAACGCCCTTTGAAATATCGATGCACCACTTGCACCATAGTCCCATCTGAAGGAAAGGCTGTAGACGAGTGAAAAGTAGTGTACATTATTGTATTCCTCTCTATAATCAAAGGAGCTTCTCTTAAACCTAATAGTAACAAGAATAATAATCATCTATTTTCATCTCAGAAAGAAAACCAATCACAAGAAACGTCATAAAGAGAAATGCAGTAATACTACTAAGGTAGCCTAAGTATTAACAAAAATTGTAAATACACTACCCGACAAAAACATAGACGCGGTATCGTTTCTATTTACGAAGTTTATAGACATTATATAAAATGTAAATGAGGGTTATTAATACTTGTTATGTAAATAGTCCATTTATAGATATTTCTGGGTATTTATTGCTTTATGAGGGGTAATTGAGATTTTCCCAGATCAAAATAGGAATTTTAAACGCGACAAAAATTTAGACCCTGCGCATTTATTACGTTAATATAAGCAAAAATGGTTTAATTTGATACTTCTCTTTATATGCAGTGGTTGTGGTGGTAAAGTGTACACATTTCACCACGAGAAATTATATTTTATAAAGTGTTTGCAATATGGGTAGAAAAAAGCATTTATCCTTGATAGAAAGGGGTAAAGTTCTATCCTGGCACCAGGATGGTGTTAGTAAGAAGGAAATTGCTCGTCGGTTACGAAGAAGCGATCATTCTGTTAGAAATTTCCTAAAAGATCCGGAAAATTACGGCAAACCAAAAGGCCAGGGGCGACCGAAAGCTGTAAGTGAGCGGGATAAACGCATGATATTGCGGTGTGCATTCAATTCTTCTGCGTCGGCGAGAGTTATTGCAGAACAGGCGGGGGTACAAACGCATGTGCGAAATGTTCAAAGGATTTTAAAGGCGTCACCGGTAATATCACAGAAGAAAATGTTGAGAAAACCGCCACTTTCGGTGAAACACAAAGAAGCGAGGTTGAGATTTGCTGAAGAACACGTATCCTGGAAGAAACAATGGGAAACAGTTATATTTTCCGATGAGAAACGTTTTAATTTGGACGGACCGGATGGGTACTCGCATTATTATCATGATCTGAGAAAGGAACCAAAAGTGAAAATGACCAGACAATTAGGGGGTGGATCTCTGATGATATGGGCAGCGATTGGATTTCGCGATAAAAGTGGGATAGTGTTTTGCACAAACAAAATGACATCTGTGACGTATAAAGACTTATTGCGTGACAATCTTCTACGTTTTGGGAACCAATGGGCCGGGCGAAATTTTGTTTTTCAGCAAGATAACGCGCCAATTCATAAAGCAAAAAGCATTACTGAATGGTTTAAAGAGAAAAAGATTAAAACTTTACAGTGGCCGGTCACCAGACTTAAACATTATTGAAAACATGTGGGGTGAATTGGCACGTCGCGTTTACGGCGGACGCCGTCAATATTTCACGGTACAGGAACTGAAAACTTCAATAGTGACTGAATGGCAGAATATTCCTCAAAATTATGTGTTAAATTTATATAAATCTATTAATAATAGACTGTTGGAAGTGATTAAGAACAATGGAGGATCTACGCATTACTGATCACTCATTTGTTGATTTTTGTTTTACATTTGCAACAGAGCGTCTAAATTTTTGTCGCAGAAATTGTTTAAACATTGGAGTAATAATTTATTATTTAGTTCATATATTACTGGAGGAGATATTTTTAAGTTTATTTTACTTTTATGAATAAAAACTTAATTAGATATCTTGCTAGTTTCGCAAAGAAATGTTGTAACCCTTAAAACCCGTAAAACATCTTACCGCGTCCAAGTTTTTGTCGGGAGTGTACACTCGTTCAGATTATTAAATTATTGGTCTAATAAAAGATTTTTGGTGTTAATTTTAAACAATTTTAAATTTAGATTTTTGCTCTTCGAATGCTGGGTTAAACAGTGAGCACTAAGTTTATTTTTTATTGAGTCATTATGGAATTTATTTCGTCGACGAACTTTTATTAAATCATTATATCAAATGTATTGCAAAATAGTACGTAATAATGTTATTCATAGCGGTGTGTTTATTAAATCAGTGAACGTGTTTAGTAATCATTGCTAAGTAGTTTAATCGCGAAGTAGGGCAACAACACAAAAAAATATTCTTATTTGGTACAGGCATTTTCAAACTGATGTTCATCTTTCGCCTCTTTGTATAATATATGTAATACGTAGTATTTTAAAAGTTAAACGCAATCGTTAAGTTAGAAACGATGGATTTTGTTTCCAATTCCTAAGTGCCGATATTTACTGCTCTATCTTTCAAACGTTTTGACATCTACATTTAATAGTATTTTATTGTTTCAATTTAAGCAAGCCAATAGATATGGAAGTGTAAGTCATTTACGTTGATTATGGGAAAAATATAAATTCGTTAAACATTTGACGTGTGGGATAGGGTAAGTGCTTTTAACTGTACTAACTACTTCAATTACCTGCTTTGTATGTGTGGCGAGGGGCTAATAGGATTTACAACTTTTTAACTCATAATAACCACAAGAGCCTTTCTCACTATTATCTAGTCGCCATAAACGGGCGAGTTGTCACCGACACATGTACGAATGGTTACTCGAGATTGCATGTAGAAATACTGCCTCTGTCTCTCGCAGGACTTAAACCCGCAGCTTCTAACCCGTCACAAGCAGGAGCAAGCCCATTACCACTGGGCCACCGCATTATGGCATTAATCGCTTGGTACCGTCTCAAAAATCTACAACTTTCTTACTTGTCGGTGTTATGACTCTTAGTAATTCAGTGTAGGTTTCTCTGCACATAACGAAACTATATCTTCATTTATTAACTAGGAAAAACTAAACAGAACCGAAAAAGAAATACTTAACGTATTTCATTTATGGCATATCTTTTTGGGGCTAATTGAGTTCAAACAACTGCCTACGTATTAAAATATTTGATAACAGTTAGCACATTATGCGCTGATTAATATTGGGCATATTCTATGACCAACGTACTATTTTGGAAAATAAAGTAGTTAAATTCCCGCAGTAGAATCGATAAATTGAAAAGTTTGTGCGGTACATTAGATGGTCGACAGACTGGGCCACATCGACCTATACAGTATATGTGGAATACCTTCCCGGCCGAGAGAGCGTGTAACTTAAATTTCAACAAACCGCCATCAAAGCACTCAAATGGATTGAAACTAATTCCTAATTTTATTATGATGTAATATCTGAGTTATCCTGGATGAATTAATATGTTGCATTAAGATACAACTACGCTATCCTCCAAAATATTATGAATTATTATTTTGAAGAATAGAAGAAGAAACCATTATATTTGCATCACAACAGTTGAGCTGGCAACATGACTAGAGAACCTATCATCTTTTAGTCTCATACTACGCAGTAGAGCTAGTATAGATTAATTGAATTGTATATCATCTTCTTTTTGCTTGAATTGTATTTGTATTTGGCTCCCATTGTAGAAATATACTGGTTGGGTAGCTGACACTCTAGTGGTGTTATCAATGGCTGGTGTGTTTTGCTTGGTTTTGTTGTAAATAAGATTCCATGCCCCTTCTGCTTGTTCAATGGACTCATTTTTTATTTTAACTCGGTCATTATTCCCATGTATTTTTGTTTTAATTGTCTGCAGTGCTTGTATACCTCTCCATTTTTTTGTTATTTTAGTAACACATGCTTAGCCACCCAAATTATTTCTTGAGTTAAGAATGTCTTAATTAACGTCATACTTAGGAGATGCTCCTTTTTAAAACTGTTACACAAGCCCGAAAAATCGTCTACTTTATCCTATTCATGTTACACGGAGGTCATACGTGAATGGTAAGGAAATAAAGAAATCGACACTAATTTTGGTTCGTCCGTTAAAAGAAATCGCCCCATTATTGAAACTGTTGCCATTAGGAGTTTTCGTTGTTAACTGCATTAAAAATTTATACTATAATAACATAAGTACATACCCTCATTTCTTATTGTTCAGTGTTAGAATGTTTCAAGGAAACAATTACAAACGTGTATCGATACAATACTTGTTCCTATTGCGTGATACATACGGGTACAGATATACTCATTATATCGCTTCGTATGTTGAATCAGGTAGAGGCATTGTAGTTCATCAGAAATACCGTTGAATATCTACTAATCCACTATAATTGCCTTTGGTCATGTTTAAAGCAGGAGTTTTCGCTAATGAAACAGGATCGTCTCTTGAGACGCGGTGAGAATCGATATGTCGTCTTTCTCTAACGCAAACATTACTTGTGTGGTATGCTGTTCCAATTACTTCTCTGGAACAGCTTACATACATTACAAGGTGAAATTAATACATGTAGGTTTGAACATGTAATTTACAGATCTGCAGCGTTCGATTCGCTAAATTTTCGGATTGTGCAAGCACATCCGTCAAACATTGATAGATTCTATGTACTTGGCGTAATTATATGTATTTTACAGTTAACATGCAAGAACATTTCGTACTCCACTCACTATTATTACCATTATCAGGAAGTAAATAGTTAAACAGGTAATTGACAAACAGGTGGTTTGAAGAAACAAAGAAGAAAGAGTCAAATTCAATTGTGCATAGCATAAACATCCTCAATGCACATCAATAACGGACACAGGTTGTTAAAAAGAAATCCTGCAGTTTTATTCCATAAAGATTATAAGTCTTTGCTTCTGTTCTTATTTTACACGTAGCGCCATAAATTCACCGCAAATTCGTTATATACAAAATCACAAATTTATATATAAAACAGACATTAACCATACTTCTATTTTTAAGATCAACATTACAAATTTTTTATATACAGGGATTTTTTTGTCCTCTCAATAAATATAAGAATTATTGGGTGGTGGATACCGAAAAATTTCATTAGAATTTGCGATGCGAAACTCCACTTGTACGCTCGCTCGCCTTGGAAAAATACACTTTGACGAGCGCGAACTTGTTTGAAAAGGTTCTCTTACAAAACTCAAACTTAAAGTTTACTCAGTTCTCTGTAAATATTTTATTAATCGATTTTTGAGCTCTACCCACCGTTAATATTGAAACGAAGTGTAATTGAATCGAATTCCGTACGATCATTATTTAAAATTTTAAGTTGACCGTCCTAAATTTTTAATTCGTTCGGCAGGTTCCGAAAGGAAAGAATCTTTGTCGGTATTTTATTATTTATTTACCATTGTCCGCAACGTTTGAAACGGCTTATTTAAGGTTTGTGTGTGTTTCTAAATAGATTCCGGATTGTGTCGAATGGAATCGAACTGCTTTAAATGTGTGGGTTGCGTGAGAAGTAACAACCAACCAATATTTTTTTTTTAAGTTGATAAATGTAAGAACATTTTATCTCTGTCTCACCTAGCAAATGTAGTTGAACATATGCACCTTTCTAATTAAACTTTACCAAAAGAATATGTACTTGAATTATGTACTACGAAAGACATTTAAAAATCAAGTACCATTTTACACAATTACACCTATATTTTTGTGCACATACATCATGCGGGAAATCACCTGTGGATCACAATTATTATTAAATAATAATTAAATATAAATGTGCGGGGGTATACTTCTTTTATATTGGTTTCAAGTAGTGCTTTCAGGGAGTTTGTTGGAAGAAATATATTCTAAAAAATTCCTCTTAAAAAAGTTTTGCTATGGCCTTAATATCGCATTAAAAACTTCTACGTACGTTTGGTAATGTATATAACATGACATGTGAACTCCAATCCCCATATCGTAATGTTGCCGTTCTTGAATCTCCTGAAAACTCTACAACATACAAAAGTCCAGAGGTACCAAGTTGAGAAAAAAAAGAATGTGGTTTAGTTATTAAAAGCAGTGTTTACCCTTTGAAATTAGCGTTATCATACTGATAGCGTTCACTTTGAAAGCAACATCTTTCTAATATACATGTATACATGATTACCTCGACATATTTCGTCGGACCACAACACTCTGTTTTCAGTTACCAATAACAAGAAACATTATTCAATTAATTTCACTGAGACAGAAAATTTTTTCTCTGAAACTGAAAATGTTCACCGAAAGTGAGAAATTTTTCACCGACTCGAAGAAACTTTTTACCGAAATGGAGACATTTTCCACCGAAACGGAGAAGGTTTCCGCCGAAGCGGAACGTATGTACCACTGAAAATATTTGTTCCTATGTAACTCCGTTTACCACAAGCAACACCGTAAAGTTTTAACTCCGTCGGTTCTAACTCTTTGTGCAAATGAACGAGAGGAAACAACCAGACTGTGTTAAAACAATAGATCTGACACCGTATTTTTATCTGTGTAAGCTGCTTGTAAATACAGTATTTTATATTCGCAAATTTTTTAATTAATTCCTTGTTAAATGATTTGACACATTTTTCGTCTTTTTTCTCTTGTCCCGATAAGTACCACTAGCAGTAAAATCTCCCCTCGAAAAGAATTGTCCATTACCTATATACTCACTTTTATGAATTGTTGCACTTTTGTCGTTGTTTTGCCAATTACAGATAGTGTTTTCTTTCCCCAACATTCTATAACGTTCTTCTATAACTTTTATTTGGAAATTATGAAACTGAAAAATTGAAATATGGACATGTTTTTTTGGTTACATATCTACACCGTTATGGTTTTAAAACGTTTAGGTGAAAATTATATCATTTGTATAAGTTACAATTTCAGCCTCTCAAAAATTTATCTTAAAAGGACGAAACAAGGAGCACCATCTGAACATTATTTCGCATAGGGAACGTAAAACAGGACAATTTATGTGTACACATCTAGCAGCACAGGAAACTGGAGAATACGCGCACATTTACTTATATGCAAACTGAATGGGAGGATGTTTTTAATATATTCATAGTTATTACGTTCTTTAATGCATTAATCCCTAGTGTATATTATATTTAACAGTATACTACATCACAGTCAGCTCCACGTTCAATTTACTTTAATCTCTATCACCAAAACCAGGGGAAAATACCTTCTTATCCAGCGAAATCATTGTTATTTTGTCGCTCAATTGTATTGGGGTTCTTTCTGCTTACATTAGGGAGAGGGTCTTTTAACTTAACACTTAAGGGAGATTTATCTTTCTGAATGCCTATAAACGATTTCTCCGTGTGAGAAAATATTTCCGCTGTCCACCATCTCACTTTTTTTTTAGGTGTGAGGTAATTACTCCCACATTTTTATATTTGATAGTTAATTTAAGGTACTTTAAGTGTACAAATATCACCTTTAATTACAAAATTTTGTTTAAATACTAATAACTGTAAATGGTAAAAACCATTATTCAATGCGATCATAAAAAAACGTAATCGAGAGAATTATGTTTTGTTGAATTATTTTTTGTATTAAATATAAATGAAGAAGCGTTTTTTCTCGCACTTTGATAAGGCTATATATTACGTTTTGCAGCTTTTTATTCTTCTTCTGTTTTGTTTATTATTGCTCCTATTATTTATTGAAGATTATATGGGTTTAGGCATTTAACAAGCTGTGTTTTGGTTTAATGACATTATTGGTAAGCTAACCTTTCTAAACTGAAAATTACTGTCGCCAAAATATGCCTCAAGGACAAAACTTTATATTACATTCGACATTTATTGACAATTTGCATTACATTTGATGGGGCCCGATTGCATAAAATCTGACCTTTAGCTTATAATGATACATATAATATATATGTGGACAGCGATATTTATTTTTAACATATGCTTAAACGTTGTTTGTCCCTCTATTTTTTTCTTCCAGAGCAACTTTATTAAAATCACTTAATTTTTAAGGTTATTATAAACACAGTTGCTTGTCACTGTATACAGCCCAGAAAAATCTGTACCAAACGACAATTCTCCTCGTTGCTAATATAAGACTGGACGTGGAAATCGTGGGGCTTGGAGCCCCCATTTCAAACATTTTAAGTGTGATACATAAGGTATATATTCCATTTCACAGTGTTGACCACAGGATATTTCAGGGAGGCCGTGCAGCCTTGCGGCCTTATGGACTGCCGGCCCTGAGTATCTTAAAAGCTCAAAGCTCTTAAAGCATGTTTACTTTAGAGCACCGAACATTTATCATTAATAGTGATGTTCGCATTAAACAAAAGCAATATAATGGGAGGTGGTCTTGTTTCATGCAGTTATGTTTGGATGAATTTCACCTTCAGTTTCCACATTTTGTAGTGTAATATTTTGATTTATCAACAAATTATTCTCTGCGTTACTGAGTCTCAAACTCAGGAAAGAAATTGCTGATAAGTCGATTAGAAAGCTTACTTGACGTTACCTACCTACTCCATCCTTAAAATTATCAAATTTATTATGATTATAATATTTATTTTATATCTATTTTGAGGATGGAGTTATTTTGTTTGTGGAAATTAAGGTCCGAAAGGAAATAGAGGAAGGGAATGTTTTGTTCTCGTTTCCTCGGATTTATCGTCGCTTGAGGTAAAATGATTAAAACTCCCAGAATAGGAAGAAGGGATGTCTCAGCTGTATAAGTCGATAGCACGTCCTCGCAAGCGCTGATATAGCGTCGCTGTTGCCTGAGAATAGTGATAGTAATTCTAATAGGTATTGGGATTATTACTACTACACCTAATCTATTTCCTCTTACTTGCGAAATATAGAAACAACTTTTGCAACTTCCTCTTTCACATTCATGACTGTACCAAGTGATGCAATTTTCAGCATCCAAAAGCAGTTACTTATAATGTTATGTTCGCTCCTATAATATAAAAATATGAAATTGTGTTGGAAATGTATACTACCCACTTTTATTGCAATCAAAATGACGAACGTGCTAGGAATGATGCACGTGATGTTCTCATATGCCTTTATTTCAGAAAGATTCTTTATCCTGTCTTACTAGCTTCATATTGCTAACTAATCAATGCTTTGCTTTCAATATTCCTTATTAATCTGCTAGATACTCAGCTCACAATTGCTAGTATACGTAAACGGTAAATAGTACGTACGCACACATTAAAAGTTATAGTAAACATTCAGTAATAGTAATGGCATCAGATATTATTCAGTTTACTCGTTTTAAAAATGAAATAAACGGAATTATGGCACATTTGGCCGTTATATAGGGTGATAATTCCAGAAATTATTTGTTAGCTGAACGAGGTCGTAAATAAAACTGTAATTTCAAAGCAAAATACTCAATTTCAAATCGTAATCTTCCTGTAATGCTTTCTAGTTGTAACTCGCACCGCAGCATTCAGCACACATTTAATGTGACCAATTAACAGAAAGATAATCTAGCTCTCTCACTGCGAACGCATTGTTACCGCCCACATACGATATATGTGTATTCGTATGTATGATATACTTCTGCATATAAGCAGAAATACAATGTATTCCTCACAATGCATAAACTAGAAATTAATATTTTATGATTTTCATGAACCGCCAGTGTATCCGACAAATCCTACGTTTTGTTGCTGTAATTTATCCGGAAGCAAATTGCAGTACATCAAGCCAAAGAAGTACGTCATCAAACAGGCGAAATGATGATGACCGCTGTCATGGTAAAGTAGAAGTGGTGAGTTCTTTGATGGAAAAGCTGCATTTTAGTGACTGATTATTTATAGTTAGGTATAGGAAATGTGATAATATCCGCAAAGCGCCATAAAACGGAAGGAATATGTTAAAATATGGATATTGGGGTATGCAAAAAAGTACTTAGTAATGCTAAAATCAATTTAAAATTGCAACAGTTCCTTAAATGTAAATGTGTCGCTGTATATGCGGGCTTTTATGTGCTTATGTAGAATTTGAACCAAAAAATACAAAAGTGCTCATTCCAGCAATTGCTCGATACTTAGGTAGTTTTATTTTATTTAACTTGTCTAAACTTTTATTCTCTTTTTTAATTAACCAACCTGTTCTGTATTGTTCTTAATTTAACTTAAACTGTATAGAACTAAAAGGTAATGATAAATATCTTAATGTTTGCGAATATTCTAAGACGTGTTCTTATTTTAAGTATTGTTTACGTATTTTTTTCGCATAGTTTATAATTATTTCGAAGAACCTTTGGTGGGTATTTCTCTATTGAATAAGACGAAGGAGTCTCCCTTAAGGTCCATGTTAGATGCACTTACCGTATTATAATTTTGATGGTTTTAAAAACCTTGTATTAACTAAATTAAATTCTTTCTATTAGTGTCGAAAATAAATGGAATTGGCATTACGCGTGGACAGGAATTACCATTTGCAAATTTTCTTCATGTTGTTAATCTTTATTGTAAGGTTCGTTATATATGTATGTAGCGAAGTTCCTAGGTGCCTCTTTTTAGGAATAGTAAAGGACAAAAACGAGCGTACGGTTATAACCAGTAAATTGGGGTTATTTTTTCTATTCAACTCGCTTTTGGCAATGGGGGTGGGTAGTAAGATAGTCACGAAAGCCTCATCTGGATTAGCTTGGGACCAATAAATGGCGAATTTTGTTCACAGTGGTACAATTTATGAAATTTCACCAACAGATTTCACCCCTTTAAACGTAGGGGTGCGCAGGAAAAGAAGGCGGCACTTTACAACACTCAATGGGTTGTAGAAATGTGTTAATTTTCACTCAAATCGGTAGGTGGTATCTAGGAATCTTCCCTTGTTAGATCAATCTCACTATTGGTCAATACATCCGCCGTAATTGTGAATCCTGAATTCACAAGTCACAAGTCATAGTTATACAGAAAGAGACAAATAAATTGATAGGTTTGTCACTAGTTTAAGCAAAGCTAACTTTGTTAATGTTCTTGCTACCTTACCCATAAGAACCCCATAAGTAGTATATATATTCCAATTAAAAGCTAATTAGATTGACGTAGATAGATCTCGCACTGCTTCTTTCAAATTTCTTTTACCAAGTCTATTTTAGCAATAATAGATAGAAGATTAAAATCGCTTGCTTATTGCTTTATTTTCATTGGGCCTTGTGTACACCTATGTAAATATGTACATAAGTTTTCATATTATGTTACCTCTCTTTTACATCGAGATTACCTCGTAACGTTTTCTATTTACGAAAACCAGAACTACTTGTTTGCATAAAGTTTTGCTATAGTTCTTCTACACAACGGGTATTACACTCAATGGAAGCGAATATCCATAAACTATTTTATCGGGCGACTCTCTCATTTTACTCTTTAAAATTCAGTTTTCCTTTGCCAATGACGGTGAAATATCATTTGGAGGCAAGTCACTTACATAAAGTGTTGTTTTTATAAGTCATGCTTTTGTAGCATGAATAGAAACGTCCTTAAAACGGTACAATCTGGAACGACTTGTGCTAAAGATATTCCATTCTAGTGTACTAGTTTATGTGTATTTGCTATTTCGTCGAAAATATACCTACCTACTTAAATTGAACTATTTTCCATTTAGATACACTAAAGTATGTAAGTAGCGTTATTTTATATACAACAAGTGGTTATTCAAATTCTATTTTTCGAAAGGTATAATTTATAATAAAGGCTAATTGTGTAACAAAAATTGCTACGCCTATCTAAAATTTTGCTTCATTACGTTTAACACCAATCAAAGTTTTAAATTGAGATACATTTGGACGTTGTCCTTAGGGAAACTTAGGTTTTGTTTATTTTATGTACAGCTCAAGAACATTACGTAACAATATACTAGTCAATTTGTATAGCGAAGACAACCTCTGTAACTATTCATGTAACTGAGAAATCACCAATAGTGAGCAATACCTGCAAATACTTATTTTATTTAAGAAGAATTCGCGAAAAATTGGACTATTTACAAGAACGCTACTTAAAATTTGTTGAATACGCTATAACTTGAATATAGTCCTTCCCGGCTCATCCTGTATACTATGTAACCATGTATTACATTGGATTAATGGCTCTATCAGTTTCCAGCGATATTATATCAATTTTGGACGGTTTTAAAAGTTTCGCTAATGTCAAAGCAATACAACTCGCCAGCTTCATATCGTATATCTTACCTTGTTCTTGCAATATGAGCACTCCTTGTCGACCAGTCCTGACTTCTTGCGTTATGAGAGTTCGTTGACCTGGAGCCATTTCTAGTAATCGTCGTGAACTCTTGCAAAAACCAAATAAATTTTATTATACCGTGCGTTGGTGCAGCAACCTATTTCTCCAAACAATATACGTTGACGGTATGCTTTACAACACATTCTCGGCGTAATCATTCCAGATATGATTGAAGTTGTATATGTATAGGCTCTTATACTGCATGCGTGCTTTTTCAATCGAAATCTTGAATTCCAACTGATTTTGTTTTATTTTCAACGTGGCAAGAACAAGGACTCCGTGGCAACTCAAATAAGTAGCTCTTTACTTTGTATTAGCGGTAATTTGTTTTGTTAAATGGACTTAATATATAAAAATAAACTTTTATCTTTTTGTACAGTAAAAACATAGGTTTCTGACTTTGGGAGTATTAGTGTGGTGTCGTGGTAAGGGTTCTAGTAAAATGTTTCGATACAACAAATATCTTTACCAAATTGTAGGAGACAGTCGCCCTTTGTCATCCTTAAATCACTAAGCCATCTTATCGCTCGGATGTTAAACCTTTAATCGCACTACCCATTTTGTCCAAATTTATTAGAAAAATAGTTGCAAAGCAATTACTACATTTTCTAGAAAATAATAGAATATCGTCTCAGTACCAGTTATTATCCAAAGTAATTTTAACTTACAGTTCATAAGAGGTGTTCACATGAATGTCAGTACTCTCGCTATAAACAGGAACTGTTGGCTGTTTTTATAATTTGAGCAACAAAAATATTTACCGCTAGCAATCCCAATAAATAAATTGCGCTCAAGATAAAATTATCGAGCAAATTGATTTATTTTACGCATAATACAATCAGCCACGTTCTCACCAAAACGAATTTCGTGATAGTATTTACCATCACCGTTATTTGCACAATTTAATTAACTAAATATATCTTGTGTAAAAATATGAAAGCGAGTGGGGATGTAGTTTACAGACTACAGCAAAAAGGTTAATCGGATCGAAAACATAAAGCAGCACTTTTAAGTTAAGGTTATAAATCGGTACGGGGCCTTCGCCGTGCGAAATAAAAGCATTCGTACGCCGAAACAGAACGCGTATAATTCGGTAAATTGTAATTAACTGGGCTTTTGTAATAGACAGGTAGATCCCTCGGAATTATTTCCTTTTTGTTTTTATAATACTATTTTATATATACGTAAAAAATCCGGAATAATGGGAGCTTTTGTTCGCAGTTTGCTGGCGAGCTTTATTTTCCACTGTAAAATAATATTGAATTTCCGTAAAAAATGTGAAAAAAGGTAAATCCCTTTATGCGTTTTTTTTATGAATTTCTACGAATAAAAGGAACTAAAGCACATGTTCATCTACCACTGTATTTTACTACAAAGCCGTGTAATAAATTAAAATGAAGGAGATACAAATTAGTTTCTACACAAACAAAATATTCTTAAAACATTGAGATAAAGCAAATTGCATTGTCACTTTAAGTTAAATAAAGAATCGGAGCAGAATAAAATTATATAGGAAAAGTTAATTTTGTTTTCCATCTTAGGAATTATTTCGGCAGTAAAGAGACCGGTTGTATTGTAACTTTATAAAAGGTAAATATACATAAAGGAGGAAACCTGAGGAGAGAGAAAGGAAAGTGCTAACATATGAGAACAGTAATACAACGGCACTAGAAAAGCTTTCAAGTGAATAGGTTAATATTGAACCTCAATCAGAACATCAGTTACCATATCTAGGCATTTGGACAGCATCACCATGGAAGCAAAAAGTATTTTCAATAGATTTCAAAATCATCTCGGATGTTCTTTGATTTAATTCAGGTAGTAAACTAAGGATGTGAATGGAAAAACGAAACAACGTGGGATAAAGAAGATCCAACAACAAGACTTATTTTCAAAATTCCCGGATAAAATATAAAAATAATATGAAACTATTTCAAGGAAAAACTTAAAACTTCACTAATCATATTTTGACCTTCTAACATCAAAATTATAAATAAGATCTGTAGAAAGAAATATTTGGTTTTGAATCACAACCAGGAATGCGTTTAAAGCATTCTCTTATTTTTCGTTGGAATACTTCAGAAGCACAAGCTAATCCATATGGTAACCTCAGAATACTCAATAATTTCGTTAAAAGTACAAAGTTTCGAGTTATATTTGTCTAATTTAATATTCCAAAAACCATTAGATGCATCTAATACAAAAAAATATTTAGCATTTTTTAGTTTATAAGTAATATCTTCAAACGTCGAAATTCGATAATATTCTCTTTTAATTGCTTTATTTAAAAGAATAGGATATATAATATAAATAATAATATAAATTCTAAAGTCACCATTAGATTTATTAACAATTACCAGCGAATTAAACCATTCTGTAGGTTCATCTTCTTTTACGATAATATTTTGATTACATAATCTATGTAGCTTACCCTTTAATTTATTGATAATACTTGCTGGATATTTTCTTGCTAAATATCTTATAGGTTCAACACTTGTATCTAGTTTAATTTTATATTCACCAGGAATGCAATCAATACCTTTAAATATGTCTATATACTCTTCTTGTCAAAGTTACAATGTTCTATCGTTCCTACCATTTGAGCTACATTCAATCGTTGAATGTCTTGAAAACCCAAAACGCACGAACCCTAATTCTCTACTACATGAACAGTAATATTGAAGCCATTATTGTTATAGCTACATGGCATACAGACAGCTCCTAATACTTTTAAATAATTACCTGAATATGTTGTTAACACAACCTTTGATTTATATAAGTTACGATTACCAATATTTTTCTATATAATATATTATATGGAATAATGTTTGCCTGGACTACTGTATCTATTTTAAAATTTATCATTTTACCTTGTAGATTAATATTAATTGATCATCACTTGTCAACAGTATTAGCACTTAATGTTCCTATAAATAAATCTTCTCGTTTTCTTCAGTTTCTGAGTTGTACACCATTTTTCCATTATTTCTACACATTCGGGCAAAGTGATTAAACATTCCACATAATCCACAACGTTCTCCGTACGCTTTACAACTATTTCTACCATGTTTCAAAGCATATTTTGTACATGTTCCTAAAGTTTGACGATTGTTGTCTTCTGTTAGGTTATCCGTTGTTGTAGGCTTCTTTAAAATTTTCGGATGCGCTTACGTTCTGGACGATCATATCTGAGCATGTTCAACCTGTTTGAAATTTCTGTTCCCTCCATATCTTCAATCCTTGTTCTCCCTCCTAACAACCATTACACCTTCTTCGTTTTGCGCATTTGTTTCGTTACAAATGATTAACTGACGAAGTTCGGTCACATACTCATATTTGATATTCATCATTTTATCTCTTGTTAGGAAAATATGGCGTTCATAAGTTTCGTTTAGTGTAAGTGCAAAACATTCCGAAAATTTCTGCTTAATCGAATTTTTTCCTTTTTGTAATAGTATTTCTACATGAAGAATAGCAGTATAGGTTTATCGATCAACGTAAAAATACTTCAGAAATATAGTATTTTTACTTCATCTAAATTGTAGTTTAGAAACTCTCAATCGACTTTTTACAGTGTACGTTTTTAATGAAGATATTATTATAAGCTCTAGGCGACTATAACCTCTAGGTGTAGGTATGTAAGTAGCGAAATTGTTCCAGTTTAATTGAATATCGATTTATATGCAAGACTACCTTGGCTTCATACTTTTAATATAATACTATGCTTATCTTTTCCCGCCCAGTTGCAATATTATCAGATCGTGGTTTAAAACCACCCTCTATTTGTTTTTAATTAGAATCGCCATTTTGCGACGATAAATCCGACTAATATTAGCAGGATGGTCGGCCAACTTTTCGGTAAAGGGTACGTTCGCCAAAACAACAACAATATTTCAATTCGAACTGGTCGTTTACCTAACCCATTCTCCTCCTGAAACTGAAATTGTTGCACTTGTTGTATCCGGTTCAGCGGTTTCGTTCTGCGGACAGAGGGACGCAATTCTGTGTTACGCTTATGTTGCGCGCCGTTTGTATAACTAATAACTGCCGCTTAAATAAACGCGACGGAATCGTGGATGTTTAGAATCCACCCTTAGCATCGCATCGACGTTATATAAAACGAACGGCGACCCTTCGCGGAAAGTTTTGATATGAGGCAATATTGTCTTAGCTCTGGATGGGGTACTAGGGATATAGATTTTTAATTTAGCGGGTTGCCTAGAGGGTTGTAACTGTAGATAGCGAAGCTTCCTATATATATATATATATCTATATGTTGAAAGACGTTGGATTGGGAGAAAGGCCAAGAGAATACCACATGAAAGTACAATATGTATTGATTATTCTGTTGTAAAATTAAATAAGCTGTTAAGATGTTTCCAAAGATTGAAATTACTTACGATAACGTGTGTTTCAAACCATTGGATCTATTTGATTGTAAAATCTTTACTTAGAATTTATAAATACTTTTTCAGTACACAATTAATACAATGAGATTCTATAAAAACTTACTATTCTGCTTATGGCCCTTCCCCAAGGAGAACCACAGATTAGCGGGAATTCTATCGAACATCGCAGCAATATCAACATGTAGCTGCGTGAAGATGCATTTGATAACCTACAAAATACAAAATGCTGTTCAAGACAATAACGCTCAAATATAGGTAGAGTAATATCATATATGATACTCATGTACAACTGATTCGACTAGGCTTTCCTTATATTCGCCCATGAATTGTATTGCATCATATTAGGGTATGTTTAGATACAATATAGTTGTATGTTGTTTGTAACTGTAAATTAATGACAACATTGCCCTAAAATATATGAAATAGATGTCAATTCTTCAAGAAATGAAAATTTATTTGGGACGATTTTTAAGTAATCAATTTATTAAAACAAAATCTCCAGTTTTTTTCCAAATTTTATACGATTTGGTACTTGCAACAACTATAATAATGAACAGCAAATGTCGAAGTTGGATTATTTCTTTGTATTTCATGAATTATTTATGGGCCAAAATTAAATATTTAACAATATCAAAATTTCTCACGTGAAACAAACTGATAACTAACCAAGTGCCCCATTACTATCAGCATTAGATGTAAAGCTTTAACAGTAAACAGCAGTTTTAAAATTTGAATGAAATTAGAGAAACGGAACGTTGTTTTTCTAGTTAACTTTAGTTCCTCTTCATAAGGTTAAAAAGTCATTCGTATATATTCTTTATATAATTTCTGCAGCATATTTAGTTGTTGAATAACATTTTTACTAAACATGTAGCAAGAAAAAGTTATCAATAAGAATACATGGTAAAGTGAAATATTATATATAATAGTATAATGTCAAACACCTTCTCATCAACTTCTTTTCAACATATAGTGACGGTTCAATCGGCTGCATTAGTTTCTTTAAAGCTTGTCATATCTTTAGGAGCCTTTAGTGTATAAATTTTGTGTGTAAAGTGTTCCATGACTTTGTTACTATTATCCCCTCGCGGTAAAAGATGAAACGGAGTTAGTTGTTCCCCAACTGCAAATGGCGACTCGGTCCTAAGGGAACTTGATCCTAGCGGGACTCGGGGCTAGCTCTGCTCAGTTGGGTGCCGCATATTAAGTATCATTTTGTGCTAAATTTTATTGCTCTTGAACTAGTTCTTAGAGATAATGATGGCAAGGAAAAATCCGAATTTCGTGACGTATTTAGGAAATTAAATCGATTTTTCTACTAATTTGGATCTGACGCTTCGACAACCTTTAATTAATGTTTTTAAAGGAATTTCGAGTACAATGCAAGATAAAATTTAGGTTCTATGGTTCCTATTTGTAGAATAGAAATATCAAATGAAATTGCGATTTATTATGAAACAATAAAAATTGCATTTATTGTGTGACGAAGCTACTACAGATGTAACAAATTGGCATCGGATCCAAGCATTTTTGAGGATGTAATCGAATTCCAGCTTTTTTTCAAAGGTCATTGTAAGGTAAGGGTAAGCTTTTAGCATCCTTTTTACGGTCGCATCCCCTCGTCAAAAAGTCACGCTCTCCCACTGTGTGGCACTACTGAAACGTCTCGTAACATTTCAAATCCTACAAATCACTGTTTCAAGTTCAAGCATTAATTTATTACCTGTAAGTGAAACGAAAAGGGAAAATTTTCTTTACATGTTCCGAATTTTATTACAATCTGGTATATACATGATCTTCAATAAACTGCACCTCTAAATGAAATACTCGCTACACAGTCGAGAATTAATTTACGAAGTAATTTCGGCATAAACCTCTTTTAATTGTCAATTTTACAAACGAAGTTTCGTGTAATAGCTTTTAGACCGGGCTAATAACGGCGTTTCCGCCCGCGAAACCGAATTCTTCCACCAAATTCAACGACGCCGCCAAGCAACATTGAACGAGCCAATTATACGCTTTCTTCATATAGAAAATTATCTACCCGTACATAGGCAATACCGATATAAGCAGGAGTAGATATATTCCAGTTAGTTATACGATTATCTCTTTTCGGTTCGATAATAGAGGTCTACATTTACGCTTTATTACCGAAGTAATAAGCTTTCGGCTACATAGCCAGAAGGTCACGTCGTGATCATGGCAGTAATTACGAATAGGGGTTTCGAATTTTAGAAAATTGCTTTCCTAATTCCTATATGTAGATCAATGTACTCTTATTCCAGATATAATTCCTTCAACGTTTTAGAAGATGCACTGAAGATAAAAGTTTAAATCTTAACAGTTAAAATTAAACAAACACATAGTACGCGTTATATGTTTTGTTCATAACTAAAAACAGTAAAAAAAAACATTTATGCTTAAGTCTGCGGCTTGGCAAAGTCCATTTATTTTTTAAACAAACATGAAATTACGGTTTTGCGTGTATGGTCTATAATATAGAGTAATTAGCATAACCTGAAAATTATCTATGGTATAATGTACTACTAAGTATTTTTTTTAATAGAACACCCTATATATGCACCACCATTTCTGTATTTCATCCGATATTCTAAATGTTCTTTTATTGGAAGTATGGTATATTATGTCTCTATCGAACAGTTTTGGAGATATTCCAATTAAAAAAATCTGTTTTGCTGGGTATTTGCAACATTCCTTTTATTTAATTGTATCGTTGATCAAGAATTGAATACAGTCACAGCTAGTTTAGGAGATAAAATGTTATCTTACACAAGGTATTCTACCAAAAATTGTTTTGTTAAGTTTATTGTTTATAACCTACATTCGAGCTACACTTATATGAGCAGTAGCTCATGTTATCCTGCGCAGGGGTTGGAGTGTTATTGTTCACTACGAATTGGTTGCCTAATTTGTCCTGTTCCTTGCGGTGGCCGTAATCGTGGTGTGGATGGACCTGCGGTTCCATGCTGAAGACAACAAACGAATGTTTCTTTTACGTCTACTTTTCGCCGTCTTACGGAAACTTCGGAACCTCTAGAATATTTTCAAAGCTGTTTTTATGGTCACTCTTGCCAGTACGACAAACGGTTACCAACAATTACCGCAATAACCCTTAATGAATCGCGATATAGATTATTACGTAATTAGTAATTACATTTATCACGATTTCAATCAGACAATGAAAAGCGTTTCTGTTACTGCCGCCTTCGTTTAAAACGGGGACGTAATAACGTTGCTCGTGTATTTCTTCCAAGAGAAACAGAGCAACTGCGGTTGAAAATTCTAGAGAAACTTTATACAGATTCTTAGCTATTCAGTCAATAAGAATTCTTATAAAGATCGTTGCGTTTCTCTTCTTTCACAACAACTCTTACCAATTATGTTTGCAGTAACAATAATCTTGAATCGTCCGAATTAAGTAGTATGTTGCATTACCTACGAGACAGGTTCGAAAACTAACCACCGGCATCTTAAAACTACAGTTTTTCACGGTTTGTCAATATAGTCGCTATATTGAGTGAGAATTTACTTGTCGCACCGATCTTGAAATCCCTTCTACTTAAAATACGGTCGCTTGGGAATGTAATCCTACTTTTGAAGATCTTCAGCATCATCGAATTGCTGGGCCCCAAAGTCACGTTTTCATATGAGAAAATAGATGGAAATGAGATGGAGCCAAATCATAAACGATCATAAATGAACACGAGACTTCTTTTATATACCTTGATCAAGGCCCCGTTCTATTGGTATTTGAATTTGGCCAAGTCTGGTATTCAATACTGAATATCCCGTATTTTAGTACCATGTCTGGATACAATTTAATCTCGTAATAGTGTGCACATATTCGTGTTCCGAAATATTTTTAAGAGATAGCTTCCACTACATTATCTGAAACCCAATAGCCCAATAGGCGTATAAATATGAAGCTGTGAAGTGAAGTATTTATCGTGTTTTATTTTAATTTAAATAGTGAAAGGCCATGACTAAATGACGATTATTGAACTAGTTGTTTTACAATTCTGTCTCTCCTTTCCTATTAGTAACTATTTTAGCGTATTATTCATCAATTTGACCAACATTATAATAGAGTCTAGTATGAATATAAAACTAATTTGGTCCAGTCTACAAAATAATCTTTCATATGCTAAACTTCCTGAATAACATTACTTTCTGCGTTAATTTTTCCGAGAATATCCGCAATTTCCTGTATTTCGGGATGAGTTTTTGAAGTGATGTAACGTTTCGTACCGTGAGGATGTTTCTAATCTTTAAAAAAATCGCCATATGCGACTGTTACTCTCACATAGATTCATACACGCAGGGATAAACAGTCGAATTTGTGGTGCATCTTATGAATGTTAGGTTGCGATAGAAAACGCCGCTTTCAAAACGTTAACTTTGAAAACTTGTTTTTCTAAGATCGTGGCCGATTGCTCGATGTTTATTTAGTTAATGTGTACAGCTACCAGAAAGAAATTTATTGAAAAGGAAGGCACGTCATCCGTACAAATATATGAGAGCCGCCTTTGACATAACGTCGGTAAGATGATGAGCTTTCTCCCTTGCTTCTCATTGCCTTTCGCTTCTGTTCCTGCTCGTATTTCCACTAGCTATAGCCATTTGAATAAGGCAAAAAAGGGTCGGAAAAATAAAAAGGAATACTACAGCTGGTACATAAATTTTTGCTTAATACTTTTAAGTTAATTACGTTTTAGACGCTATATGCGAAACATAATTTAAAATACGTACGATGATTTTACTAAATTAATTACTTGAATCTAGGATTCCTGTAATTTGCAAGTGTCTCAGCAACACTTTTTCGGCAATTTATGTTCAAATGGAAAACGATAAATGAATTTTTAACGAGTATTAGAAATTGAAACGGGAACTAACCTGATATAGCGATGTTCCAATACATAAACACTATGTTTATATGATCTTTGCTGGAATTTAACTCTATTTAACCACTACACGCGACTCGCACTTCGAATTACAGTGATAAACGCTTTGAAATTTGAAACACAACCAAACGCGATTATCTGGATGACAATCAGACTCAAAGCCCAAATTTAATTAACCCCACCTCACTTTTTTATTTAATTGCGATAGCGATTGTTTGGTCCACAACAAATTTTTATAATTTTATATTTCACATAATAATAATGAAATATAAGAATTTATTTCTTTTAGTGTTTTTATGTATCTTGGCGGCTCCACTTCACAAACTTTTACAATACCAGATAGTAATAATGTATGTATGAATAATGAGGTACAGGTAGTATAGGGCAAACTTTAAGGTTATATACACGTAAAACTTGTTTAAAAGTCTCTCTAAAACACCAAAGTTTACAAAGTTCGTCATTTTAACTAGAATTAACTAGTTAATTTGAACTCTCTCTAATTTCACTTTTAAGATAGGAAGCTATTAACTCAACATTTGTCTCCTTCCGCTGCTCGAGACGGTAACTTTTTACGTCACATAGAGAAACGGGTTATATTTACTTATCTTAATTGATTCGCGATTATTTCTGGTTCCCCACGTTTTGTTTAGACAGTGAGAGGCGATCCCATTCGGTAATTCTTGCGTATCTCGTCTAAAATGCGGCTCCACCAAAAGGAAGATCCAAGAAGGATAATTAAATCTTAGCAATGGTTTAGATAGAGAAAGATCGAGGCAATGCCAGGAAATTCGCTAACGTAGGCCTATCTTACCAACTCCGAGAAGTTACGACGACGAACGTTCAGGATATTTAAATTTCCTTTCGAACAGCGAAGAAACTTAATCAGACCTATTTATTGTTTTGTACGGCCGACTTTAGACCTTCGGATCTCAGTTATTGTCTGCTGGAATGGCTGCAAGGGCGGAGGGAAAAGTCTTACAGGAATAATTCCAATAAAGCGATTGGGCTACTCCTGCATTTGGATCTCGCAGAGAATCAGCTTTTCTGTATTCATTGCTTCAATCCAGCCCTCTTACTGCGGAGGGAGCTATACAAAGATCAATCAAGATAAAAAGAATCAAATTTTTTTCTTTAATTCCATGATTAATAATAAATTATCAAAGAAGATGATTAATATTGTGCATAAATAACAAAATCTACTAAGGGCATACAGTGGAGCTTTAGGGAGGATAGATAATTGGTTTGAATATGTTAATGTTATTACATAGCCAGATAGTTTATAAGCTTTGAAACGGATATGGGAAAGGACCCGGATATTTTTCTGACGTTCGGTAAAGTACCTAGAAGACATTTTTAGGGTTTTCGAGGCTAAGGAATGTACAAGTCCATAATTTCTCGCAACATTTAACTTACAATTCGAGACCGTCAAATTTACATCAGTAAAAGAAGTGATCAAGCAACTTTGATTCATAGATAGTTTAAGTTAGTTAGAAATAAAGTTGGGCGTCTACCCAACACTAATAGATACATTATCACAAATTCTAACCGCTGTGCGCAACATAAAATTTAGAAAGATTTATTAAAAAATGTAGCTGTTTATAATGGTTATAGATGTTGATCGTGTTCTTAAGAAAGTTCAATATGTCTACGACTTTAATTCTGACAGAAATCCGTGATAATAAATTTAGGGAATTAAAGGAATTAAAACCTTTTCCTTGCATCATTCGGTCGCTTAGCGATGAGAATCTAGGAATCGTTGTGTATAAGCAAGAAGCTTGGTGATCAATATTTATACTGAGAACTTCCGTGTGATCACGTCCGGTTCTCATGTATTGTTGAAGTCTTAAATTGGGTGTTGCGGGTGTTGAATGAATTAAAGGGAGGTATTTAAAAGGAGCCATGTGCGAGGTGCTCAATTACGACTGCTGTATTTTCTGGTTTTATATGAAGCCTTTAGTGTGATCTACAAAAACAAAGATACTCTAAAACGTAAATCAAATTCACTATTTACTTTTCAAAATAAAATAATAAGAAATGTGGAAAGTCGGTATACAATCTCGGCTATAATTTTCTTAATAAATTACTGCCCTCTAAAAAATTTGTCAAATTCAATTTTCTTGACGTAGGCGCGTTGTTGCCTGTACGAACTCTTGGAATTTAAGTTATAAAATTTGAATGGCATCAAACATGTAATCTAACCTCTTATCCGTTAACTTAAATTTTTACCCTTATTATTTTGTTTCCCGTAAAGTTTCCGATAGAAGAGAATAGAGAAATAAAAGGTAAATAATATTCTTCAAACTTACAAGCTCAGTAGTTAGTATTAACGATCATACCTTATTGGACAAATAAACCAATCAGAATGCTGACCATTTGTTGTTTCGCTAAATTTATTGCTTCTATAACTTCGAGCGGCCAATTAAAATCGGCCCTTTTTTATTTTTTATTAAATTCTCTTCTCGCATTAATTACGGCTACCGGAAAAGCCCAATCTTTCTAATTAACGAAACCGAGTAAACGGAACAAAAACGAAAAACATTTAAGCATAAAGGGAGGCAATAAAAATTATCCCGCGCATGCATAGCGTGCCTAAACGTGTTAACGATAATTAAAAACGATATTCACCCTTCGGTATCTTGTTATCGTTCGCGATGGGATCCTGGGAAGGCTTAGCAGTTTATTCACCATTAACTGGCGCGGTCATATCCGATTGGCAATAATCCTAACGCCGGCGCGGCACGCTCGATTTGACGAGTTTTTGTCCTTGTCCGCGACGGTTGACCGCAGACCAAAAAGGGCCACAAGCCGAAAAGCTCCGGCCATTCGCTATTACATGATCTACTACAAACGCTCCTACTAATCATTTCAAGAGAATATTTGATGGATGCTTGAGAACTAGGAGTTCCTAATACTGGTTCTCTTTTCCTGAAGTGTAATTGTCTAATATCCGCAAAAATATGCTTTCATTTGTTTGAGCAAAAGAAATGAACATTCCTCATCTTCAATAAGAACCAAAAAAAAATCTGTAATGATACGTAATGCGGTTCATGTATCAATTGTACTTCAAACATATACTGTTATAAGGATAATTTCTGGGAGTACATTATCTTTTATTTTTTCCTTTTGGTACTATATTGGGATTTTCAGAAATTTATGCAGATAAATTATTGATTGATGTCAAGTGTTGTACGCTCAACCAAAACATGTATAAATGTATAAATAATTTTAAAACACAGTGTAGTCGAAAAGAGAGCAGGAGAACGGCGACTACAGTCATCAGTAGAGTAGCGACGTTGTCGTTCGATGGCAGGCTAAGTCTCGCATGTGTGTAATTCGCTAGGTAGGAGATAAGCAGAGAGCGACGGCAGTATCGTAGCGACGTTCAGCTTAAAATATCTAGATATTTCGTTAGCATTTCATTTTATAGGTGTCCTTTTTGGTATATTTTGTTACTGTCCGATTTTAAGAGTGCGTTTTTCATTTATTTCATTACTGCTCTACTTTAGAAGTTTTGGTTTTGGTTTATATTTAATATTTACTTATTTCATATTCTTTCGTTTTATTTTAGCAGTTCTTAGTTTATTATTTTCCAACAATGCCGCGAATTTGCAAGCATTGCTTTAGGATATGGCACCATTTTCACTGTCATTAACAAAAAAGAAGTGCTTTGCACCATTTGTTCTGCGAAATTAAGATTCAGGGGCAAATATACTCTTGTGCGGTATCTGAAAAATACGAGGCATATTGAATACCAAAGAGGTATTTCACATAATTGATTAATGCGCAGCTTTTCTTGGTGCCAATATCCCATTAAATAAATTACAGGATCCACTTTTCCGTGGGTTTCTTAAAAAATGTACCAACCAAGATATTCCCCATCCATCGGCAATTAGAAAATATTATGTACCTAAGCAATTCGACAAAACAATAAATCAAATCAGGTCAAAACTAAGTGAAAATTATCTCTGGATAAGCGTAGATGAAACGACAGACATTAAAGGAAGATGCGTTGTTAATGTAATGGTTGGCACATTGCATACGGAAAATCCTCCAATGTCATTTTTAGTAGCTACTAAAAACAGATTGCGTGTCACTGCAAACGATATTACCGACATTATCATTAACTGCGTAAAAAATGTAGCTGGTGACAACTGCTTAAAAATTCTACTCTTTCTTTCAGATTCTGCAAGCGTAATGTTAAAAACAGGTAACCAACTTAAAAAACGTTTTCCAAACATGTTACATCTAATATGTGTTGTGCATGGAATACATCGCATTGCTGAACTTATTCGTGAAGAATTTTCCGACGTTAATTCATTAAGTAACTCATCTAAAAAGGTGTTATTGAAAGCATCAACTAGGATAAAGTTATATGGGGTACATGGTTAGAAGCAAAGAAATCCAGATTATGTGCTATTAAAGGAAATTTCCAATAACACTTTTACTACCCAGAATGAACGTTTATGTTTAAAATATGAGATAATATTCATGTGACGTAGAAAGATCTTTCTCTAGATTAAAAAAAATATTAACTTACCAACGAAACCAATTTACAACGAACAATTTAGGAAAATATATCATAGTTAATTTCTATTACAATCGTATCGAAAACGTACTTGACGATTAACAAAATATAACTTTCAATTCCGATCGACGCTTGGCTGACTAACAGTCGCTAGCAAACTGCACCGAACGTCCTCACTCTAGTCATCAGTTAGGCTGCTATCAAATTATATCGTGTAGAGATGATGGAGGATGATCTCTGTCGGAAGCGAGTCGAGAAGAGCCGGAGGCGAAGCACGAGCTAGACCGGTTTTATTTTCAAATACAACTTAGGACCGACGGTTATAACGTCATAACGTCGGTCTGGTGTTACTGACTAGGTGGTAGGGAACTTCGTGTGTCCGAGGTAATCGTAGTGGTACGTACTGATAAATAGCGTCTTGCATTATTAGTATTTATGTATGTACATGTGATGGCACCACTTGAATTTAGATTCTATTGGAAGATATTACATTAGAATCCTGGAAATTTGAAAAATAAGATCTCATCTATCTGACATCAACACGAGTTTCCCCTTTTTTCCTAGCCAAGAGCAGTACGAAGTTTACTATTGTGCAATCTGTATTTATTGTGTAGCAACTCGCCCAGAAGCAATTCAGTGCGTAACATGTATTGATACATATCTGTTTCTAAAACAGACACTACGCGACAATGAGCAATGCCAGAGTCGATTTTAATTGACAGCTTTTATTAACGTAAAATTATACATCTGCAGAGAAATGTTTGCACATTATGTGTGCAAAGAGAAATTTTTAAATGTTTTATGTGAGGCCGTAATGTTAAATTCAACTGGCTTTGCTGCAAATGTCATCGGGCAATATGAATTGTCACGTAATTTTCAATAATCGAATATCAACGAAAAGGTTTAATAATAGGCGTATATTACATGTATTGAAAGTAATAGTAATTAAAAAAAAAATAGAAACCTTAGGAGACTGATGCGCTAAAATGTGATATCATATATGTATTTTTCCGACAAGTACAAATGCTAAAAGTTATAAAACTAGTGACTGACTATTTGCAATTTTCCTTAGTTTATGCGATCGGCCTACTGTGGGGCGAACTGACTGAAATTAACAAGACAGGCTTCGCCTTCTCTAGGCAGAAAACTAGTTGAAACCCTAAAGAACTAGACTTGATTCTCAATATGTTGCAGATCTCATTTTAATATGCCAAACTTCTGTTGTTATAAATGACGTTAATCTAACACAATAATTTTTAAAGGACTTTCTAGATGAAATAAAGAGAAGCGATCTTCACAACATTGTACGTACTAATTATACCTCACTGCTATGAAATAAATGTTTACTGAAGTTGTCTTCATAAAGAGAAGTAGTATACAGATAGAAACGCTAGTAACTAAATCGAATTATTGAAAAACAAATACAAAATCGTGCATCCCAAGAGTACTAAAAAGAAATTTGGATTCATCCGGAAACCAGTGAAATTAAGCACAAGAAGTAAACTATAGTTTCTTGAATAGAATGTGTAGAAATCAATATGTATATGTTTGGATTGGATATTGGATAGGGTGTATAGCTTATTTTGTGCTCTAATGCATTGTTCTAGGCCTGGGAAACAGTACTATTTATGTATAACGTGTTTAGATATTGCTAATGCAATCACATAGACCCCGTAAAATTTATTGCATTGTATTGAAATATATTTCAACTGAATGGATATGTTGTACGATAATATCATCGAGTCGATTTAACAGAAAAATATTTTCCGCCACCCGCTACAAATAGAAGCATAAAATGTACCATCGTGTCCATAATTCATTTTTTGTATTTATAAATATTAAATTTCTGCAAATCGAAAATTATATTCATTTCATTTCATACTTTTCGCGACAAAAAACCAGCTTCCAATTTAATAATTCGAAAACCCACGCCTGATGAAAAAAGCAACTTTTAGATCATTAAAATCTGGTTTATTAAATTAAAAAATATATTTTACGTGAATTTCATTAAACGACAGAAGACAAATTAATTATTTAAAAATGTTTTTTTTAATTAGCAACATTTGAAATTGAATTTGTTTACGTTTTGAGTTGCTCTTGTCTGGATTTTTACCCAGATCAAGTTTCTTTCTTTGTCTTACATTTGCTGGTAAAACGTATTTATGTTTAGAAACAATCAAGTTTCAATGCGGAAAACAAAATTCAACGGAAACTTCAGTTATATTTCTTCATTTCAAAATTATCTAAATGCAGTTCACATCAGTGATTGTATTACTTCTCATATGTAACAGTGATAAGCATGGTAACTTATAGTACGTAAAAGTACGCTTCTAATAAGTAAGCGAATGTTCGAGAATCGTTTACCAGTCCCGATATTATCGAACTATTTAAACATTTAATTTCATGATCGTGATTTTTCTACAAAAGGTATAGAGGCATCAAGTACTGGAGGTGCTTCTACAAGAACAATTAAAATTGACGCCTGCTAAATGGAGTGTCCCAATACCTATTTCCAAACTTCCGCTATTTAGTTCTCAATAACCGTATTGGTGAATTGTAGGCTCAATGAAACCCTTTCCTGGGTTTTAAATTGGCGCAACTCTCAAATTACGAAGAAATACAAAACAAAACGTTTTGTATTTCTTCTTTTTATAAATGATCAGAATTTGCAGAAAATACAAATGCATATTTAATTTTTCAGCCATATACCTATCAAGTTTACATTATTAAAAAATACCAAATTAAAATATCAAGATTTATGTAATAAAAGAATGTTTATTTGAATAACTACCACCAAGTTATTCTAATCAAATTTTAAATCTTCAGGTTTATATAGTATATAAATGAAAATAATTTCCCTCGCTGAAAATGTAAAATTGGGGCTCATTTTACATTGTTCCAAACATTCAAATGCCATTCAATACGTAGATATATACATATGTATGAAAATGGGTCTCTCTCTTCTAATGTCAACCTCATCTCTATGCGCATAGTAATCAAGGCTATTAAATATCCAACGACAATATTTATTTTATTCTAACGTTTTCATGTTCGATTAACCTTGAATAAAACTGGTTTTCTTACTCTTTTATACTAATTTTAAAATGCATGACTTCAAGGAATTCTTTAGTTGTCTTCTGTCCTTAGATCTTTGGAATAATATGTCAAGAATTCGCATCTGCAAATATTTGGTTTTTGTCTGAAGTAGTGTTTGTTTAGGATGATCATTTAAATAATATTTCTACATTCAGGAATAGGAAAATGCATTTTAAATTAGTGCCTCTTTGTATTTTACATAGAACTAGGTATGTTTTAAGCATTTTTACAGTTCAGTTGGCAAACATATCACGCCAGTCAAACTCCATTCAATATGAAATGGACATCGGCGAATGTAACGGAATTTCCATTACAAAAATAGCGTTATTCGCGCAATAATTGTCGAACAACTAACAAATTTTAACTGAAAGAATTCGATTTAAATGAAACTTAGCGAGCTTGTAGACCGATTAAATTTAGGAATGCTGCTGCTATTTGTAGGCGTCCAAATTCAGATTTTCAAGGCAGAGTGGCTTAACATCAGCACTACTCTTTGCTGTTTGGCTTAATAATTTAAAAATTATAATAGTTCATGACAAGATTACAATGCTAAACGATAGTGCCTAGAATAGTTTTGCAGTGGCTATGCAATGCGAGAAATAGCTCTTGGTATATCCTTTGTGGCCATTTATGGATGCATCCACTTCCGCAGTTAGAACTGGACGCTAGTTTAATTATATGTTTCACCAGGGGTGACAATTTTGATGAATACACTCTTTGGCTATTAATTCCGTATATTACTTTTTGCTAGATAAACATTTGTAACCGTATGAACTTCATTGGTCGCTTGGATTTTCAATATCGGATCTTTAAAAGAAACGATAATAGAGATAAGTACTGGACAGTTTGAAAAGTCTCTCGCAAGATTCACATGTTGCACAAATCAAATTGATAAAGTTTTTATTGATTGAAAGTAACATTAACAAAACGAAAGGAGTGCATATTGAGCACTTATTGTTAACAAAAAAGAAATTTGTTAAAATGGAGTTCTACTTAACTGGTCGAAAACGTTATAAGCGCCGCTTACACAAATAGTTTAAACGTGAATATATTCAGCCAAATGCACATAATTCATTGTTGAAACCCCCCTAGTAATAAAACATATCACAAGTTCATGTCGTTCCATTACATCATAAAATCCATATTCTGCATATCTAGATCGACCATAACGTTTGCTATTTCTGGAAACAAGTGCTTGGGTAATTTATCAGTTTAAATTGCATAGTGTATCACCCACTGAAGCCTGCCATCTGTAAATATTCCTTCTTTGCTGGGAATGTTATTCAAAATTAATTGATACTTGCTAGCAGATACCTTTAATTATCATAGATTTGAATTGGTAAATATTTGCACGTTAGATTGTGGAACGGAACTAACCGAACTTCCATTTAATAACCTCTTCTCCTTTGTTGTTTACTTGCAAAAAGGGAAGCAGGTTGTTTGTTATTGGTAAAGCAAATTGCTCTGGTTATGTAGCACGTGCCCGAATTCAAAGAGATGGAGAACTATGCACAGCGTTGATGTTGAACGAATAATACGTACTGCAGGACAAACAACAGAAACGTTGCAATAAAAACATCGTAAAAGCTTTTACGCAGATGGTTGCGGAAAACGCATCATTGGTTTTGCGGATTTCACGGAAAAGTTTGCCGCGGGCAAAAGCGAAATGCTCTCGCAGATGGAAGGATAAAAGCGCGGTTTAACGAAAGGTCGATTGTGTTTCGTTCGACTAGAATGCACTTATTGAAATTGCTATTTTTTTGCTGGAACTCTGGCTAACTTGCGAGGTTGTTCATTGCGATGTCCGATAATTGCCGATAAAATAATAACCTGCAGATTAATTGGTTCCTACGAAGGCTATTTCTTTGCTTTTGCAGTCTCTATCGAGTTACTGTGACATCATACGAGACCTTCTGTGATAAAAAAAATGGAACGGGGAATTAACGAGGACCAGCTAGGATAGCCCTCCAAAACATTCCATTAAAATTTTTTTAAGATAAAGCAGAAGCTAAGCCAGATATTAGAACGAACGAACGAAACTCTAATTTATTTAGCATTTCTTAAATTTAATTTATATTAAATTTAAGCCACCCGCTTGTTTATTACGCTCTCTCCTACAGGTAGATGCGGCCCTGAACAACCTTATACAATGTATCTACCCAGTGCATGGGTAGAACATAATTCCTTCTCTGAGCAGTTTAGAATAAAAAATATTTAGGAATAAGCGTTGTGCAACTTAAAATTATATTTAGGGTTCTCAGTTTCCACACAACATAGTACAAATTTGGTTTTTTTCAATGAAACTCCTCTATATTCACGTAACTTTCGTGAACTAAAAGAGATGGATACAAGGAATATTGAAATATAGATAGATCTATGACCAAGTTTTCAGCGAACTTAGACGTAACATACAATGTCAACCGCTCCGAGAAGTAATCATATTTCGCATATTGTTCCCGTACTAATAATAGCATTCCGTTAGCTTTAATATTCGATTTCGTTTTGTCAGATCCAATATTCTCCCCGTATATTGCTTGATACGAAAATATACATATGTATATGCCGGCAAGCGCATGATAGATACGTTCTGAATATTTATTCGATAATTGCCTGTCATTATGCGACATCTTGCAACTATCTGCAATTAACTGCCTTTAATGCTGCAATTAATATTAAAGAAAAATACAAAGTATAGCTCTGTTATTATACGCATGGTTAGTAGCGCATACACAAGTACATTTGCGCTTCCAGCCCGAGCAAACTTCGACATTCCCACCATTGTTATTCGCCCTGCTAAAAAGAAATTACACGTTTTAAGGTCTGGCAGGTTAGTTTCTCCGAAGACTAGATGGAAATGTTAGAAAAAGAAGTAGATAGATGTAGGTATAAATAAATGCGCCTGTACAATACAATGATATATCCTCGGTCATCGAAACCAATTATATTCAACAAAATTGTTCAGATTCGTACACATACATACAGCGTGCGTTAGACACACAAAGAAGAAGCAGAGGAAACGAATTCGAAATTCTTTTCGTAGCTACGCAGGCCATTTACGTGTCTTACAACGCATGCAAACGTTTTGTACGCAGACGGGCGTATAGTAAAACGTGGATGTGGGGTCCTTTATTGTACCTATGGCGTCTGTATGTAAAACGCCGAAGAAAAGACTTGTCGCTCGATAGAAATATTCCAGATTCCAGTATTGGCCGTTGTACAGGATCGGATTTAAGATAATTTATATCTTTTTTACCAAACAATCAGCTTATATCATGCATGTTCAGAAAAAGTTTTCGCTGAGATCATAAAAGTAGAATATGTATATGTTCCTCGCTTAGTTTTAATAGGTCATTAAACCTTGCAAGTACTTCTTTCAAGTAGATGTTCTTTTTAAGTTCTCTACGATTTTCTTCGCGGAGTAATTGTTATTTGAACATTTCTACTGAAATTCAGCGATATGGCAAATAATGGTCAGAAGAAAGATATGGCTTCGCGCCTCTCGGTAGGGCCTTATTCTGTCGCCATACCCTCTAATCTTCAATATAATAATCCTTACCGTATCGGTTAGATGCATTTCCAAAAATATACTAAAATAAAAAATACTTAAGCAAAATAGTTATTTATTTCACAAGGGTGGTAACCAACCCATAAATCGCACTTGCCTCTAATCACGACAGTAATGAGATGGTGATCATAACTCTCGTTTTTGCATGCGAAAACACTTTCGAAAGAGCCCTCTTTCAATCCCGCATGGCATTTGGCTGCGACCTTCTCCCGTTCTCCGGTGCCATGGAACTGGGTGTTTTTGTGATTAAATAATAGACTATATTCCTATAAATTTCAATCTTATATTTGAAACTATTCAAAAATTATTTTGGCGGTTCCGAACTTTAAATAGTATATTAAAAGTCAAGTACCAGATATGAAAATGTTTGGGATTTTATTAATTCTACTTTTTAGTTTTTTACTTTTTCAAATAATTATTAATAATTCGTATTATCTATCTTCTATTGTATCTTATTCTTTCATTTGTGATACAAACTTATTCAAATATCATATATTCAGTCCACTTCAGTTTAACAACAATAATAAACTTAGTACATTGGAAATGTTCTTTATCCCTTAATTAATACTGTAGACATACTGTCGTAGTCCGAAGTTTCAAACTTGTTCTTTTATGTTCGTATTTAAATATGGTATTACCGTATTGTGTATACGCTCTACTGATTGTGAATATATTTACAGTTTAATCTATTTTTTGCTGCGATGATGCGAAAAACATTACTCAATGCAAACTAAATATGCAAAGTAATCTGCAAATAAACAATAAAATATCTTGAAAATCGAAAATTTGAAATTAGAAATTAAAAGAGTCTATCTATAAACACTCCATAATATTTTGAATAAATTAAGGACAGTATTCGCCGAAATAGACTGACTTATTGCGGCATTCTACGTTTTGAAGCGAGACTTATCTGCGTAGTGATAGTTTATCAAAGAATGACAGGTTTTAGGTAGAAGGGAATGTTTACAGAAAGATTCTAGTGATACTTCCCTATCAGGTTCTGGAATAGTATACAGGGTGATCCATTTAAATAACATGAATGATGTTTCCCGACGATGTCGACGGCCGTCTTTAGAATCTAGTCGATCGAAACATTTTTTGACGTATTGCTGAAAACGTTAAGAAATTCTCAACCGAATAAAGTTTGAATCACCATTTTAGCAACTAAGGCGTCTAATAATATCGGGTGTTATAAGTGACTTACAAAATGAAAAATCGGCAGCTGGAGTTAGACAATACTGAACATGCAACTTAAGCCGGATCTGCCTTACAAAAGCACCCTCCAGCTGACTGTTACCTCTGTCAAGAGGTAAAGTTTCAAAGGAAGGCCGTCTCACGGAACACAATGGCGGAAAGGCAACGAAAAGATAGCCGAGTTTTCCGCCTCAATAAACGATTGATTCCACTCAATCTGATCTCCTCATAGTAGACGGAAGAGGAATGTGTATACATAATGCAAGTGGACTTGAAATTAATATATTTGATTTTTTCCCTGCGTTCCTTCACTTTTATTTTGTTTCACGGCAGGCTGGATCGACACAAGGAGAATGCGGAGAATATGGAAAAACATTTGTTCTCGATGTACCAAAATAACATTTTCTCGGGTATCTTTTCGGCAATATTCGTTAGGTACGCGCATTTTTCTCCTTTTCACTCGCACTCCCGCTACCGTCGTTATTTTCTCATTCACGTAAATTCTGGAATCTTATATTATCTCGTCAAATGTACCGGAGCGAACGATAATGGGTAAAGAAGAAGAGAAGTATGCCGTTGAAAAACAAGGAATCACTACATCTATATGTTATGATTGATTCGTTCATTTAAGTGTTTTGATATGAGGAGAGGATCTGGTTATTTTTAGACAAAGTAGGTATGCTTATGATGTCGTGCGTTCAAGTGAGAGGGTTACATATAAACAAAAAAAATAATAATAAATGTAGCGGGTACGAAATGAATTTGAAATTCCGACCTTTTCGCTAGAATGGAGCTCCATAACTGCCAAGATATTAAAATATAACAAAGTTGTTTGCAGTACGTAATTTTCCAGTTACTTTTATAATGCTTGTTCTTTGTATAATTTATTAAATACATATCTACTACTACACAAAGCGAAATTTAGAATTTTAACTGATAAATAATACTTAATTGTACGAAAAAAAATTTAAATAGCGCGACATACTACATATTAAAATAATTTAAAGTTCACGACGTAAGTATTTATTTATTCCAATTATAATTTTGTCTAATAATATATATCAGACAATTTTCAACAAATGATAAATGCGCGACATGCGCACGTCTACGGAAAACCACATAGTCGATGTCACGCGTAGTTAGATGTAGAATAAATGTGATAGAAACAATTGCCATGAAGTTTCCAAATCAGTGGATATATAGTAACTTGCAGTCGACCATGGAAGCAATGTGTATAGCGATATGGGACAACACGCAGATATATTTTCGAAATATTGCTCCATTAATATAAATTTTCACATTTATCGACGCGGTAGCACCGCGGCAACACCGACAACGATATCAGTAGACATCAAACTTGTAAAGAACAGGAATTCTTTCCTACTTACGACACGCTGGCATCTCGTCGTTGCAGTTGCCGATCAATCCTCCCGGCGGTGTCTGCTCTAAGCTTGCTCATTATTCCACCCTGTGCACAGCAGATCATTTGTTATAGCATTAAAAATAACATAAAGTACGATGTTGAAAACAATAACAACAAAATAGTCGGCGCTGAAATAGGTCAAGGATTAGTCGGCAAATTCGAGTGGTGTTGTGTTAGATCGGTGCTTCTGATCGTGTCAATGGCACAATCGCTTTACTATAGCGCGGGTCAATTAGCTACTGAAATGATTGGTCGTGTACGAACACCTTAAGATTGCGGACCGACGGCTTTCACTATCAACTATCAACAATGAATCACACGGCATTGGCAGGCTGCAATCGTTGAGGTACAATTAATTTTCCACGATATTATTCTTATTGCACATGCGTACATACTTTTAAATGCTCGAACTAGAACTTGCCCAATCGCATATTATTATATACTTATAATATAACTCACTACAGTCAAGAACACGTACTATGACCACGAAGACGAAAGGAACAAACAGAGACATACGCCTATCTGTCGTATATTGCCGGAGTTACCGACAGACTGATGAAGACGCTAAGGTAGAAGAATATTACCTCAAGCTACAATATAGTGGGAAGATTATATCAGTTGATCCCACCAATAGAAACTACATAAAAAAGGACGTATAGAAACTGGAATGCAAATGCGAAAAGAGGAAGCATTCAAGGAACATCGCTGGGACGCCCAGTTTGGACACATAAACAAATGCACACCTTCGTCAAAATGGAAACCAAATCATCGACTGACAGGTACTAGCCAAGGCCACCTGCTACTGAGGACGGAATCAAGATCAACAACACTTGCAGATCAACTCTTCAAGAACACTGACGAAGCAATGGATACGACCCATCCGACTTGAATGGATATGGATTAACAGAGCAAAATGAAGATAAGGTATACAACGAATAACACGAGACTCTTTAGGAACCTTCAACAGAAGCGAACGAAATAATCAGTTTATGTCAAAAGTAAACTCAACGACGCGGCTGTTATTCAACGCCTAGAATGTAATCATAGTTACAAGTGAAGTGCCTGCCATACAGTGACAGTTATTTTAAAGTAGAAACCAATTTGAGAAAAGCATGACCTAACTCTACCGTACGGTATATTGCGATAGTACTAAATAAAAAATTGAAACAATGTCCTACAGTGGCAACAATTGTATTTCAGGTGTACGTACTTATCTTTTTCAGAAATGCTGTAAAACGCTTCATACTTTCGAAGCTTTATAAAATATTCAGCGCTTTTCAACTCAGCCAGGTAACCAACACGTACGGCGCTGATAATATTACCGTAAAATAGTAATGTTGTTGAAACCCTGACATCTTTATCCACTTAGTCTGGTGGCCCACCGTGCGTATGAAACGTCACGAAACTAAAACAGCATGCGCTTCACTGCTGTTATCTTCCTGAAAAATATTCGAACAAATGGAACGTTTTACAGTTACTTAACGCAGATAACGATGAATGCCTCATAGACCTCGAATCTTGGCGGTTATTTATTAAACAGTGTAATAGCATTTTAAATTCCAAGTTATTAATTGAAAGCAAGCTTGTGTGTATCTAATGGAATATTTTAGAGAATCGTTTCATTATTTAACTGGAATATAATACCTTGAATATGTGTATGCAATACTTTGAAAATGAATGATATCAGTCACAGGTTTTATGTTAACGCAATTTCTCCCAATTTTCCCAGAAGAAATTGATACGCTATATCAGCAGAGAGATCTACCTATACGTAAATTGAATGCCTAGACGCTGTAAAGCAGTAATTTAAAGTAAAGTAAACGGAATGTTTATTGTATTTTAAAGAAGATAAGAAGTTAATCATTTTTCCTATTCTTATTTGCGGTTATTTAAATATACTATATGTGCCAGTCCAGGGTCCTGGGTGGAAAAATATAATTATTGGAAGGGGCTCTGCTTCAAATTAACTGCAAATGCGTTCTGCATCATCTGTAATAAGTTTATTGTATACATCATTTTAAGAACGAAGTATACAACATTGTATATGTATATATGTAACCACGGCTCAAGGTCAATAATTGTCTGACATCGTTTGCTTTTGTATCCCGGAATCGCGCGATACTCCTAGCAAATAGCTCTTCCGTTTCCAGACCTTCTCTTTATTTACTTGCTTTCATTTTCTTCGCCGTCATATTGGTTCGAATTTTCGATCCCGTATGTTCCTTTCAATTTGTTAGAGGTTGTTGGTATTATTTTTATATGTGCATATGCGCATTTTTTTTTTACTTTTTCTGCAATTTCTGTATATATTTTACAACAACCTTCATTTTATGAGTGTTCTGCGAGCTAATACTGATTATTCGAATTTCTTTTTGGTGAATGTTAACAATTAATTAAAATATTTGCTATTGGTTCTTGAATATCAAAATAAGAGTCATCAGCGGTAGGTTGATCAACGGGTCATGCCCCTATCATCTGTAAAACCTAGAAATACTATTTTCACAAGGGAATTTTGGAATATGTGTGGGAGGATTAATTTTCTCTAGAATACAAAATTGTATCTAAAGCTACATTCTTCATATACTTCCTTCCTCTATATTTCTTTAAAAGCACCGTTTTCGTTTCGTTTTGTTTTCGTTTCACCGTTTCGTTACGAACACTTTATTTTTAATTACATCTCTTGAAAGTTCTTCATCAGAACATTTGTGTCTGTCTCTGGGTGTCTCCTAATGTTCAAGATGCAAGTGCGAAACTACCTCAATAGCTACTGTATTAAAAATATGCGTAGAGCAAATTTATATTATCTCCGCCATTTGCATTTACTTGTTCATCCGATTACTCTTTGTTATAATCTACCTATACTGAGAAATTGTAACCGTCCCTTGACTTCGTTTAGATACCGATTATTTGATCACGCGTGATTTAACTGAAAGACTGACTCAGTGATATTCTGTGACGTTACGAGCAGATATTTGATTTCCAAAATTACGTTAAAGATACAACCGAATCTGTACTGCAAATTGTTGTAGAGAAGATATTCAATTAAAGTTGAAGATTTAGGATATGAAGAAAATGGATAAAGGACAAGTTATTTCTCCGTTCCACCATGATCGTCGCTAACACTCTTACGCCACGGATAGGAAGAACGCAAGAGTATAAAAGAGGCTGGTGTAACTGAAAACGAGATCAAAGAGACTTTGGCGTTGAGTGAGTGGACACATCATAATACCTGACGCTAATGACTGCTACGTTCGATGTTGTTGATTGAACATTACAGTATATAAGCTAAAGTCGACCTAGTTAATTCTATGGATTCTGATTGGAAAATTATTAATTTATTAAAATGGGTAACTTATAATTCATTGAATTTCCGCATAGGAATCGGAATGTATGTTCTCTTCGCATTTTGGTGTGGCATGAAAAAGAAAATGTTGATAAAAAATGACCATATTTGGACACGATTTTCGGAACGCTTTGTGTAACATTTTTGATATTCATCTATACGCGTGAATGGCTATTTATATAGTCTATAATGATTTCTTAACTGATTTGCTCAGCCAATACAAAGAAAAAAATACACTTGCCTTTAAATTTAATTATTAGTACACTGAAGTCAAAATTTATTTTTTCAAAGCTTTTATATACTCATAGTATGTATGTATCATTTAACTTGTATTCAAGAAGGATATACAAAATTGAAAATATTTGGAGAAATAGAACTTTATCCAAAACATATAATATATCCATAACTACACCAAAATTCAAAACTTTATGTCTCTATTAACATGTCAACGCTCCTCTATTATGTTATGTATTTTAGAAGACCCGTAGGTGTGTTTAATTTACTTTTCTCATTACCGGTTATAGTCATCACTCGGTTATTGTTATTAAAATCTCTAGCTGACCTATGGCAGATTGAAAGGAATATATCGAAAAGAAAATCCGAAACATCGTAGTGGCGAGGAAAATAAAAACAAAGGTCTGGAAGCGACAGAATTATTTGGATGTAACAATATGTGGAGTCATGCTATGAAAAACAAAATTAATCTACAATACCCTGACGTATAATATACAAAGTGTTTTATTTGAAAAAATTACATCATTACATCATTTCCAACAGAGTAAGCTCGACTACTTACCTGCTTCTAAATAATATTCAAAGCAGCATGTAATTACATCTTCTGTTATTACGTAGCTTTACAGCTTTGTATTATAACTAGAATATATCACTGCATGTTGTATTTATATTCTCTAAGATTATTTCGCATGAGGTAAAGCTCATGCGTTATTGCACCTAAGCGATGTTCTACGGTAATAAACCCTTAAAGTTTATTTCCTTGAAAAATCTGAGACAGGCATTGTGTAAAGAATACCTTACGAAATAATTCACATTCTCCACTTGTAATGGGTAACATAATAGCCTGGAACATTTTCTTACCAAAATTGTATTCGGTTGCACCTGGCGTGTCGGACCCTGTCCAGTTAATAATGCGACAGATTGCCGAAGAAACACTGCAACAGAGTAAACTACAAGGAGAACCACCTGGCGATGTTGATATCCGAGATGTCTGCATTCGTTTCAATTCACTTCGAAATGCTTTAGTCGAGTATGCTCAAAATCCGTTGCTGTATGTTTGAAATTGTTTATGGTTTAAAATTTGTTTGTTTGTTGTCACTCATTTTTTAACCGCTAGAATATACATGCTTTACATGTACATGCGTATAAACAGTATAAAGATAGTGTTACTCTCAAATGGATTTAAGCACTGGAAATAAGAAATTCTAGGTTTTCTGTTACTCTCAACTATTAAAAGTCCTGAGAACATTTAATAAATCTTTATTGTTATTATACATTTCTATTAATAAATAAATAATAATTCTTTCCTTTACATGCCCCAACAGTTTTCGCAATACGAGAGAAGTATTGGACATTTCTTGTTTAACATACCTGTACCCATGTTATACAACTTCTGAAGCAAATAAAATTTTCTACAATATCGTTAGTCTTTTCCATTTGTACGCACTAGTTGAATCCGTACTACATACCTATATTTTCGTGAATATAAATTATTTGGACATTAGGCGTAAAACTTTGCTCGTGCATACTATGAGAGAGAACCAATTACCGTTGACTGGTACCTTCAACACCATCGCCTAAGTTACCAATAATACGTGTACATCCTGAATACTGAACGTTACCTAATACTAAAATATACCTCGACACGAGTCTTTTTCCATGTTTAGTACGGGGATCTCGGAAGCTAACGACCTTAAAGAGACGATCAATTGGGAAAGAAATACGGTTTTACGAGCTCAGTTGAATGAGACTCTCTTTTTTGAAAAAAATGGACGGATAACTAGATATCTCCAAAATACTGTTACTTTGTTATTTCATTCAGTGTTAAAATATATTAAGTAGTACTTTCTTAATGTAAAAATTTGCAAACAAACGTGTACCTAAGAGACTTCTTTGTTTTCTCATAACTCAGTGCAAACCTAGTTCTTCTCTCTTGTATTACTATATAACTACTACTACTTCTAGTTCAAAATAAGTCGTTGACGAGTCCAACAGATATAGCGGCTTGTCGATTTATTTTCAGAAGCGCTTACGGAATCGAGCTAAAATTAATATTTATAGAAAAAATTATCAGATTATCCAATCTAATTTTAAAAAGCATCGCTAGCCGCATGGTTAATATAATGAAATCGTTCTTCCAAACGATGCTGGCGGTTGTACGGCGGAATGTGTATCTCGAAATTGGTCGGACAACGCAGGCATCCTGATCTTATCCCGGATTTACTGAACCCGGAATCCGGTTAACGTTTTCCCTTCGGACGTGTTGGACTGGCGTATAAATATGTAGTAACATCGGCGCTCACTGAACTTGCTGTATTTGTTTAAACTGAGAGCGTAGTTTCTGGAATTGAAATCTTGCTGAGGCAGAAATAAATGTGAGGAAATATACTTTTGCAAAGATTTCTCGTTTTAAGCAGAATTTCGATGTATGGACAAATATGTTTTGTTTGCGTAGAAGGAAATAGAATTCCGTCATGAAATACAATTGAGAGCAGCAAGCACTTCATATCCTACCGAGGAATATAACATGAGTAAAATGAGTTGAAACTTAAATGTGAACGTGATGTACAATTGTATAGAAAGATTGAGATACATGCGATAAGATGAACAAAGAAAAATGTTGGGTCAGCAACCCTTGTACTACAATTTGTACTAAGAATTGCAACACGTTTATTTAATCTAGCAAAATATGTAGTTGACCTAACAAAAAATATAGTTGAATTTAAGCAAAATGTGTGACAGAAACGCTGTACCTTCAATCTATTATTTTAAGTAATCATTAATCGTCGTTCAAAAGTTATAAATAATTTAAAATATTGACTTTATAAAAAAATTATTACATAAATAAATAGGCAGATAAAATTATTGTGCCACATAATAATAATTATATTTCGAACAAGTCCTGAAGTGATCTGATTTTATCATCTTATTACTTAACATTACAATCCTCTTACTTAACGCTGCCCATTATAAAGATTCAAGGAAGTTCGTCTATTCTTTAGCTGAAGAACAGTTTAATTAAAATTTACTGAGAAAATTCAAAAGACAATGCGCCAATTGCATGGACGCAAAACCAAGGGCAAACAGCAGCGCACAGTAAAAAATGTGCCTCATCATCTTCTACTCCTGGATAATTCAGTTATGTGTTCTGCGAATGGTCGAAAAGAAAACTAAAAAATCCTTCTGTATTGTCGGAACCGAGAAAACAATGTCATCGTTGACGGTTGGAAAATTATGTTACTATTAGAATCGCTATCCTTACAGTTAATGCCGGAGTCCGTCTATTTTTAGTCAGTAAGCTCGCGTTAGTTCTTCTTCGTTCTACATAATTTGTCAAAACGCCTGACAAACATTGAATGCAGAGAAAGAGACCAAGGGAGAATATATAGAATAAATATGTTTCAGCGTAATTGATGACCCCAGGCGGTATGACGCTTTATTGCGTGGAATTTCTTTATTTTACCCTCTTTACAAACAAAGAAGTTTATTATCGATTATTGATATCTAACATACATACAATATTATGAAAGTACGAGGTCAATTTGAAATTGTATTAACGGACACCATTTTTAATGATAATGAAGTGATAGACCAGAATGCGGAGCGTTCTTGCTTATGAGCTACTATGTGATTGGTGTGTTAAAGAAATCTCTAAGTGCAATTAACAGATTGCACTTGCATATTTCCAATTACCTTATAAGACGCCTTTAACATTCTTTTAATGTTACAATACGTGAATATGTATTATATTAGCAATATATACATTTTCGTAGTTCTGTAGCTAGATAAATCAGAGACATATGTTTTACGAGTTTGCTTTGCTGTACTTTTGTCCTTTCAACCATTTTATATAAGTGTATATAGAATGTTTACCTCTTCTTGTAGTACGTAAGTAGATGAAAGCTCTAGTCGTGTTAGTTACAGTACAACATAATAGAAAAGGAAATCAAACTATGGCCATATCCTTAACGAATCTACCACAAGACTTCCTGAAGATACTGGGCTGCTTGATCCTACTGGGCAAATTATTCCTAACTCCAAATATTCTCATACACTTCGCGACGATTTCGGGGCTTAAGCTAACTCTTTGGTCACTAGCTTCACAGGATCTGACGGCTTCGGATTGCTTTCTATTGAGATATGTAGAAAGGGCCCGTATTTGTTATTAACAAAAAACAATCCGGAGCCGTCAGATTAGGTGAACGTGATGACCAAGAGAACTCTGCATTTCTGGAAATTATTCTTACCGTAAAGAATTGTCTTAGCAGCTATATAGATTGCTAAGCAATTGCTCCATGTTGTTGCCACCACATTCCCGGTGTGTACTATGTGACGGAAAATATCTGTCGAGGGCGCATTTCTATCATAATCCTCAAAGAGGTTCAAACCAATCACATGTTATAATGTAGCTGTGCACCAAACGATGACTTACAAATGGTGCAGTTCTCGGGGATGAGTAAGTCTAGAATTTTCAGTACCCCACAATGTATGGCACTTTGTTGGTAAAGTTACTTAAATGAATATGGGAACCTCTATACATGTCCTATATAATCAGTTTGTTAATAAATTTGGATCTCTTCTCTGGATACAACATAGCTTATTGTTAGTTGTCCTGGACCATCTATCAACTTGAGCGCTTGTACTAATTGGACCTTACATTTTTACAACCCTTTATATGCTCTTATATATGCTCTTGAGAATATCGTTGGGTGTATGTCCTGGCCCTGTGCTGTATCAGTTCAATATTTTCCTAGGAATAACCCGAGCGTCTTCCACATCGTGGACATCTCTTGACGGACCCTTGGTCTTGAAAACGTCGAATAAAGGTCAGTATCGCTGATTTTGATTTATTTGCTAAGATTCTATTTAGTTTTGCTGACATAGTAATTAATGAACAAAACTTGAAGATAGTAACAGCAATAACTTGTTTTTTGAGATATCTTAATTTTGGGTCACGAATTAGATGTTTTATATTGCGTTTTTATCAATAAAAATAAATATGTTGTTATTTCCGAAAGTAGTTTTTAGCTTGCCTCCGAAAATATAGCAATATACTGGATGTCCTTTTAAAAAAAAGTCAAATCGGAAGCAAAAGAAATGTGAAAATAGTACAATAACTGCATTTAACTACCAACAAATTTAGAAAAAAAAAAAAAAAACTTCTCAAACAATAAAATTATTCCACAGTTCCGGGACTTTTCTAACCCTGTATTTAAAAGGTATTTAAGGTATTGGCATGTGGACTAATAAAATATATAGACATGAATATAAAATAAACTATCTGTTTAAGAGAATGCATCAGTAACTGCACCAATACCAGACAGTTTTGACAATCTAAATCACCCACCAGCGAAAAATTCCTCACGTATAAATAATACACCGGAATTTAAATTTACTACGCAGACGTGCATCTGTGACAGCAACCTAAAATTTATGACTTTGATACACTACGGAAGAGAGATACGTTTTGTTGTACTTGCTATAGACTCAGTATCTATTTACGTCATTCGTCTTAAAATTGCCTTCCGTGTCGCGACATCCACAGATAAATGGACATATATGTGTATACGTTGGAACATCATGAAAATTTAAATATGCATTGCATCTCAAAAATGTTGAATTATGGTATTAACATATTCTTCTAATTTAACCTAAAAGTGCAGATAAAACTAAATAAAAGTATAGTCGGAGAACTATTTCCAAATCAATCATTTAACACTCGCAAACTATAAGAATGTTTTTTGGATAATGTACAACAGGTACCCTGAATATTACTTTCAGCTTGATTTGCTGCTAGTGGATCTATCTCAAAGCGTTTGTGTTAAACAGGGTCACTCACGACTCTAGCCAATTAAACGTACCTCTGAATCTCCCCCGACCTCCCAAACAACCCTGTCCTGTTAATAGATATGTTATTATCCTAAGATGAATCCTTCTAATACAGGTACGTCAGCAATTAAATGTTGAAACAGTGGTCTCATTTGTTTGCTGTGTCTCTGGCCAGCCGCATGGTTCCAATATGATGAATGTTGTTCTGCAACCACTTAGTCATATCTCGGCCAGGTTCTGGTCCTATAAAATTCCTCCTCCCGTCGCCAATTTCATACTCACGGCCACCCACATCAAAGAAACCTTGTGTTTACTTAGGGTCATTGAGTTGTTGACGCAAACTTTTCCAAACACGTGTACAATCTGTTTGAAATACCGTAGTACATCGCTCAAATGACATATAATTTGCATTCCTGGTTCTCATCATAATTCTTTTAGTTCTTAATCAGGCTTTCGGTTATCTTAAAAGCTTCATTATAGAATATCTTGGAAAGCAATATAAGACATAGGGTCTGTTTCTACTCTCATGTGCCCTGCAATGTTGTGTGTTCTCTAGCTACTATAATTTTACAGTCCGTATGCTCCCATTCTAGCCTCTCCCTTGATATTGATGTGAAGAGGAGGGATATTTTCAAAGTTCCCATAGTAGCCACTGGAAAGCTTTTAATGGCTCCAGTTTTACATAGACATGACCGTTTCTGAATTCTGGAGATTGATTATAATATGCCCCTGTGTAACATTAAGCCACCAAACAAGCAGCCAAGTTTACCACGGTCGTGTGCAGCCAGTACATCATATATGTGGTTTAAGTGCCCAAGTTTCTGAGGAAGGTTATTTTTTTTGAAGACGCGAATTCCCGGTTTAGAAACCGAGCCAATTCCCAAGAATTTACTCACTTGAGTGATCTATATTGCATCATTGTAAAGTCTATACTTTTGTTGAAGGGTACGACTGCTGTTTCAGCAAGATTAAATGAGGTCGTGCTCCCTGCATCATACCTCTACATTTTTAATGATTTCTGCATGAGTTCTAAGACTATGGTGGTATTTCTGCCAACATTGAATATCACGATATCATCAGCATATCCTTGCGCATAGAAACCCGCATCGTTTAGCACAACCAGCAGTTTGCCTACTACAATGTCTCACAACAATTTACTACAATTGCGTACTTACTAAGAATTAGTACAATGGAATTCATATTAAGATAAGTCTTGAAAAGATTTTGTTCCATACAACAACTCATATATAAAAGAAAACATGTTTTGTTAATGATCGTCTATAAAAGTATCTATCTTCACGTAACCGTAAACCGGCGGGGTCTTGTAGACAAAACAATTCATGTGTATTTTTACCTTCATTATCACATGTAGCATTTCATGTAAAACTAGATAGAACTCTAAAGATGATTTTTGGTTATTTTTGAAATATTTAAAATGTCTAAGTAAGCTTCAAAATCATTAATCGAATGTTGAAAACATGTGAAACGCATAAGGGAGACTCTATTATTTTGTTTCAATTGTCTTATGAATATTTCCAATCTGTCGTTAGTGGTATTATCGTCTACTCTCCGATATCATTTTTCACACAACTGCGGTGTATCAGGCAAAAATAAATCTTTGAAGATTTCGAGTTATCTTCAAAGAATTAACTCAAAATCTGCAATCATCTAACTAAAAACAAATAATATTAGGAGCCATAAATTTATCGTTTATTTTAATATCTTCGTAGGAATTTTATTAAAGATTAACTTCCTTTTACCATTATTACCATCAATTTAGATATACTTCACTGAAGTCTACTTAGACAGTTGCTAGAAGCGACAAAATGATCAAACTAACACTAGCTGAACTTTAAAGTTGTGTCGCTACATTAATAAAAATGTGAACCTGTATAATTGTACTTTGTCACATTGCATTTCGCAATAAAATCATAAATCTAGTTCACGCGTACATACATCGGCTGCTTAAATTATTGAAGTCGAAATCCTCGAATGTCGTGTGCAATTTTCCGATCTTTCTTGTATTTAATAAATTTCGAGAGAGCATAAATTTTGACCGAAGCTCTCAACTGTCACCGCCATTTAATGTTTTTATAGTTTCGGGGTATCCCCGGTTTCCCACGCGCCCTTTTTTTTTGTTCTGCCGCTGCTGGCGCTAGCCTAGAAGGGATAGCAACCGCTATAGCAGAGTACGCGTCCTCGAGGATGGCGAAACGATACTGGCAACGAGAGGACAGGAAGGGAGAGAAGATGGGCAGAAAAAATGTGATAAAGCGTTTCGTATCGTTCATATCGAAATGATGTATTGATTCTGTTTCTTTACACAACGATGTAGCGTTGGGACTTTTGCGGTCGGAAACTCGTAAAAAAATTGTGTGCGAAGGCGAGATATGTTCACACTATGTGCTTCAGCCTATACTTGGTGGATGGGAAAGCTAAACGCATCTTGTTTTCTATTGATAGTTGATGTGGGTATTAGGATATTTTTTTGTTAATTTTTCTGGTTCATAACTGTCTTTCTAGATCAATGCATCTAGTTAATGATTCAATGGTCATGTAAAGTTACCAATTCAGTCCCTAAAATTCATTGCATATTATATTGAAGTATAAAACCATTCAATAAGGCGGGGATAATTTGCATATCTAAGAGGTTCAACCAGGCCGGGACTGGTCATTCCCAACACTTTTAAGCAATTGGAAGCAGCTGAGTTGAGTGCCATGCCTTCAGCAGCGGATCGTTTGACAAGTATGCTATAAGTCAACTCTGTAATCGTGTATGGGACGCCACGTCTCTCTAGGGTTGTAATAATGTTAAAGTAGTCTTATCATCGATGAATGAATTCAAAGTTATAAACGATGCTCAACATAAAGGGTATTCAACAATTTATCATTTAACCTGAAAAGTATTATGGAAGGATGTTCATTGTACATTGCTGACGATTATGCCCACTGAAGCGCATTCTACCGTAACTAATTAGAGGACAGGATTTGGTTAAGACACACAATCAAGCTAGCTAGCTGTGGGTTGCATTTTATTTAACCACAGCTTTAATAATTCGAATTATTTACACCTACCATTATGTAAGTCTTCACCGTTAGTGTATAACTATCCCAAGACTAAATAGAATAATGATAAGATCTTAAGGATAAATAGCTTTGAAAAAAAAAACTTGTTACAAGGACTTAGGACTCAGTTGTTTTTAATAATCCTTATTAGGGCATAAAAAGCGATCGAAAAAACTTTCCTTATACTCACACAAATGAAGCGATCGGTTTGCAAATCAATCGTTATCAAAGATGAATCACGGACGGGTCGCTAAAACGCTTGTCTACGAGCGCGATCGTTTCTGTTCAAGGGGTCGAATTAGCGGCGGAGAATCTGGCGTCGGTTATCGACAGCAGCGTGATGGGGGGAGTTCGAAAGTGGCGGAGGGATACGGATCCAGAGGATCGGCGTGTTGGCAAAATTCGAAATGTCAACTTTACATGGGTGACCATCGCGTCATCAACGCCGGCCTAACCCGCAACGCGAAACTTTTCACATAACCTAACGGAATTAACATGTTTTCGGCATTCATTACAACTTTAAAGTACTTTTATGTGCCATTTAAACTTTGAATTAGCGCCTCAGTATAGAAAGGGTACGGTACACTACGTGTATTATATATTTACGGTATTTATGTTAAACATACATATGTATTAGGTGATAACGGAATAGACTAATAATGTGCTTGTAAAAACCTGTATCATCTGGGTCATCGTGAAGACTCCGAGAAAATTATATTCAAATTGTAACAAATACGAGGGCTAAGCTGACATCATTAAGAATAGAAAAAACGGTTACTGTATTCTAGGACATTATCCTAAATATATGCAAAATAACTTCTTTCGGCAACAACACATTTAACCAATCTCTCCTTCCACTTCTTAAACACCGCCAACCAATTTCCTTTTGGTATGCTTGCAAAATGCCCATGAATGGCTATATCAATTTCTTGCTGAAATAAAAATCTCGTATCTCGCAAAAGTTGTTTAAATACATAAATCAGCAAAGTTACACACTGACAAACTAGTTAAATACGGTGTACCATTTAGATGTAACTGCTTCCTGTTCATCCAATTTAGTTGCACATACCAGGCCAGTACTTACTCTAAATAATACTAATACTCTAATACTACTAAACTCCGAATAGAAAACTTTCTTTATAGTTCGCCGCTTCCTTGTCATTGTTGTTGTTTCTACGCTTTTATGGATCCATAAACTCCTTGGTGGGCAAATATACCGAAAACGGAAAACAGGTTTCGACACCTGTCACTATTTTAGAAAAAATTTGGTGTGCGCAATTCTTCAAATATAGCCGAGGCGGTTGGTTTTTAATTACGGAAGTAAAACCGTGGACAACCATGTGAATACCATGGCACATTAAACATCCCTAGGGGAGGTTGGAACGCCTCTGTATTCGGCCAAATTCTAGTAAGGTCGGAATAATCGATCCCCAAAATTGTTGGGCATTCCATAATCTGACGCTTCGTCTAATAATATAACGCGGACAGCAGCAATATTTTCTTCGCTGTCGAATATTATATCAATATAAGAAGAAATATTACAGCAAAGGAAATGTGTGTGAATATACAGGATTTGTGTTCAATCTCTCATTTTAGCTATTGAATTGATGTGTATCCTTGTTGTTTGTATAACATTGTATTAAATAGGGAAAAGTTAACCGTATATACAAACGAATTTTAACCCTTTTATATTCCAAAATATAAAATCAGTTTTACCATCTTCAGTATTGAAAAAAGGAGATTTACGAAATTCTACTACTTGCTTGCACAACAAAATACAATTTTCGCCCTTCAAGTAGTTTCACCACTTCCCTCGTCGTTTGACGACGAAGGTTTCGCTACCGTTTTGCCGATTTTAGCTACGCTCTAACTTCCTCTTCCTGATTTATCTCCGACACGTATATGTCTTATTCAACCTTTAAGATTATATTATGTATCCGCGCGCGCGGTAGAATAGAATTTATTCCTCAACTCCTATTTGCTCCACTATTTGCCGTGCTGCCGGTCGAGTCGGCTTTGTCGAAGGAAAACGTTTTTAGGGTGCGGGCGCGCGCGACGTTTATTGTTATTATTTTACGTGATGTGTCGTAAATCTGGCACCCGGCCCGTAATTTAGGCGAACACGAATTGGTACGACTGTCAGAATGACGGTTTAATCTTTCAGCGGGTGTAAAAAGTGCACCCTCATTCTCTTGCCTTAACTGACACACGCCATCGTTACTGCGAATTAAGTAAATACGAACCAAGAGAGGTAAGCGCCACACTTCACGTCACGTTTCAGATACGGCCGGAGGGGAAGTCATGGTGAAGATATGAAGAATAGCTCGTGTTTTATAAAAGGTCCCCTTCCAGCCTAACTGGGTTGTTCAACGTGTCAGATGATATGTAACTACATTAGACGTAATGATGACAGAGTGCGCTGTCTGAAAAAATGTATGGATTTGTGCTACGGCGGGTTTTTGACAGCTGCGTGTGAAGTCACGGCTTCATCAACGAAAAATGTACGCGTACGCATTTGTTTCGTTTCATTACTTTTTTGCGGGTACGCTGCTACCGTGTTTACATGTGTATCGGCCCGATATAGTACACACCGTCTATCTTGCGCATATTAGTGGAAAATTATATTTTGGATTTATGGACCTTATATTTTGAAGCGTGTTGAGTACTTTCAGTGATGGTCTGCGGGGCACGTTTGAGCTTAGAATATGTTTTGATGTTTTCAAATTTCTTTTATAGATGGACTCATTTTTAAGGAATAAATGTTATTTAGTTGAACACGTCAACACTGTAATGTCGTATTGCCGTGAGACAATTTATTTACTTAATCTTCCGTCTACGATTTTTCTGTGCTTGTGTTGTTGGGCTAATGTTGGGCTATAATATAAACTACGAAACAAGTCTCTGAATTTAAAGGATGAAGCCCTTTCTTGTTAGATTATTGAAAAAGTGCTTTTGTTCGACGGGTTTATTGATTAATATATATTAAAATAAAAGATTAGATCAAGATCCTCACGACATAAAACATTGAATCGGTCAGTTAGAACAATATTCAAGTAAAAACAGTCTCCGCAAAAAATCGGGAAATACTAACCAAATTATACAAAAAATACGTCTAGAAGAACTAGCTGTCGCTATATAGAATGGTCATATAGATCAGCGGTTCTCAAGCTTTTTCCGTCTACCGTCCCCTTGCCGTACTAAGGAGCTGACTAACGTCCTCACTCCTCCTCCCCGTCGTAGTATATAGTAAAAACTTTAATAACTATCAGTAATTAATAATATTAATACTTTTTTGGTGGAGTCTTTTTGCAGATTCTTTTAGTATTCCCGCTAATACAGATAGTGAAGAGCGATAAGAACACTTCCGAGAAACTAAGAATAATTTCGAGCAATCGAATTCAACTTAATGGTAGTTCTTTCCATAGTTCGACCTATAACTTCAAAAAAATCCATCGGTTTTACATTGCTCCTAATAAGCTCTTAGACTTTTAAATATATCAAATATAAGTAAATCCGTTACCATAATTCTATTCTGCGAACAAAAGTAAAAGTAGCAGGCAAATATGTTGTTTTTAAAAAAGAAGAGGGCGTATAAATCCCACTCTTGAAATATATGCTAAGGGTAGAGGATACTTACCCGTCTGATCATGGATCAGCTACTCTTATTTTCGATAAAGACCAGAAAATTCCATACGGATTGAAAGTAGCTCCTTTTCAATTGACACTAAAAACAACAAGTTTCAGTATTACCTAGAAAAGTTAACTACTTCTTAAGCACACCGTTATCATTATTGACATTTCCAATATCGTACCCCGACTGCAAGTACAAGAAAATGGATTATAGATAAAATAAGGATTTCTAGTGACAAGATTGAGGATCCTTTCGTTTTTCAAAAACAATGTCCTAATTTACGGGATATGTATAAAACTCAATTAAAAAACCACCAGGTTTTGCCTGGACGTGCTAAGATAGATTATAACAATCAACCCATTCAATTATCAGCAAATAAAGCTAGAGAAATTTTGCATGGCATATTATTCGAAACACTAACTCTTCTAACTCTATTCACAAGAACATCACAATTGAATAAGATGGAACCATATTAATAATACAAATTTAATACTTTCGTTGAACCAATTCCAGAACAAGTTTTACACAACTTACCTGGCATAAAAATTGACAGCATGATACCAGAAAACGCGTACACAATGTATCGCTTTCCTTATACTACTTTTGAAATGAACCAAATTATCAATAAGCTAAGAAAAATACTAAATTGAATCAATTATTCTTAAAAAAGTCAATTTCCAAACGTAATTTGATTTTTACCTGCGCTTATGTAATTTTAAATTTATTTACCAAAAATAAAAATTGTGGAAAACAAATATTTTACTCTCAAACAAACGAAACGCAATTAACGAAATTCCGCAACACGTTTTAATGAAATTTTATTCGTATTCCTCATATACGAACATGTAAGCCCGCACTCATGTACACTGATGATTACTTTTTTGTTGACAAACTAAAATACAAGAATACTATATTCGTTTGACCTTTACCGATACGTCATTAACCTTCCGCAATATCAATAGCACAGACTGTATATCTACCGGAGAAAAGATATTGTGGTAGGTATTGATTATAATATATATTGTATATCACATATGCCACATAATGTATATCTATGAACTCTTCGTTTTTCTGATAGATACGTATGCAGCTGATTTAATGATTTGGTTTTCAGCCAGTACGTGAATGTAAGCAATATGGTGAGATTACCTGAAAAAAAAACTGCCTTTGTTATCTTGCTAGAAAGCACAAGAGCAGACGAATTACAAAAACAAAGTTAAATTTAGAATAAACCGTATATTCATCTGTTCATACAGCGGACATTGAAATGGTTTTCTTCAGGATCCCATGTACGATAATGAAACGGCTTTAAATCTTCAGAGATCTCCATCCTTACACAAATTTTTAAATACGAAAATCATTTTCATACAAAAAAATATTACTAAGCTATAAGGTCGGTAATCCTTAAGACACGTTACTGTAAATGGATGTTGTTGCCAAAGTGAAAGAATTCATTAAACTTCAAATTAACTCTAAGTTGAGACCTCCTCTCAGTTAGATACTTGTACAAAATACAATGAAAATACGGGAAAAGATGTGAAAGTTCTACTATTGGAAATTATATTCCTCGAAAATAAATATTCGAACTTCTCAATCTGCCACCAGATCAGTTCAAAAGTCTTCGTCAAGCATCAGATATTTTAATTGCTATGGTAGGCACACACAATAACGCGCATATGAATGTCAGCTTAATGTTTGTCGAAAGCGTACCTAAGTATGTAAAATAAATAAGAGCACGGAGCAAAACAAAAATTAATAAAGAAGCATTAAAAGCATTAAATTAGAAGGAAAATGTATTTTAGAGATAAATTCCTCTGCAGTGTGGCAAGGGACCTACGAGAAAACCGTTTGAACTCGTTTCTTCATGGTCAGGATGCCGAGAGCGTTTCTACGCCCTTCCATTCCGGCAAAAACGAAAAAGCCAGCGAACGAGGGATTTGCAGCCGCTGTTATTGTTCGGTTGCTGCGTAATGGAAGCGGTTATTTGTGGGGGAATATTATGCTAGAATTTCTTATTTATATAAAATAACATAATAAGCTAATTTGCGCACAAACAACGTAATTCGCTTCATTTTCAGCGGTTTACTATACAAGTCACTTGATTACGTAGGAAAATGAAAAAGCTGAAGCAAGAACAAATATTGTAGGCAGCGTATCCACATTATTACAAACAATTTGCGAAAAACTCGAAAAGAAATTGGCCATTAAAGGACGTAAAAACATCTTAATGTAAAATTATATTTCGTATTTTCAGTAACCGAGCAAAATGCGAAAAAAAAAACCACAGTAACAAAAGCATTCACATGGAACATCCAACTAGATTCATGTTCGTATTGCCTACGATTAAATTTCTAAAATGAAATAAACATTGCGTCAGTTCTCTTCATATAGACGCACAGGATGCACAAAATAGCGCTTGAAGAGTCGAAAACTAAATCATCAATTTTTTGAGAAAGTTCTCAAACGGATTTAACTTTTAGACCGCACTTGCATATCCAACTCATTTACAAGTTTATACTCCCGCTTTTCAAAATTGTAGCATCCTTAAAACTAAATTACACTCCACCTATGCATTGCAATTAGAAACGATTAAAATTTCAGAAATGTACATCAATGTTTGTCCGAACTAATTAATGAGAAGGTATGTAGCAACATCTCCCAACGTAATTCCCAATAATGCAGCGAATGGGTGATCGTCTATTTAGATGCATATGCAATCAATTGAGTATTACAGCTTGGTATGTCCTGCAGAAAGGGTACACGGTTTCTGGCCTTTAGTATCCTTTGTACTAAACCAAACACCGTCCTATCTCTGCCCGCGCATTTAGCTCTTTTAAGACAATGATGTTACTAAAATCATCAGAGGCTATTCATATAGGTCGAAATGGGTCATCAGCGAAATAATTTATTTCTAGAATTTGCTCCCTTCTACTCGAGCTAGCCAAAGATCACATTATTGTACATGATTTACGTAATGATGATGTTTGTCTATAAAGTGTACCCCAATGAGACCAGTCGATCGGACAAGACTTCCCAATTAACTCTATGCTGGGTCGGCGGTTCACTGTCGTCGGCTACAACGCCCAATATGATAAAAATAGGGTTGTGACCTCACGACCGTCTTCACCTCAGTGCCATAAGCTAAGTTCTTGGATAGAGCAACATCCAAGATATTCGGTCATACGCCAATTCTGAAGAACGTTGACTTGTCAGAAGGGCCGATTTCTCCCGAATAAAGTTGGCGAGGTGTTTTCCAAAATTATTGGTCGTTCTGTAACTCCAGCGGACTTCTTGGAATTGGCATCGCCTGCCAGTACAACCAGGATACCGTCAGTGAAAAAAAGGGAAGGAAAATCGCGGAACACAAATTCAGTGGTATCTAAAACCATCGCAACAGCCTCAAGAAAACGTAGACAAGGGAATAAAGCGAGAGAATGTTTACCAATCTGCACGCCTTCTAAGTTAGTATTTGAAATACTTTGGTCCCAACCAAGTTTCTCTAAAGGACGTTACACAAATTAAATAATAATGAAGGGCCTATGCGAGCTCGTTGATGATGAGCTAATGCATGAGATTAAATGGGAATTATCGACGGCAATGGGTGGTGGAGGATCGCTCTGAGCTATGTAATCGCGTTAATAGATACAGCTAATTTTTGTAAAGCGTTACTTACTATTTACACAATAGGCATAATTTTACAATTTTAGCAGATTGGGATGCAATACAGAGTATATTTTTCGTTGTACGATTTTACATTATAGTACCTTTAAAATCCACTAGTTTTAAAACATAGTACTTTTTACGGGGATCGTTTCTATCAGTAATCTGCTTATATGAAATATGTGGTTCCTCTTGAATAAACCTTCACTTGCCGTAATATTTGTCAGGGGAACACCCTGACTAGTCTAATACTTATATACTTATAATAACCTTTTTATCTAGTTGGATGTTCCAAAATAGTTTATTTTCCTTAATATTTGTTCCAAATTTCAAGCATGTTTCATCACTACTCCCCGAGACCATATAGTTACATCACTATCAAAAATCTATGTACACGGCATGTTTAAAACTACTTTTGAATTTAAGTATAGTTACTCTGCTCTAGTTCTAACGATGCCGATTGGACGATTACACGATGCCTACTACGACTCACTCATGTCATGCAGACACCAATATGGTTATCGGTGTTGCTTTACTCGCCAAAACTGTTTACTTCATATCAATCAATACACTCACTGCAAAGCGTACCGCTTCAAAACGGGAAACTAATGAACAATACACCAGGACCGCATACCACGATCCCTGTAGTGCGTGTAATCCACGCAATATTTACTTCTTACAGCTCAGTTATTGGAACCATATACCGAACTGCAAGAGAAGCTAATTATAAACCAATCTCAACAAGTATATCAAGTTTATAGTCGATTTCTTTTTCAATGTAGGATAACAGCGTCCAGCTATTATTTTGCTGATTGTAGCTGGCCATCGCCGAACTTGGTCAATAGTCAACTCTGCCTACAACCACCGGCACAAGACTATTTAGTCGCAATTTACTAGCCATACCGCGTTTGAAACTCATCAAGTACCAGTTCCCAAATAAGCAAAATCAGTAGGTACGACGGGGAAAAACATATTGAAAAACATGGTGGAAGAAAGTGAAACATAGAAGAAACATTTATTTCTGCGATGGATATATCAATGTACTAAATCACATTTTGCATCGCATTGAAGTGTTTAGACCGATTTACTAGAATGCACAACAAGTAGTCTCTATACTTCATATTATTTATTTTATGTGGCATATTTATCGCCGTCTATCTCAACTAACAATAGCAATCAGATTTCAAGCGTAAGATGCCAACTGTCTCCGTTAAGATTCATAAGGAACTCGTAAAAATTCAGCAATCGTAAAACCCAAATGTTATAGCGCGCAAAAAGTTTTTTCATTCCATAAACTCATGATAACGGTACCTGTCGTGTTATACGCGACGGCATAAGTATAATAATACGCTCACGAGCAAAAAAAAACAGCTCCTGATATAAAGTACCTAGCCCAACGCTTGAAGCGTTACCCCTGTTGCTGTATACACACATTTTGTGGGCGACGAATAAAGAAATTTCGCAATTATAATGCGGATTAGCGAACGTCGAGCTCGGATTTAACGACCCCCCAAATTCCGCTGTACATAATGATACCTTGATAAGGAAGGACGACAGAAAGCGGGCTGCCAAATTTTTTTCCATTTGTAGCAAACAAGGTGAACGCCAAGCATATTATTTGAGAACTTTGCGCGGAGATTAATTTCGTGTTAAAATAAATTTATGCCGGTCTACCTTATTTAACGGCTGATGCGGCGTACTCATAACGGATTTTGTCAAATCCCTTCTCTACCTGTACTACTACTAAGTGTTGGATAAACAAATCGTCATGAAAAGAAGAAAATACGAAATCCTTTAAAAAGACCGGAGCAAGTTTGTAATCTCTCAGATGTTTTGCGAATCGGAAAGATCAGCAAAGAAGTAGTGTATTATTGATAACATCGTACGTATACATGCAAAATGACACCCTTATGTTTTTAACAAAGGGTGAATGAACAAAGAGTTTTGAAAAGTTTTGAAGCAGGTCAATCTAAACTAATTTACAAAACTCACTTAATTTACCTTTTTTTGTAGTAATATAAAAGATCGGTTTGTTACCATCTAAATACAACTACTATTGTTGTTAAAACTTGGCCGTATTCATTTTACTCTACATTCCAAAGCGTTTAACAAATCCTTTTTATTCCTTTCGTCGTTTCCCAATACGTAGCACATGAACTATCATCCCTAACCACATTTTCCAAGTTCCATCTGATAGATTCTTTAATAGGAATAATTCGATTTCCTTTGTATTGCAAGATATAATAAATTCCAGATATGTTTTTCTAAATGTCATTGACAGGTACACTTTTCAATTAGAAACTTATACCTTCACTTCCTATATAACTACAGAAAATTTGTCGTCCCTGTTTACTGCCTCGGCATTAGATGTGATAACATCAAATGGGGCGAACGATTTGTTTGACCCTCATTCGGCTAGAGACTATTCCGGATGCAGTGTAATTAAATCTCGACTTCATCAGGTACGAGGTTACAGGAAAATCTAAATAATTTAACGTTGTATCGCGCATCTTCAATACTGCCGCTCCACGTTGCACCATAGATTGGACAGTTTCAGACATTTGCTTATAATTAATACGGGAAAGTCCCATTTGTACGGTATAATTTAATATCGACGCTCAGTTTGGTAACAACTACGACACAACGCAGCATTTAAACAACAACGGCTATAATGGCTAAAATATTTGCAATGAAAACTTGAGACTGTCCGTTTGCAAGGCTAAATCGCAGCGACATCTGATTGATATACGTGTCAAAAAGGGAAGCGGGTTTAACAAAAGCACATAGAAGATATAAGGACGAAAATAGAAGTTGCAATTTCATATTTCGCATATTATAGCTATTGCGCAATTATCATGACAAATAACTTTGTCATATCACTTTAATGAGAAAAGCCATTGCAGTTCAATATGTCCTTCAGCATTAATTTTGTTCTTGCTATTTCGTATTGTAGTCTGAAAGCACATTCAATATACGTTTTAAATCAGATTAAAGGAAAATCTATATAAATGCTTATTCCATGTCCTTTTCTAAACCCAAGCGAAGCGTTTGATAGACATTGAAGGACGCCGTTCATGTGAAGCAATTATTTTTCTAATAGATTATACGATATAAAAATGTCTTCTTTTATTACATGAACCAAAACAAACAAATAAATGTAAATAGGGGGAAAAGGTCAGGTGTTACGTGTACTAATTTTTTCGAATCAATAAATTGATTCTTATTTTTTTTTTGTAATTATAAGTATTTTTTTATTAGTGTGGTGATGGCCCAACGGGATGTATAAGCTTCTGAACCTTGTCATAATCTCAGGAGCGTTTTATGTGTGTGACGTGTTCACCCCTCGCTGTAAAGGGTGAAGCGCGATTAATTGTCCTCTAACTAGGAATGGTGTACCGAATACGCTAAGAAAATTTTTTAATCCTAGAGGAACTCGAACACTCAGTGCCTAACACTGCCCAATCAAGCGCAGGCCCTCTTACCACTGAATTACCGAGCTGTTGAATAATAAAGATGATAACGGGATAACAGGAAGAAAAGCAAAAAAATTAAACGATGTCATCGTACGACGGAATTGAATACCGAACGCTTAACGTTCAGGACCCGTGAGTCGAATGCCCAACGTCTTCGGTCATTGTGCCTTCGTTGAAACCGAACATGTATAATAAGTATTTATGCTTACTAAAGAAATCTTAACTAATCGTTCAATTCCAAATTTGAAATAAAAACTCATCGGATACGCCAATATCTGCATCGTAGGGTCGAAAAAAACCGCCCGCATCGACCGAAAAGCCGTTCTTCGTCGCGGAAAATCGAAAAAATTCGTATTTCTCGAGGCGATTTTAATGTTTCGTCCAAGTTTCGCCTGACAGCACCAACGCACTCGATATGGTTCTTTCCCGACGAACGTCGAATTACCGAGCCCTTGTTAATATACTCGTGTCCGCCCCCAGCGAACGAAATTACGCTTTTTAGTTGACAAAAGTAGCCAGCTATCGAACCGCATCGCTTGCACGGCTCGATGTTGCCCCATATTTTTCACAAGTCCGCTGTGGGTTGCTTGATTTCGGACGCTCTCCCATCTCTCTCGCCCTCGAATCTCGACCGACTTACAACCGAGGATGGAAAACCGCTTACGTGAAGATGTCGGTCAGCTATTATTAATTTACTGTGATAATGTATTTTTATAATTGAATTTTACACCTTCGACGTTATACCGTAGGGTGATTCTATCGAGACATTATAACTTTACATGTATTTTTGGGCACATTAGAATCATTTTCTTGAGAACTTCCTAACTTTCGCCATTATGGGATCCCCCCTTTATCGGTTAACACAATCAATCGAAAACGTTGTCGTGTGAATTTAGTTTTTAATTTGGCAATGTGGAATGTGCAATTTCGAAAAACATCTAAATAATGTTTGGAAATCTAAAAATTAATCACATATCCTAGATACAGCCTGGTTAGACTAAAAACTCATTAATAAAAAATGCAGTTAGAAACCTCTCATTCCAAGGCGACGTATTCGTGTACAGTATTTGGCAGGTAAAAAACAAAGGTTTTAGTTAGAATTGAATAGCCGAAAGTGTAACTTTGTTTCGATGATTTTTATAAATTAATTGATTTCTTCTTCATTCCGTGAGATTTGTCCAATGCAAAAGCTGAAATGAAAAATTTTTTAAAACGGAATATTCCTGTAAAGGATATCTTTGAAATATTTGATTTGTTACTCCTACTCTGCAATTGACTTATATTCTTTTCTGAAGAACTCTAAGAATTAAGTTCTTAAATATGACGAAGCTTGTGTAGTAATGAGAAACTCAACATTCCTACAAAAAAAAATTGTTATTGATTTGTTGTTCCCACTATCCATGGGCAATAACCATCTTTGGAAAATATTAAAAAAATACTTACAAGTTGAAATTTAATTTTACTTGCTTTAATTATTTGCAAACATAAAACATCCAAAGTGGATATTAGATAAAAATTCTAACGCACAGTAGAAAGGGCCTAAGGTTATGTATAAGTATACATGCATAACGGTCATTTGTTGAATCTTCTCTTTTTTTATATAATAGACTATATAGATTCGACAGAGCTTTAGCGCGATTCGTCCACGCACCAGAAAATAGTAGTTGCATCTAACGTAATGCGATCGTTTGTATGCTTACCGTCCCAATATTCCACCGCCTTGCGTCTGCCTCTAATTAACAATTAGTGCTATTGGTATTTTATGTAAAATCTCTATCATCTTGTGAAATCTATTTCTTTTTAAAGCACAAAGTTCTGCAGTTACTTCAAGCAGTCTTTTATTTGTCACGCCGCGAACGTTGTAACAAACAAAAAAAACCATACACCAAAATATATCACCTTATCAGAAATTCTACACAACAGCCGATCCCTTTATGGAGGTAAAAATCAATTCTATCAAAGAAGTGTACCTTAATGAGAAATCCTAATATTTCATAGGTGGAAAACATTAAAAAAGTGAAAGAGTATACAAGTACTACTACATAAAATCATTAAAATGTAAAGTAAAGTAAATAGTCGTGGATATTTAATTTATAAAGGTAAATATGTACCAGTGATTGTTTTTTAAATTATTTTCAGGTTAAAACTTCCTTCACCTTAATTTTCAGGTAATATTCAACAATTTTTACGTTGCAGCTTGCAAAAGTAAAATTCCTGAATTTTTTTAGTGTACCCTGAAAAAAATTGTAGGAGTAAGATTCAACCAAATTCGGTTTCACGTCTTCTGGGTGAAAGAAGAAAGTGAAGTATTTTACCCTGAAACATTAGAATGTGGAGATATGTGCACAGCAGGCTGGATAGGTATGCAGAATGCTGAACATTTGGCAATGAAGGAAAAGTATCAAAGAACGTCATAATATCTAGGTTTATATTTAAACATATATCGAGCACAGTAGATACTAAACACTGTGTACTTGGATATATTTCGTGCTTTTTCTCTAACTTGTTTAGGCAAGGAATTATCTTCGATCTATGTTGTAGGTGAACAAGCTGCATATGTAGGAATTTTGGAACCAGGTTGGTTCACTTATTCGCCGCAAAATTTGAAGTCAATTTTCGTGACATGTCAAGGTATACCGAAATGGTTACCAGCCATTTAGTACCCCACTCTCATTCTTGCGCGTCTTGGTAAACAGATTGTATTTGTTGTTAACACTTAAGCATGCTACAACTTGCATAGCATACGATTACAATTAATAGTGATTACTTGCCGGACATTTTTGAGACATAACGACAGTATTTCCTCCTATTAATATCGTTCTTGAAAGCACTGCGGTTACTTGGAATTACTGAAACACAATGATATGGGTGCTTTTAACTTTCTCTCAACCATCCCGTTGATTGGTCTACAATGGACTCGTTGATATACTCAGAAAAGTAAACTTATTGCCATACATTAACTGCTGGCCTAAAAGAACAGCTTCCTTTGCCATTGTAACGTTAACTTTTGAAAAAGATATTTGTTGGAGAGCTTGTGACTTTTATTGTGTATTACTACGTCCGCATCCGGTGGTTGATTCGTTTTTATATTCTTTAGCTTCAACGTTTTCCCTTTAATCTTTGCAGGAATAATGGAAAAGGAAATGTTTAAAAAACTCCTTTGTTCTCTTAATCGGCTGCTGCTCCCCTCTACGAAGATCGCATTATTTTGTCTTGCAAATCATTCTATTTGAAATAATTTTGACTATAAATTCCGTGAGTTACGTGATACGGTGAAACTTATATAAGTAATACGTCATATTTTACTTTATTTTTCTTTCTTGTTGCTTAGAAACTTACGCCTTCATTTGTTTTCCAAAGTACTGTGTATTCACGTTTTATCGATCATTTGTTGAGATTATTTTGTTTACCATTTTCAAGCTCATTTTAAAGTAATTAAAAGTACAAAGAAAAAGTGTGCGTGTGTTTTTCGGAATAATTTTTATTTGAAGCTTTTCTCAAAATAACCCAGGGAGGGAATTATCTTCATATACGAAGCACGTTTTTTCTTAAAATACCGTATAGCGATGAAGGAGTAACATTCGAAGGCATTAAATATACACATATTTTAAATGGACGCCTAACATAAATTTTATAAATCTCCTACTTCAGTATTCAGAAGGATCTCACGTTTTCTTTCAGACGAAAATATAATAATCAATACTCACTAAGTGAATTTTATTGTAAGTGGAACGAATACATTTATTTCTATGATAAATTAATACTTAAACCTAGTCGCTGATAGTTTTTCACGATGCTAGTGCGGTCAACGTACCACAAAAACGTAATTAACTTCAAGTCTCAAGCGCTCATGCGTCAACGGCGGATTAAATATTCAACACTTAAGGCTTTTAATCATTTCCCTGTTAAATTCATTGATGTCTCTTTTTGTTTTAAGCTGACTGATGGATATTGTTTGATCAATAACGTAAAATGTTTTTTTCGAGATTGACTTTTTTTCATTCTTTTCGGGCGCTAAAAGGAATTATTTCGATAGAATGAATGTAATTTGTTTCTGTGGATGGCACATTAATGAATTATAGCGGTTCGCTTAAATTGAAAAGACTTCGAATTTAAATGGATTTCTTTCGACTTTAGGATAGCTTTTGTGTCCCAATAGGGATTAGAATCAAGAATCTATAAAACGATTTCCTGCCCTTTACTTTTTTTCTTTAGAGTTTGGACTTGAGTTATGTGATGCTGTAGGTTTGCTGAAAAGGGATACAAATTATTTATTTATACTATATTTTATGTAATTCGTATATATGTATAGAAACGATTTACTTATTGAGAAAGTTAATATTTGCTATTTATTTTAATGTAAATTGTCTAAAGAGACTCTAGGGACACTCTTTGATTTATCGACTGTGAAAATCAATTTAATTTATGTTAGTAAACAATTTCTCTGTAATTATAACATTACAGTACATCGCTGTCGTCATCACATTTATTTTAGACGCATACATTCATATTGCTTATAGAAATTATAATTTATCCACATGAAACTGACATATATAAATGATCTCATTCGTTATTCTTCGTGTTGGTTGAGATTTACAAATACCGCTTGATATTAAACATAAAAACTTCGACCATAGACCAGCTTAAGTAATAAATATTATTTCTTGCGTCAGCAACGAAAAAGCTGTTACGCTCCCGGATGATAAATTTATCATTTTCACTGTTTGTAAATTTACATTTGATAACACTAGCCCTTTAAATGTGGCTTAATTTACTGTGCGGATTTTTTCCCTTCAGTTGGCCGAAAGCCAAATCTAAATAGGGGCAGGAAATCTTTATATGTGAGGTTCCTTTACTAACATATTGAGATAATGTGTTGTTTATATTTATAAAAATTTTATATAATTTATAAAAATTTATTATATTTATAAAAAAAATTAAAGATTTTTGCACTTTGGATTTCTGTATAACGAAGTTCCCTCATTGGCGATCAGAAACGTATTTTGAAGGGTGCACGTATAATACGCGGAAGAAACTGAATCCGAGAGGAGCGATGTGGTTGGATTATAGCGAAACGTAATGGTTGATGGCTGCTTTTAATGTAGCGCATACGAATATCGAACAGATACACATTAACGAGCTCCATTTGCATATACGAAATTTGGTCAATCCACAGACCTGGATACAATACGAAACCACAGCAATACGATACGATGATGTACAACCTATTGGGCACTTACAGGCACTTAGGTACCTGGTTAGCATAAATCGTTGCACACTAATGATCAGAAAAAAATACGAATATACTGGAGGGTTTTGTAAGGGGCAAAAATAGAAAATATAGAAATTTTAAATTTGTCCAAATTAATCGAGTAAATTTAGGATTCATGAGATTGAGGGGTGTCTCTAAAGACTCTTTCGTCAAATTAAAATCTTTTTTTTCAAATCAGCAACTTGGAAATACGAATAGAATTTTTAAAATGAACACCTTCAAAATGGAATTACAACCAACGCAAGTTACTTCGACGATGGATAGACTCAAAGTCAGATGTTAAATTTAGTGCCGCCTCAGTCCTTTATTGATCGCGATAGCGGTTGTTTTAGGATCACGGCAAATTTTGATACGTATCGTTGTTATTTCATCATTTTATTATTTAATTAGCGTCTTGTGGTTACTTATGGAGCATTTATTAACTTTTATACAATTAATTAATGATTGAAACTCTATCGGTTTTTGATTGACAATATGCCTAACTTGCAGCTTTTAAGAATTTACAAACACATCACAAGACTGTGTATTAATGAAGAAGCAATCATGAGAAACGCAGCATGCTCCCTCGAGCATTGAAATGTGCGCCTCCAAGATTCGTAACTGACGGAACTTGTCAAAGCTGTAGACTGAGGAGACTGTTCCTAGCGCAAAGGAACGAAAACAGTTTTATGGATTCAAAAAGGGAGTAGCCAGATTTTGTGGGATAAACAGAAAACGTGTTCAATGTGTTTCCCCAATTTAAAGCTTGTCTCAAAATACACGAAACAGAAAATAGATCAGATTGCCAGAAGTTTATTTTGCAATGTGAGACGCTACTACGATTCGAATGGATGCATACCAACGCCGCTGAAAAGAATAGGCGAGCTAATAGATGACTATCTTGAAGAATATTTCAAGCTGAGAAGCTTTCAACCTAGTTTTATGCTAAGATTCTGACGAACAGTTGAGCGTCAGCACAAATTTAAAGACATTTGAGAGGAAGAAAATACTTATTTGAAAACTTTTTAAATTTATTTTAACTATTACTTTCGATCTACTATCTAAAATGATGTTAACATTTTTAATTTGTAGGAAAAAAGGATTGAATTCAGCTAATATAAGTGGGCGTTTCTCAATGAAGAAATATTTTTGAAAGGTAGCAAATGGTGTCTATTATACTATCCGATTTTTAACCTTCCATCGTTCACACAATAGGAAGAGTTCTACATTTTCAGGAGATTGCGACATCCTAGCACATGTTGTTGCCCACCCGACGTCATCAGTGTGGTTCCGAGAGTGTTTTTACTCCACCTTGTTCGCTGTTTGCTTCGCAGTTAATACCACAACATTCGAAACGATCTCTTGGCGCTCTCTGGTGCCAAGAAGCGCATGCCTGCCGTTTAGAAAGCAGCTACATAAACCGCGTACCGTCCGGCTTGTAGTTTCGAAGTATGGTATTAATTGTGAGGTATGTCAAAATATTTAGATACTACAGATATAACAAATGTATTTAGGACTTTCCAAGTAGCAAAACGAAATGATGGAATTGCTGTGTAATTATTTTATTTTATTTAGTATAATGAATAAGACTGCAAGTCTCATAATAATAGAAAAGTCACTTAATAATACTGTAGAAGTAAGTTCCAAACAGTTTCCAATGAGTATGTTTAAAAATCTAGTAACGCACTTAATTTGCTAAATGTGATCAATATAGCTTTTCACTTTTCACACTTTTCACAACAATTCTACAGTTATTCCAGTACACAGAGCGGTATTATCTTCTTATAAGTGTATTTCAGCATTCAAGTTTCATTAATTCCAACAAGATATTTTAATACAAGCAGGGATGAAGTAACAACAATAAGTTCAAACTTTGAACTTTGTTTACTGTAGCATTAATTAACGATTGTACAATATTTTAGCGAATTTAACGCTTGATAACTTTTATTTTTCTTAGAGTCGGCTAGTACCCTATCGCCGTATCTTGCGTAATTCGCTTCCTTCTGAGCAATTTATATTATGCCTTTCTTTGCTTATAATTTGAAAGTGTTGATAATGTGTGTCTGAACTTGAACTTCGCAACAATGTGAGGAAACACGGTTCAAGTAATTAGTGACGCACCGATATGTAATTCTGTTTACGTATAACATCTGTAATTGTTGTCGTACTTCCTTCTATCCGTGAATAAGCTCCATACTGAGGGTTTTGTTTGTTAATGTAACATTCACGTCCATTCAAGGAACAGGGCTCTAGTATGAGACAGTTTCGGTAGCAGGCATCCAGACTCCGTTATTTTTTTTTCATCATCCGGCTTTTTATGTTATTCATTAACGTACTAGATATTTTATCTGATCAAAAAGTTAAGAAAAAGGCATTGGGTAACACCATAAATCTTAAAATTGCTCAGGGCATTTAGCAGAAACGAGCCACGAAGTTACAGGAATTTGTAGCAACAATAGAATGTTTCATAGAAAACGTTCGTTCTCAATTTTATAAATAACTAAAGATATTAAACATAAATTTGGATTTCTTTATGCAGCTTTTAATATCTTTCCTTTTCATAAATAGTTATTTTTGGTCCCTTGGTCACCTTTGGGAACTTTTCATTGTTGGAACAACACGTTCTGTCCAGAAAATGTGATATTATTAATGCAAGAGACCTTCCTTAATTCAAATATTCCCGTAATGAACATTCAACATTTCAATTTGACTCGGGCTAGAATGTCACAATTTCATATTAAACCTGATCATTAAACAATTACGGACACGATTAAACCTGAATTCTGCAGTTCGCGTGGGTATTCTACAGAACACTGATATGCCATTATGAACACTTTTTTAATTAATAATACTTTATATACTTATTGTCTGAAAGAGCTAATAAAGGAACTCAGCCACTTCGGCTTCTTTACTTGATCTAATTCTTGTTAGTGGTCGTGTTGGTATCACCGTTGGCCTCTATGTAGGTTTTATAATCAGTATTTTGTTCTTATAAGGTCGAACATTTCTTCCCAGAACTTGCATAATTACACATACACAACTTAGAAATGATACATGCTTTTACTATACAACTTATGCACCTGTACATCTCACACTGTTACTGTAGCACACTGTTGCAATCGCTTGATAGGTAGGACAAATACATCACATTTCTCTATACTCGATTTTTAGTCGAAGAAGAGACATCATCTCGCCACCGTTAATAATAAATGTTTATGAAATTACCAGTCACTTCGGCGATGTGACAGTAATTCCATAAAGTTTAATCCGTTAAAACCTTTGAAGCTGACGGAAATGGAGAAACAACAAAACGACGAAAAGTGCACGCCAAAACGTATTTGCACACTTGTACATCCACAGAAGCTAGTATTCGAGTACACGAGCAACGACCTTTCATACGTCGCACGTATAATACGTATAGCATATGTTCCGCAAAACGCAATGGTACTAAACGAAACTAGATTAAGCGACGACGTACTTCGATGGAAGATAAGGAAACGCAAACTGCTTAAAGAAGTTAGTCGATTTTGCGACGGATGTGCTTATATACATATTATATATGATATTATATATATATTAGATATATATAATATACATATATTATATACATTTTGAGCTTTTGTTCAATTTCAAGACGACACTTCAAAATAGGGTACGAAAACTAAAGGTAGGTTAGTAGGATCCCTCCTTGAGAATGACGACAGTCTACTTTCGAGCTTCAACGTGTTCTATACGGATGGTATAGTTTATCTTAAAATGTCCTCAGCCTACACAAAAAATAATGATGATACAAGAAATTGAAAATGTTACTCGAATATTTTTGTTGCATCTGAAAAGATCCTTAATAGACAACTAAACTAAATAAACTAAAATTTACATTACTTACTTACTTTTGTTAAAACGTACTGTTGAAAATGGGCGACACCTATCTATTTGTATAGTTTATTAATAAGAAAATTAAATAAAAAGTTGGAGAAACTCTTAGAAGATTATGTTTATTCTAAACAGAGTTTAGCAAACAGTAAATACGTAACACAGTGTATTACATTCGAAAAAAATAAATTTGTCAAAACCTTTGCTGCAACTTCTCTGGTATAAAGCTCTCCTCCACTGACGGCCACACCTCCGTCAAACCAAGTTTAAATTCTACATTTTCAAACAAAGATTCGGTAGGAAATTTTAGTTTTAGCATTAAAACACAGAATAATACATTTCCCGAGAATCATTCAACTTTACAACCTGACATTTTTCCGCAACATTTTTTAAACATCACCAACGACAATCTACGTAAGCATATTACGATGCTGTATGTACACTGGAAAATCTTCTTTACCGCTACTGATAACTTAAGTAAACAATTTAAGGCGAGTGAAACTTTTTTGCTCGCGTACCCTCTGCCGCAGATATGTAGGTAGATGTACGCGTTTTGCCGTATGAGTGTGTATGCTGTTACCTGGCAGATGTGAAATGATAAAAAAGAACAGTAAAATATTTATTAAGTTCAGCAAACATAATTTATGACGGACCGTCCCGAAAAAATACACTGGAGAAATAAGAACGACAGAAGTGAAAAGAAAACCTCTCCGAACTTTTAAGCTCCTTCTTGACGGCACACAAAGTGAAGAAAAAATAAATAAATAAAGGCGAACGAGCAAGCGCATGCTACCTTAGAAGTAGGAAGTAAATACAAAATGAGTTATTCGCAGACGCGATGATACAATTAACTTGAAAGAAATTTATTGTAAAATATTTACCTGCAAATATAAGCTTGTTTTTCGTTTACATTCTGTTTGCTCGTCCTCTTTCCGTTGCCGCGCGTTAGCAGTAAATTGAAATGATACTGATGAACGAGATGGTGCAAGCAAGCAACACCGCTCGCTAAAGTAACTATTTACATTTTAATTTGCGAAAAATTTTCTCGGGGAGCATAATGTGGGGAAAGATCCCCTCGTTTGTTTTAGAATGAATAATTTATAAGCCACACTTTCATTCAATATTGCATTTTTAAACCCATACCAATACCGCATAATCTTGTTAATACGTATTTGTGTCTTCTGCCATAGAAATTTGGCGTACAATACTGAACACACTGTATATTTTGATGGCGTCCTAACACTCAACACTACATTCAGGCTATTGAGAACAATTATTTTTATTTGTAGAACACAAGGTGTTCCGTCCAAAATAACAAAGTAAATACGTGGTTCGTTATTTTGGATCACCTTGTATGTGCCATAATATATATTTTTTAATTTTAACGCAATTTGACAATCCCAGAAGGTCGGGACGGCCAGTACATACCATATGTGAGAAATGAGAAAAAGCTGCTGCCGAAGACGACAAAATTTGTAAACTAGATTTCGCTTGGACTACTAGTTCACAACCGCCATACAGGTAAGAACCATGCTCTAGCGCTTCCTATGCAATATATTATTTGTGATTTAACACGATACATTGTACTTTATGAGGGTTGCTAGAACACAAAATTTAGTTTCGGAAGTTTCCCCGCTTGCTTCTGTTCACATAGAGTATTGAATCGTAGCTCTTAGTAGCATCCACTCTACACTCAATGCACTTGTAAAACTTATTATTTGCCTTTCACAAAACTTCCGCTATACTAACTTTGAATTGATTGCTTGAACTCCGTATGTTCCATTTAAACCTAGTTTAACATTTACCATAGTACCATTCTTTTAAAATTTAAATGGTATCAACTAGGAACGTATTCTTCACAAGAAAAGTAGATGCGAAACAATTAAATTTAACGGGTAAAGTCGAATAAAGATACGCAGAAATAGCTTTTGGACATTGTGAATCTACCGTTGGGAGAACTAATAAATAAATAAAAGTAATGAAATATGAAATGAATTGGAATACACAGACTCTTTATTCTTCAAAGAAAATGTTGATTAAAGGAGATATAAGAAAGTAATAATAATAAAAAGCGCTTTTGAATGAGTCGTAAATAAATAGCAATACAGGCGTGTGAACTTTTTGTAAAATAAATGTTATGACCTTTACTCTGTATTTATTCATCCAACGTTTGCCGCTTGTTTTTTGTTCGGATGGAGCCATTATGATTTAAATAATTTAAATGGTTACGCAGAAGTGAAAAGGGTCTACTGAATGACTCCTACATTGAATACACATTAAGTTTTACGTTTTACAGGCTAAGGTAAATTTCGTTGGATAGGAAATGTACACGTTGCTATTCTGGTCTATCGATCTTCGATGGATACACACGCTCAGCGAACCTGAATTAAAAAAATACGAATAGACAATACATGGAAAATTCATGCGAATACTGCTTTAAAGTTAGGTTTATACTAATACAGCATGAATTAAACATAGAACTAGAAGGAATATGTCACGAAGGCTTGTTATAATTATTCAAAATAGATTAATGTGGAGTAGGAAAGTCATAACAAAAAATACAATTATTAAACATTAACTTTCAACAGTATAATGTATTAAACATTACGATGCAACACTATAACACAGACATTTCCAAATTTATTTGACCAGTAGACTACTTCCACAATATTGAATTTTCCTAAACTTATTAACCTCAAATGTTTTTCTCACCACTACCCACCCCCAATAGGATCTAACAGTGGACAAGTACAAAAAAGAAATTATCGTTTTGCTCAGACCTTTATTGGAAAGGCACAAACTGCAAATGTATATATGGATTAATGCAGGATTCATCATAAGTCTATACACTTTTCCCAGTTATGCTTCCATTTCTTTAATCCGTCCAAATAGTAATTGGCATATTCACTTGCTTATGAGTCTAAGAAACAGAAAAAAACCGCTGCGGGCCAAATCTGATAAATGGGGTGAGTGGCCTATTAATTCGTAACCCAATTCCTAAATTTTTGCTATAGCGAGCACTGAGGTGAGGTGGAACAAAACTTTCTTTCTGGTTGAGTGTAGGCTTTCACGACCATAATCCATAGTAGAAATGTCTTTCGGGTGTTGTCGCGTAGTTGATCTTTGACCTGACGTTTCTCTGATCATGCTGTCAGCTTCTACAGAAGATTTCTAAAGACTGGTGTTGTTGTCTTGCTCCTCTTTACATACCTCATTTCTGTTCCACTTTATTGATCCATAACCGTTCCGCTTCGCTGATCCATAACCGATCCGCTCCGATGAATTGCGTCGTTCGCTGTATGAGGACTCCCCAGTGCTAACTTCCATATGTTGCTGATTTTGTATCTGTCTTCGCGATTGAAGTTGTTGGTATTCTTCATTATTTCTATCGATTCGCGTGTTATTCTCGGGTAGTACTGGCTGGTCCTGGCTAATACCTTAACGTCGCTGTAGGTTATGCGGTGGTCTCCTTGTTGGTGCTGGTGTTCTGCTACTGCAGATTGATCGACCAGCTGCTCCCTCACAACAAGGACGTGTTACCGAAACTACAAGCAAAAGGCATATACGAACTGGAATGCCAATGTGGAAAAAGCTACATCGGTCAAACAAGGACGGAAAATTATCACACACATCATATCCATGATCACATCCATCATCTTGGATGATCATGCATGTGATGATCAATGACAAATTGGGAAAATGGAAAAATTCACACCTTTCAAAGATTTGCTTCATTAAACTCATTCTGGCAGGACACTTCCTATCGGAATTGCTGACTTCTTACGGAGTGATATTACATTTGCGAAACATTTGTAAAAATACGAAAGATTTTATTTTCTGCTTGTTTGTAGGAAGAACGTTAAAAACGAATATTCAGAACCTGTGAAGACAAATGAAGCGAGCTATCATTTGCAAAGGAAGAGCGCATGGAAGATTCTAGCTAGGGATATAACAAAAAAATCTAGTCAACAAGGAAGCTTCTAGAAGGACAAGTATTACGGTTTGTAAACCACGGATATCTTATATTATCCTCTCTGTACATTCTTAATGTAATATAGATTCCAAACTACGACATACTCCAACCTGAAGTGAACTAATAAAAATGCTACGTTTTTATACTGGGCAAATAGACAAAAGCGTGAGTAGCGAGCAACAAGAAACATGTAATTCTGGTCGTTGTGGTTATCGTACCTTGTATATATGTATTCATGAAACGTAAGATGAAGTACACTCTTAAATCATGCAAATTCTCACATCGACGTACATCTGGTAAGTTTATCATACAATTAAATAAAATGGGACTTTATGGAGGTAACAACTTTGTATTTTAATACATTTAGGTCCAATCAGTTGAATACAAAGAGTAGATTTAAATGGAGTTTTATAGTATTTATTCAATAAAGTACTTTGACGTCATCAGCAAAGATCAAAATCTGGTAATTAATTTCTCGTAGCAAATCGTTAATATCGATTGGAGAAAGTAAAGATCCAATATTTGAGCTTTGGGATTTCGAAGTTTTTCACCGAACTCAAACCAGCTCCGCTTTTTTCGCGGTAGCACTCGCGATCTATGTGATCAAAAGTCCTACTAAGCTATGTACAAACAACAGTGACCTATTCCGGACTATACGAACAAAGATTCGATACGATATCGTTTTTAATCCATTGTTGGGCAATAAGTAATCTCATAACGAGGAGTATACATTTTGAAAGCATTTCTTTTGTTTTGTGTTGCTATAATATGCTAGACTACAAACAGGGCCAAACTGATCCGACACTCTACAATAAGGTTGTTTTTATTTAAACTTTGCACAATAACTTTAACAAACGAAACAAATTTAACAAAGTAACGAGGATATCTATCTGTTTGATCCCCCATATGTAACATCTAGATTTTCTTTCAGATTCTCACACGCCACTTTAGACACGTAATTTCATGCGAGAATATATGTCTCTTTGTTATTATGTATTCAAAGCCGACATCGGATTTGGCACGGAACAATCGACATTACTCGATTTTCCTTTCGACAATCAGCTTACAAGGATATCGTAAGTGACTTGTTCCCTAGAGATGCAATTTCACTAATTGTACTAGTAGCACTAAGAATACTGTGTTCGTTAAAAATTTAGTAAAACTAATTACCTTTCGTGAACGTTGATCAAAACAAGAAGAACGTAAAGACGTTACCGTCCCTTTATCCTATTACCCGCTGTTATTCTATAGCTTTATTACTTAAAATGCTTTAATATTAATACATTGGCCCCTTATTTAATCTTCTAGAATTTAGGTCGAGGCTTGTCTTGTTAATTTTACTATAATGGGTAAAGTGAAAGTCAGAGGGCGTTCTTAAAAAACAATATTATAATATACATATTTCCCTATAAATTTAATAACGTTGTATTATTGCTTCATCTCCCTACTTTTTCAATCTAAAATACTTTGATATCAAACCTTCGACATCAAATATATGAATTATTTATACGTAGGCTTTCAAACATAATATAATATGTAGATTGAGAAAGCGACCTTCCTATTACCTTTGGCGTTATTATTAAATTTTCCAAAGAATTATGTAAATGGGTATCAAAGAAATTGTTAGCAGGAAGAATTAACGGTATATGTAAACATATTGTGAAGTCAATCAAAATCGATTGGTATATTTACGCTTATACTTGTTTTCAATATGTTTCGATGTTTCAAACTAGCAAAAACGCATCTCGTTTTGTTCAACTCGTGCCCTTGTACCCCCCATAGGAATCCCGTCGACGTCCCTTGTTAGGGAAGGCTATAGTCCGGTATCCAAATTTGTGTTTTCTGACTAGTAAAAGCAATAATATAATAGTACTCTAGATATTTGTATAACGCCACCTTTACAGACAGAGATATTACTAATTCAAAGTAATATGTCTAAAACTCCGCTAACATTCTTCTTCCTGCGAAAAGTACCACTTTTCTCGAATTTATCACTCATGTTTCGTTTATAAATTATAATTTTTTTACAACAAATAAATATTGTACTGAAGTGAATTGCGCTAAAATTAAATGCCATTGCCTGTATGTATTTATTTTAAGTCCGCTTTAATTTAAACGGGTCTTTAGTTAAAGGCGCTTTATAAAACCAAACGTAGTAGATACGATCATCGGTTCCGAATTGCTGTAACAAACTACTGTCAAATTATTGTTGAGAAGGGGCAAATTTCGGAGCTAATAAAGTGTAAACAAAAGATTTCTGCACGTGTATTTCTCTCGGTGGCAACTTTTAACACCTGCTATCCGTTGCGCGTAGTCGTTGCAGGTAGAGTGGCGGTGAGATTTCACAAAAAAAAATACCTTTGGGTTTCGCTGGAGAAGCGTGCGTTAGTTGATATTCATGGAAGACATCTGCGAACGCGACCAATACAGCGAGACTAAGAAAAAAGAAGAAAGTAGCATCGAAACTGGCTCTCGGTGTGTCAGGTGCACGGTCCACTCTCGCTGTAATCACGCTGGATTTAGATTTATGAGTTCCTTTAACGAGAGAGAAACGAACGAATCATAATGACTGCGAGATAACAAGATGAGCGTTTAATAGGGCGTGTTGGAAAATATTATAAATTTGTTACTTTTATCAACCGATCGATTTCAATACAGTAATCGTTTTGATTATTACTTACTGCGATCTACGCGACCAGGTGGTGCGAAATCCAACGTTTGCAAATTACTGTAGGTTAACATTTGTTGTGCATTTCATCACGGAGCAGGTGACCAGAGTAGCCTCTTGTTCTTTAATGTAAGAAAATTGTATCGCTTTCATGCTATGAAAACAACGTTAATTATAGGATATCGCATCATCAAATCGAATCGGACTTAGATAAGATTTACCTCACACCTGTTTTCGGTATGATATACTACACGAAAAAAATGACTTCCAAGAATGTACGATAATATTGTAGCAGTGCATTGTACACAATTATGTAGATTTTCGTTCATTATTATATATTTCAAAGTTGTGACGAAGTTTCTGTTGTATTGTTCCACATATATAACATTGTTTCCAATAATGTTTATACGTTTACAACGTGTTTAATTAAAACTTGTACATTATTCTAATAACTAACGTAACAGATCGTTGACTAAATTTTTGCAACAATGATGTACTTAATGGAACACCTTACACATACAATTTACATACTAAAAGCTCCCGAGGTCACGACAAGGTTACGCTTACCCCGTTGGGCCATTACCATACAAAAAATAGAAATTAAACCCGTTAACTACATTGTAGTAGTAGGGATTTACACAAGTTATAGCCAGCCGTATATTCACAAACACATGTTATTTTTTATAACATCCTATTCCGTGCATTCATCTTATTGTGACTCGTGTTCTGCATGCTATTCAAACTAACGATTAGGTTTACGCGGAGTCGCAAGCCGTCCGTGGATACTCTTGGTGTGGGGTGGGCAGGATTACATGAAGCCCAACGGTATGGGAGGAAAGAATATGATTATGGCTATATTCTATAGAAAGAGCACGTTAGGTAGTAAAATTAAAGCATTGTTGTAAGAACTTGCCTCAGATCGCCTAAAGCAGTTCGATGTCCTCCAAAGTAAGGTGTTGAGGTGTATCTCATTTCCCCCTTACAACTGAGGTTCTACTAATCTTATTCGGCTTAATGAAGATATTTCCTAAAATTCAGCGAAACTTAGAGAATGCCTTTACTGGTTCACTAATATGATGAGATTAAAATGGCGCAATTTTTTTCAGGCTATGTTCAACACAAAGAAACACTTACTGGTTATAATACTGTTGCATACTAGCAAAATATCATGTTTGTTGAAAAAGAATTTAAGTACGTTTTCAGGCGATTATTTAGTATTCAATAAAGCTCTTTATTTCGAATGAAATAAAATACAATTTCTGCTTCTTGAAAGAGATAATTGAGCATCTTAGTTGACAAATTTTAATGTACATCGACTTTTCCATATACAGAAGCATTGTTTAATTTAAATTATAGAACTATAATTTGAAATGATTTTCCAGAAGATCAAAATGTGTCCAAAACATTTCATATATTATAATTGCTTCAGGTGAGCATTCGTCTACTGGATTATATTGTTCTTGGAAACAATTGTAATATGAGCAGAGCAACAATGATATCCCTGTGTTACTTTTCTTCTGAAGCCGACACTGCCTCAGGTTAAAAAGAAACAATATTTTCGGTAAGAAATTGTACTGACTGTGAGTTAATAAATGTAATCCATTTTTTAATTACGATATATATATGACTTCAACTTTTATACTTGTTTGACTCAACATTTAACGAATTGTAAGCCCGTCATAGTTCATTAAACTTGTTAGTATTTAAATGTTAAAGATTTATGTTTTCCATTCAACAATTTATAGGAACCAACTTTCGCATCTATTGTACTTACGTCTAGAAAGTTTCCTAAGCTCATATTAACCATTTCCATATCCCTATTAAATTACCATACGACGCGAGACGACAATTTTATAATTCCGACAGAGACTAAGGACACTCCAATTCCTCTATAATCTTCACTTCTGGAGAGGAATTAGACCTCCTAGCGTATGTCGTTGGAAAATTAATGAAAACACACATAGAGAGATATGAAACTGCATCGTTGGCGAATATACGAAAATTCATCTTGGGAGCAATCCAACCGAGCAGTTTTATAAATGCGGCGTTAAATACGGAACATATAGCGAAATTAGGTTTTTGCACCCGGCAATTCGCTAGACTTATGCAAATGCTTTTACACGTTCGTAAAGTAAAGATTTCTAGAGAATGCTTCTCGGTTACTTCACAGAAGTAGTTCTCTGCAGGTTTATTAAGTTTCTTGGCAAATATGTAAGAGCTATTTTGTATTATGTGCGGAATCGTGCGCAATATAAATGCTACGAAATGAGGTTACCTAATTGCGCTATGAAAAACCGAATTTAAAATTTGCATTTCGGTTATCAATTTTGTGTTCATTCTACTACAAAAATATGAGATCTAATTATTTTAATGGGATCTATTTTCATGTTAAAAAGAATTAGTAAAAGTTGGAACCGCGGCAAACTCTCTACAATATTCATATACTACCTCGGGGTGGAAACTTACCATCGGTAAATTATGCAAAGTTTAGATCATCGGTTTATGAGACTTGCTTCCTTGTTGGAAAGTTTCAAGATAAAATTCGATGAAAAAGAGTAAATAAATGTGATTAGCGGTCTTTCATCAGCGATAACTGCGTCAAGGTACATAAAAGTTGTTCTGCATTAAATTTTTAAAACGGAAGCATGCACATAAGCTTTGTGAGAGCTGTAATGTGTAACTATAACCATCTAAAAGTACAAAGCGTGAACTGGGGCAAGTGTTACGCTGAATAAGTACCGAAGTAACATACGAAAGCTAAGGTGGAGAACTAGTTAACTGACAGTCAATATCAATGGTGAAGAGTAGTTAAGGGATAAATAGTGAATCAAATTTTAGATTTAACTAAATGCAGTGGTAGATGGACCGTTAGTACTCCGCCGTTTTTTCCGATTTGGGATATTGGGTAAGTACTTTTTTTTAAATTTTTTAATTTTTTAATTTTTAAAGAAAAAAGCATGTATACAATAGAGTAGCGTAATAACTCTACAGATAATGAAATCGTCAATTCTCTAGAAATTTCTTTTTTGTTTCACAGTGATATTTTTTGAGTGAAGATGTATTAGTTATACAGAAAACCGAATTAATACAGACAAAATTAAATATTTCTCCTCCTAATATAATATTTTCTCACAGTAAACGGCCATTGTATGCTATTTCTCACCAAAAATCATTATTGTTTGTAGTATTCTAGACATTTTTGATATTTAATACACCACTTAGAGGTCCTAATGTGATATACTTACCAAACTCCTAATTTTCGTGTCTCGTAATAATAATGTAAGTAGTTTTGAAAACTCTGACTTCATCAGGTATATTGGTATTAACTTCTCGTTCCGATATATTTAATTATTATGTTGACTACGTGCGCGGCCAACTGATTTCGTTTTGTAAGGGCTGTTCTCATCTACTTCTTCCACCGCCGAAAGTTCTCATTTAAATTCAACACATGCACGCTAACAGCAGAACCAAAGTTTCGGTAAGGACCAAAGTTTCCAGGCGAGTTTAATTTAATAATGTCGTATATTTGTTGTCACAGGAGCAACGAAATAATTAATAATATCTTCGAGGAGGTAATAAGGACGCGCTCGGTAACTGAGAGGGTATCAGTTTTGCCTTTATCATCTTCGAAATTAACGAGTGCTGATTGAATTTCATGAAAATTCCCAGTCTTTGCTTACACCTTGGAAATCTGATGTGATTCCATCGAAGCAGCTCGAGTCCGTGCCTCTTTCGTTGGCGTATGAGATGAAAAAAAAAAACGAAGATTACCTCCTGTGTGACAATTACTTGCGGGTAAAAGTTACTAACTTAGCTCACGCTAACGTTAAGACACGTAATTAAATATAAGCCCACTGTATGGAAGTTATTTTCTCTTGAGATTTACGTGATATTAAATTTTTAACTTAGCTTCTTTGGTTCTTCAACGCGTAGCAAAGAAACTTAACTTACTGCTACTAAAACATTGATACTTTCTTGTAACCTTCCGAAGTAGAGTACCCTCAATAACCCTCTACATGCTAATACTAATTATTAGAGTTGCAACTTTCGGGCGGTGCGTCAGGATCATAGCAAATATGTATATACCCGCAAGCAGATAACCGCATGCACCGACGGCATACCACATATACACTGCTAATATAAACAGCTGATCGGCTATAACCTACAGTATCCTCCAAACAAACGCGTATCCCTAACGCATCGAACACAATGAATCACAACGCTTATGGTTGCGAAAACATTGGAAAGAAAGAAAGTATAAAACTAGTGTAAGGTAAATAATTATAAATACCTATTTTTTTTTGCAATAATGATCCCTAGACGAGAGCAAAACCTATAAAATTAAGCTAAATTTAAGGGAACTAAACAACTATCCAAAAACGAACAGGAAATGCCCCAAATCAACCTGAATAATGTGTAAAATGTTTCCACCGATATGGATTTAATCCTTCCCAAAAATTATTGGACGTCCCAAAAAATCAAAACAAGCTTAAAGATAAGCCGATAAAAGTCCGAAACTATTTAATTGTATTGCTCCATACTACAAATAATCAGAGATTGAAAATGCGCAAGATCGATGAAGGTATGGATATCTATAAATAGATAGAATATGAATTGCTGCCGCACCCACCATATTCGCAAGATTTGGCTCTCAGTCTCTATTTCCGAATACAAAAAAAAATTGGTTCGACTGAGAAAGATTTAGCTCAAAGGATGAAGTGATTGCAGAAACAAACCAGATGGGATTCAAAAGCTAGAAAAACATTGGACTAATTGTATCGACTAGACAGAAAAGACTATGTTGAAAAACGAAAAGAATTTACAGATAAAACTGTTTCTTTCTTGCTAAGGCTAGGTATTTATCGAACTACCTATATGTTAACATTTCTTCCCATTTAATCAAATTTCAATTAAGTAATCAACGTTTTGCTAGGTTTAGTACATTCAATTGTTGGTTTGTTCGGTATATAAGTAGATTCCTACAAATGGCTAGGTCATGCCTGAATCGGCTTTATTTATTTAGGTTGACCACACATACATGTTACATACGGAACCTTCAAACAAAGATTAGACATGAACAGATGCTCTTATAGCGGAAATGTACCTATATTTTACCGACTAGCAGGTAGAATCCAGGTAGGTAGCTTAAAAAGAACATATTTAGATTTACACGACACTTTCTAGCTTGCGTCGACTTAATTTATTCAAAAGATTTTAAAATCTGTTAGTATGTTTTAAAAACATCAAGAAACAATGGCTCTTTTCAAAAAAAAACGGCATAAATTGCTACAACTAACAGCTTCGTAACACGGACATACATCGTGCAACGTAGTCGTCTACTTCCCTTTTGTTACTATTTGCTGTTGCGCGACATGAAGAAATTTTTGATAAAGAGGGCAGCATGCTAATTGAACATAGTCGGGACAACAACGAACTACACGCTCTAAGGGTTCATCTAAAATACATTCAAAACAAATAACTCGGCTGGGATTAGGTTATAATGCAGACTTCAAAGTGATGAATTATGAATCGTAGTTTACAAGGTATGTCAAATATCTGCATTGTATATTGCCGTAGCGCTATGTTTTATAGTGTAAGCTATCGAAAAATCCACCATATACTATAATGAATGTAAATTATATTCATGAATAAATTACTTGGAGGTATCGGTTCACTCTTGTGGGAAAACGCAGAAAAAACAATTGAGTGTAAACCCTGCTTTAGTGAAGATCCACATCATTGCAATTAACCTTGGTAAATTTAGGACTTTATACTGATGAACTTGTGGAGAAAGGAAATTCTAGAGCGGAAATCGTTTCACTTTATAACCAAAATAATCTATATTTCATGAAAGTTTCTAAAAATCCTATTATCAAACTTTCTCCCCTCCGACCCTCTTTCAAATTTTTTTCTATTTTATTTGTTTTGCGTACTGTGTTTGTATAGCCATAACATATATCGCTTGAAGCAGGTCATTTACTATTAATTAATTAAACCAAAGTTCCACCTGTATTACTAAATTCGTGCATACTAAAAATGAAATTGTAACAATACTAATAACATAACCTTCACGAAATACGTGTAAAGTACCTACAAAAATTTAGTGTAAGGTCTGCACCATTTGTCCACCTTGGCCAGATTTAGTTATTACAATGATAGAAAAAACGAATCAAGGAGTGAGTAACTGGAAACAGCTGCCAAACCTCGTAAAAAAAGTGCCCTTGCAGACCTACTGCACTGCGGTCTGCAAGAGAGCAATTTCTTGCCTAAACTATTTTTCCAAGACGGTTAGAAGGTCGATTCTTTCATACTTTCATACATTTGAAGTAAAAAAACGCGTCTTAATTTACTTACTTTTACTTTTAGTTTCAACAGTTTTTAACAATCTAACATTAGATTGATAAATGTAGCGTATTTGCTGCAATTCTGTACTTAGTGAACAGTTGTTGTGTTAACGTGTCCGTGTTCCACAAAATAAATATAATGACTTTCGTACAATCGCCACACCTGCATTATAAACCGACAAGATCTGCAGTTCCATTTTGTGCATTAGCATAATTACAGTAATTACAGTTTTCACACATTTTATAATTATCTTCAATTTTGGTATATGCATGTGTGCATAAACAAGTGCTAAAACTTATCTTAAACTAACAATTTGAGTATTCGACGTATCTTACCAATAATTACCTTCATTGATAGTTAAATCAAACCCTCACCGACATAAGTTCCTGTATCAGCATTTGACTGTTTCCTACAATTCCACAGCTCACTCATATCGACAACTTTGAGCGATTCAATATAAATTTGTACGAGGATGGCGGACGTTTTGCATATAATAAACTTATTTCTCAACACAATCTCTTTGTAGCTCTATACACTTAGTCCGCACGTTTTAACCTTTTTAAGCCATTCAAATAATAGTATCTGTAAATAGCCTTGTTCTTGGGAAATGACCTCTGAATTTGACGTATATTGCTTTCCGCCAAGCCATTTTTTTCAAGTATATGGACTTGCTCATTTTCAACAGATCTAAAAACAACGCTACTCGATGAATCCCTTCAAAACGTTAACAGACGTCTGCTAAAGAAAGGTACATATAATCAGTAGTACAGATTTTGACACAAAGCATCATCTGTCTTCAAACACGAGTACTTCTCACACCACCCTCGTATATAACATTTTGTAATATACATACAACGTGTGTTAAAAAGTTATGAACTTTTATAACATTATAGTAATGTAGAAAGTTTGAGCACGTTTTAAAACTAATTTGTGACTCATTAAATGCAATTTATATTTCACCGTATACAGAGTAGGCATTTAAAATTGAAAAAGGCTCAATAGTAAAATACCTTTATTCTTCAAAATTGAGGAAAATGTTATTAGAAAAAGTTGATCAGAACTAACAGCTACACTCAAATATGACCACAAAACCACGACATTTTGAGCCTCTTTCAATTTTAAATGCTCACTCTATATACGGTAAAGAATAAACTGCGTTTAATGGGCCTCAAGTTAGCCTTAGAAGGTGCTCAAACTTGCACAACTACAATTTTATAAAACTCCATTAAAAAAATTCTATATGGTGCGTACTTTTTGATACATGTTGTATATGTATAGCCAAACTTCCACCTTACCAACGTGAAATCCCAATTGCGAACTTACAATTAATTTCGTCCATAAATCACATAGCGCTAATCGCCCGGCGTACACCGCGAATACATTAGGTAGCACTTTAGAAAGTACTACCGCAGGATTGCATGAAGATATCTCCGGAATCTTCTATTATCTTCAATGTATTGTACGCTTTGGACTTTACCTGGGTGAACAAACACGGATTTAGCGTCAATGCCGGGTCCGTGCTAATTCGTGACATATTCAGCCACGTACCAGCTTACGTATCTACTCGTATATGGTACACATCAAGAACGTCAAATACTTGCATAGATCTTAGATTACGCGTTTGTTGATGTTGCATGGAAAGATGGCTACGCTATGAGGGTTAAGGCTGGAAATACTATAATTCCTCACGCTGGATTCTAGTTTCCCGTCGTATATACTGTAATGGAATGCCTACATTTTCTATTTGAGCAGCATCTGCATTGTATTTAATTATATTTCTGACGTGTCTATGCATATTTTGTATGTATGTAGAAGTACAAGAAGTACAGGAGATTTTCTACAACCTCGCCCTTACTGCATATACCGCAATATTTGTCCGCATCTGCTGTTCTTCTCACGTGTCTATAAAGCTTAATTAGTATATTTTGTATTCTTTTAATTTAGATTTCCTCAAATATTCACAGATGAATAGCAATAGACTTCAAAAATCGGTGTCAGTTAACGGTATTTTTTTAATAACACAGGCTTTTACGGCCGTGTTCCAAGTTTGAACCGTGTCATAGTAAGTAATCGAAAGCGTTTCGCTCACAATCACATGGAGCTTCTTCAGGAGAAGAAAAAGTGATAGATCACAGTCAACACAGTAACGCAACGTGTAAACCATGCCAGAAGCGAAACTAACTGAGCGGGGAGCAATTGATCACGATAATTCGACATGTAAGGCACGTCAGAGGCAAAAATCAAGTACGCAGTTAAGCAATTGACATTGCCTTTAAATTATCGGCAACGTACAAAAAAAAAATTAAAACGATTAGTCGATAAGACTAAATCTATTGTTCAACAGTTATGAATTATGAATCAGTCCAGTACTTTTAAAACCATAACTTTAGATTTTAAAATTTTGTAAGATTATTCCGTAGCGTGCGCGACACAAATACAAGTTCAACTCGAACGGTAATAAAAGTATTACGAAAACGAGAAGCCCTCTGAAATAAGTAGACGTTGAGGGATAAAACAATTGTAAACAATTGCCTGAAAATGTTACACGTCTGCAAAAAATCTTATACAGACATCTTATTAAATACTCCCTAAGTTTGTTACTTAAAGTTTAAATCAAAATAACGTTATAAGTGTAAAACCTTCTTTTTTTTTAATATGTCAGTATCCCACAACAAACTACCGTCTATACTTTTAAGCAAAAAAGCAGGCAAGAAACATTTAGTAGTTGTTAATAATGTTCATTGTGCGACATTAGTTTCCGGTGTGTACACACTAAATGGAAATGCATAAGCGCGCTATAAGAGGACAATAAACAAAGATATGTCAACAATATACTTATAGGAGCGTAATTGTGATAATGGAATATAATATTCAGGTTTATAGAATGTCCCCATTTTCTTTTTGCTCCAGATTTGCCCTGGACACCTCAAAGTGACTTGCAATGTTTGGAGTTCAAATTTGATCTGTATAGAGTTACGTATAATTTTCGCTTCGAGGTATAATATATCATTTAGTAATATTTTATGTGCATCCAATCAAATGCTATATTTTTTAGCTTTCTTATTCCTTATGTTTATAGGATTGTGGGTTGTCAATACGAACTGCCAATACAAATAAAGTACATAGTACAAACATCATTGAAATAATACTGGAAAGGTATCTTCAGCGCTCCGACAGTATAATTATACTGAATATTTTACGAAGAAATTTAGTTAAGGAAAACAAAAGGATGTATTTATTTTAGTGTTTTTTTCTTTTGGGTAAACAAGCGAGCTCGCAGGTTAAACTAAATGGATAGCCCACGTGACCCGACAATTTGCCCTAAGTTCATATTTGGTAACGGATCAATAGGCTTATTTCCTTAGATGTATCGCTATACATAATATATAGGTAATCTAAGTTACCTTGTAACATGTATCGTCGGGTCGGTAGTAGTATGGATAATAGATAGGAGAATGTGGTAGATCCCTGAGGGTCAACAATTAAGCACTTTATTATGTAGCGGTCAAAGCAAATTCTCGGTCTTCGTAGAGTGCGCCCTGTAAACGCTCTTCTTTAATTCGCCACTTATGGATGTTTTCAATTAGGAAAATTAGTTGAAGTAAATTAATGCAGGCAGGTTTGTAACGTTTTGGGAGTTTGCCCAGTATGCTCAAGAGATAAAAACCAGCTTATTGGCCTAAAACAAGCATATAGTTTCCTATGAACTTTCATATCTTTCGGAAAAGTTTTTACCTCTTAAGAAAGAACTCATAAACTAAGAATGTTTTGGGCTAAGTTATGAATTAAAAAAAATAAAGTAATCAAAGCAGATTGAATGTTACGAAGGGACTGATATGTAGGGTAATACCTAATGATTGATTTTTTTGATCTATATAAGAGTTGAATCTATATAAGAGGGAATTTAGATATATATTTTTGATATTCTGATAGAGGAAAATAAAGGTATATCTCTACAACTAATTAATTATAGCCAATCAAATTAACTAAACAGGTAAGTGTTTTTAAATTGACATCGTAGTCAAGTTCTGATTTCCACTGTCCGCGTAGTAAGTTTAATTCTACGCTATTATTTATTCAATGGTCATCAATAATCCGTTCGTTAATGTTCAATTAACATTCAGTCATTATGCAGGGCTTAGGATTTAATTGTAGTTTCCGACCGATGCATAATTTATTAGTTTTCTGATGCGAAAACCGTTGACACCCAATATTTACATCGATTTCTGGTCGTAATTCGATAATAAACCCTCAATTTTCTAGCCAATTCTCGGTGGACCTCGTTGTGTTTGATCTATTTGCGTTTTAGGTGTGAATATTTTACCCCTCAATTTATATGTAGATAAATAATAAAATTAAAACAGAATGCATAGAATATGAAATTTCCACATAACGGATTCAATAGAGTATACTGATATAGAGTCAAATTTTCGTATCTCTTACGTAAAATAACGACATGGATAAATTGGTGGGTTGAGTTAAAATAGCCCTATATATTATCCAACTAGAGGGGCGAATGGGCAGGATAGGGCTGGAATATTTCGAATACCGTCCGGGCTGGACACTTTTAAAATGAGACTGACGGATCGTTCGGTCCGATAAAGCCGATGAACAGCTAGGTGCGACAAACGCGCTCGATGTTAATTTAAAATATTCTTCTTTCAAATTAGAAACTTACTCTTACCAAACTTTTGTTTTGAGAAGATTAATAAGTATAAGTACGACGATAGAGAAGACCTAATAAACAGAGTTCATGGAAGTTTTGAAAATTTAATCGACGATGAAATTCGAAGGGTTACAAGAAGAGAAATACAAAAAATAATTTTGCAGTGTCTCGGACAGAACGACATTTTGAGCATTTGTAACTTTCACTCCGTCATCGCAGAAATTTCACAAATTATCAATATTACAATATTATCAGTTCATAGAGTGTTCCGATGTCTACCTATACACATATATGCACAGCACATGTGTATGTATTACATCATGTGAGTCTACAGGAGGGTTTCTCAAATAATATTGAACGCTAAGCGGAGACTATCAGATAATGTGATTGAAGTTTGCAATTTCCCAGAGAACTACGCTTATATAGTTAACGTTACATATAATTCACTGCGAATATTACATATTTGCGGCAGTTTCTGCTACCCATGTAATTCACTTACGTGGGTAGCAGAAATTGTGAATGTATGGAGATGTATGGAGTCATGCGACTAACAAAATACAGTTTTGCTTTTTTTCAAATTGAATATGCATATAATACATGATATTATGTGAGAACATTTCAAATAATTAGCGATTTATTTATACTAAAACAGGTAAACAATGATCAGTAGAGAGTAAACGCAAAAACAAGCATATTTAACAAAAACTTATCCACCACTTAATTTCAATTTAAAGGAATTGCTCAAAGCGGCCAACATTGTCTACACACAAGTGATATAGGCTTTTCAAGCTTTGTATAGCATTAGAAATGCAATTATTATTTCTTTCGTTTAAATTATCAATTTCATCCTGAATTTCTTCTCTAACAGTGCTAATGGTTTCTCTTTTAAGAAGTTCCATAGGAAACATTGTAATAGTGATAAATCGGGGCTGTTGGGTTACCAATCCAAACGGGAAATTGACAAAGATTTCCCAACGCTTCAAATCATGGTTATAACCGAGACGACTAACTTGGCTAAAAGAAAGAGATAGCGGCAGAATTTCTTTCCAACAAAAGGAGACCTGTGGGAGATGGCTTTCCGAAAGGCATTTCCATACTTTCGTATACCGCCAAACCAAACAAAATCCTGATTGTCTTATCTAGTGTACCATAACCAATCCAATGATTCACAAAATGGGAAACCAGTTAGTTATATTTGGGTGAAACTACATCTCTACTAAGGAAGGAGTAGACAAATTGTTTGAAAAATGTGCTAAATTTCCATCCAGCAGACGTACTAGTGAGGCGATATTCGATAAATCATTGAATATAAGCGCTGTTAATTGATATATTCTCTATAGAACTGACAAAGACAGTGAAGGTTCCCAGGTCAGAATTTTTAAAGTAATTAGCATCATCCCCATATTAGAAAAAACTGCCTCAATTGCCAATATGATATAAAAGAAGTTCATTTCATCGATAAATCAACATTGTAAGTATCATGTCATATTTTTACAATACGAAATTTAAAACTTATTGCACCGACTTGTTTCAGCTTAGCCAAGACGACTTTCTTAGTCAGTACACTGCCTTCTTTCAATTTACTACGTTATTTCCTTCTGATCTCTGAATTTGGCTTCTCACGATGCATCATCATCAACTTCAAGCACTTTATGGAAATTTCATCTTCCAGGCCGGTAAGGTAAGCGGTAATCACACCGAATTATCTAGCTGACATTCTGAAGGGACTTGCAATAGAGCGAGTAACCTAAATTAACTAAAATGAATTCCAGAGTATTGTCCAGGCTCATATGATATCAGAGGAACTTTGCTTCTCTGCAGTGAATTTATTTCTTAATATAATACGATTACCTATTTACAAAAAAAGGTGGCAAAAACAACCACAGTGATTATAGTAACAAAGAGACACATTTTATTGTTGTAACCTCTATAACAAGGCACTGACATTGTCAAAAGTCTATTGCAATTTAGAAACAAGCTACGAAATATGATAAATAAGACTATACAGGGTGTTACGAAATTCACGGATACGAACTATGATGCTGAAATGTATATTACTTTACCGTTTTCTAATCTGACCAATATTTTCTTTGCTACATTTGTTTGAATTGTCTACCAGTGGCTACTAAGCATGTTTCAACACACCTTGCTATTGCTTAAACGGCGTTGTGCCGTTACTTGATGCACCGCTTTGAATCACGACTTTCTAATTCATATCGGGCACAGGTGTTTGGTAAATTAACGCTTCCAAAGCGTTCTCTATGCAAAAATCACAAAGTGTTAGATCTGAGGACGGGACCACCTCTGCCAATCCAACGATCGAGAAAAGTGTTGTCTAGATAATGTTTATTTAAGGCGACATATTCAGATTTGCGCAATAGGCAATTCAATTCATTTGAACAATCCGATTCAAAGGGTTCAAGCAATTGTATGTTGTTGTTTTAAACCATATAGAGAGTTGAGTATATTTACAAAGTTGGTTGAGTCAATTGATTTCTGATCGACTCAAGCAATAACAAGGAGTAACTTTCCAAGGAAGTAGATATAATATCCGCATATTCAAATTAGAATGTTTCAATCCGATTTTGCTCCATAGTAGAAGCATATTTTTAAGAATAGATAATAACAAAATCCCCGCTCCTTCTTTACTACATTAAGTAGGAAATTAGAAAATGGGGGAAAATCAAAAGGTCCAGCCATCCCAAAACATACCGGAACAAAGGCAACAAGATCCTAAGATGCTAGGAAGGGGTGAAAATTGACCCTATCGAACACATTTTATACAAAACTGTTGCTATCAACCACAAACGACGTCTACATTTCAGGCCATTTATAAGAAGTTTCCGGAGTGACATAATAGTTCATCAAAACCTCCAACTATTCTAATACACATTAAGGACACTGCTATAATAGATCTACTCAGGTTGTTGTGACTGAAAGTATCGATGCAACGGTCCGTCTCAATAATGATGATAACTGATCACTTAGTTATAATAGGTCTGTATAACGTGGTGGTTAAATTTTCCGATGGCCCCTTGTAAATTTTGCAAAAATCATGCGCTTGAAGTTAATGCATCGCAAATATGATATATCACCTTATTATTACATCAAATTTACATAATGGAAATTTTTACTTCACCGTGGGTGCACCGATTACCTAAGCGACGTTGCATGTTTAAAAGAAGTATCAAGTGAGAAGTACGTGCGGGCAGGCAACTGCACAAATGCGAATAGGATCAGTGTAACAACCCTAATTTTTACCATTCGATGCACGTAGGTGGTATTTATTTAAGTACGAACACGTATCGAGACAATAAGTAGACGGTTTTTAAAGTCGCGCCCCAATTATATAAAATTTGAGGAAACAAAAGTGATGCAGTTTAATTCTTATATCTCCATTATGTAAATTTCCAGCGAACGCCAGCTCTACCGCCGTCGTAGCGGAACAAAGGTAACCGCGTCGCGTTTGCCATTCGCAAATCTGGATGGTAATAAGGGACGCAAATATGAGCGGATTTAAAATTGTGTAATTACGTAATTACCGACACGGAACTCCATGCCGGAACTGATAAAATCCAAATCCTTGTTATATCACGCTGGGTACACGCGGATATATGTAATGTTTATGCACAAATACAGCATTAGGAGTTTAAGGCAACCTATAATGGGTATTATTTACGTGCATGGTCGATATCTAATCTAAGTTTTGCATTCTGTAAGTGCCTTTAGCAATTAATCTTTTCAAATATTTAACTGCTACTAAATGACTCTAAAAAATAACTAGTTTTTAGAAGTTTATAACAATGCTTAAATAAATACTTTTATATGACTGCAATATAATTATATACCGCATTGTAACATTTGCTTGCTATAAAAGGGCGTAAGCGTAAGGACGCTATGCACGATGACGGGAACCAAGCAGTAATAAAAATGATTATCCTTGCCCTTCTCGATCTTTTGCTCCTCTTATTCTGTCTTCTTTGGATTTTGGAGGTTTTTCAAAACGGTTTCTTTCTTGTTATGAAGGCAGATTGTGGTCATATTTTAATATTATACTGAAATCTGCAGGCTGTCTCGTAAGTAGGTGGCTAGCCAAAGTTGTACCGTTTTTTTATGGAACATGCTATATACGACCTGTATACGTGGCAAAGAATTGTGCATACTGATCAACAACATATTGTAGTAAAATATTGTACCATTGGGCAATATTTCTTCGCAAGAAGCATTAAAAAGAAATATACACTTGGTAATAATATGAATATATAACTCTATATTGAAGGGCATAGTGTGTAAAAGAGTAACACACATTTTATTTTATTGTATATGTATAAGTAATAATTTTATAACTGGTATTTATGTATCATGTTTTAGTTACAATTGTCAAAATCAGAATGTTGGTTTGATCCAAGAGAGTTAACTTATTCCACACAAGACATCTTTTTTTCTTGCAAATCTACTATATAGGCCATTTACTTCCTCCAATTAATTATTACTTGCTTCTAGAAATCATCTTTCTTAATAAGAAAAATAATTGTTATTGCAATTTACATTCACAAATATACAATCTTCCGATCCCGCGTAGAGGACTCATCCTGTATAGTGAATACGTCTGGATCCGAAATAGTTATCTGGCCAACATCGTTTTCGTAATTTGCAATAATGCGACTATTGACTTCAAGGTTTGATTCAGATGAATACGACAAAATACATATATATGTATAAGCATGTAGGAAGTAGGTAATATATATTTATTAAGCCCATACGTATTGCGGTATAGTTTTGGCCATATAGAAAATAAAGCTTATATTCCAAGTTTCTATTAACTTCATACACAGACATATGTTGTACGTAGTAAAACCAATTTGATATACGAGTCAATACAGAATAAACGACACGAAAAGCTGATTAAATTATATTTGAACATGGAATCTGGAAACTGTTATTAGTCACGTTATTAATTTTAAAATAAATGTTGCTTTAACGAACGCCGAGCCGGGCCCCCAAAGAAATATAAATTATTTACGAATATAGGGCATATGGAGTTATTTTATTAAAGATGAAATAGTCGATATATCATAACATAAGAGCGTATATTAAGGTTTATGTATTTTCCTCGTGCGTAAGGCAATCTGCTTCTCTTGCGAAATATGTATACACATATAACACTTGTATACCAACCATAATTCAACCAAGAAGGGGAAATCATGTGCTTGATTTGCTTAAAACGAATATTCAACACAATTAACTGTTATAAGGTGCTAAAAGATATGCGCAATAGAATGTTTTATGTATATATATACATATATAAGATACCGTACTGTTCAAGTCTCTACGTAAATATACGAAACGAAGAATTCGTATGGGAGTATGTGTGAGGCACATTTTTACGTAGTTTACGTAATTTTCTCGAAAATAAGAGATTGTGTTTAAAAGAATTATAACAACTATAATTAAATTTTTATAATTTTTTAGCGGATTGTTTTTCTTTCTGTTTGTGCAGGCGTGTGGCGCACTTTATTAATACTTTCCAAATTTGGTTTATTACATTCATTTGCTTCCTTATATACTTTAAATTATTAGGAATAGGCTTGCCTCAGAAAATTTTGCCTTTTTCTACACTTTTGTTGTTTATTACGATTATGCAATACATGGCAACGGCGATATCTTATTTTTATCTTATACAAAGTTTTGCTATGCTTACTTAGATGTTCTATCTAAAGATATATCCGGTAAAATCGCTATTTTCACATTTCTGTCGAACAGTGCTAAAGGAATGGAACAAATAAATAAGTCAATTGTAAAATTGTAGAATAATTCCTGAAAAGACCCACAACGCTATATTTTTGTATTGTAGTATTATAATTTACAATATCGAGCTTGGCTGTCATTAGCGCCACGCATAGTAAGTTCGGTATGTCCACTCGTTCAACGTCAAGAAACCTCTGGCGAGTATGGCTCGGTTTCAGTAGCTTATCCCCTATGGTATAAGTAGCGGGGGATGATAATGGTGGAACGGTTCTTCTTTTCAACTTCCTTACATCCTAAATCTTCCGATTTAATGTCACCATTTCCTATAGCAATATTCAGAATAATTTCGGTCGTATCTCAATTGATCTCAATTGTAATTTCGTAAACTAAGTATAGCTTTGTTTGTCAGTAAAATTTAATATTGTACAGTTGTTACATGCCTTAGAGTAGCATAGAATCAAATGAAAACACATCTCAAAGTAAACTTGGGCATCTGCTGTAACACAACATCCTTTTGTAGTTGGTAGGGATCTTTACGTTGCCAACAAACGTAGATTTTCTTATACTCACGAATATTTTTTTATATATTATTTTTATAGTAAACCTTAAAATAAACGCGTTGGACCAATCTACTAACATAGTAACAGTATAATTTTCGTTTTACCCTAACGATACACGATAACAAGAACTATAAGAGAAATTTGTTCGCATAAAGAATATACAAAAGTATTAGAAGCAAGAAATGCGTCTAAACTTAAATTTCACAAGTTACCACAGCAATTGCAACATTTATTAGTTTCTGGATTAATTAAATCAGTTGGAATTTTTGTTTGCGTTCAGGGATCCCAAAATATACGCTTCATGTGTTCGCAAACTTCTGAAAAGTTTGCTGATTTAAGGCACGGCGCAATGGGCTTGAAAGGTTCGAAACGTCGGAGTAGAAATTTTATTACTTAATCTCGCTAAGAACTAAGGTCGAATATAGTTAATTCGTAAAAGTAATCATCGACTGTAAAAGCCAATTATACTTTTTACATTGTGTGGCCGTCATACAAATCTATAAATCAAGGCTCTCGCTGTAAAAGTCAATAAAATATTTCCATATAAACTTCAGTAATGAATTATTAGCCACCATACGAATTAAGCTATTCTATTTCTCTATTCGCCGTTCTTAAATTGGTATACTTTCGAGTTGTTTAAGATCATGCGCAACGCGCTAGTTTTATTAATTTCCCACCCATTTCATTATACCCCGTACGGCTCCGAAACTTAATAAATCAATCAAGCACATTACGACTAATACGTGCCTTAAACTAGTATACGCCTCGGTTGCTCCTCTAAAAAAGCGGAAAGGAAAAAGGTGACGTTTATGTAGTAATAAAAGAAGCGTGCCTTTTTATTACCCGTCGTAGATGGTGCGTCGTCTTATTCGAAAGAGCGAGGGCGAACCCAGTCGTTACTGTTCCACGAGACTTGAGCATCATCGCCCCACCGCAAAACACATCGAAAAACATTGAGCTCAATAAAAAAATATTATTTTAGGAAAGTGTCGAGTAAATCATTCGACTGAAGTAGAGCATAAGACCCAGATGTGTTGCTACTAACGACCAAATAAAGCTAGATACAATTTCGTTAGGAATTTATAAAACTATCTTTCGATGTAGACATTAAAGCAAAAAATTATATTTTCCTTAGGTAAATTTGTTAAAGTGTAGCATCTCTTTTTAATTGTACTATATGACCACCAAAATAGTGCATTTAAAAAACAGTTTCGATCTAGATGTTAGTAAAATTCTGCAGTCGTTGTCTTCTTTTAGAGAATTTTTTCGGGTTGAAACCGCCTCATAATCGCGGTTTCATCCGGCAAACCAAGGTTTTTTAACACCTTAAATGTAGTTTCAAATGCTACTCTACTTGCTGCGTTTCAATATTTCGCCCTATAACGTCTCAACAACGGAGGCGCTTACAATGTTTTCAATTAACTTAATTTCAACGAGAAAGAATATGCTCCATTAGTGCAGGGACGCAACTGGAGTTGAGATTCTATGCTTTCTGATGACATTTTACTCTACGTACAACACTATAACATGAAACTTTACTGAGAATTTTGTCGGAAACTGCGAACGTCATCAATTAATGATGAAATTACATCTTTGATATGCTTAAACTTACACAGAAGCTTGTACTTAGATTTTATATTAATTTAGAATTTAATTTGGGAAAGCAGGAAAAGAACCAATTGTCCGTCGTTGGCTGGACTTATAATACCGACGCTCCAAAGATAATAGGCTAGAAAAATCATTTTCTTTTTGAAATCGAGCTTTCTACCAATAGAGGAACCTTTACTTTCGATAGGTAGACAAGCTTAAGTCACTGATGAAGGAGATGTATGGGTGGTGTTGATGACAGATAACCTCCTGGAAGTTCGGGAATTCGGTAAAGGAAAGATCCGAATGCATAGTCGACTTCGCATTCATTTACTTCCATCGACCTCAAAATGCAGTTGTTATGGCCAGTGCATTTTTAATTGTAACCAGTGTATTAAACCAATAAAGAAACGTGTGTTTTCTTATGTGGACTGTCAAGGAATTCGAGATATTCAAAATAGAAAAGAATCCTGTGTGGTTCCCGAATCTTCAAGTATTAAAAGTTTCTACCTTAAAAAATCTCTTTGCATCTGAATTTGAATCTTTAACTAAAGATGCAAATTAATTTTTATAAATCTTTAACTAAAGGTATGTTGTAGTTTGTATATTATAAGTCAAGGTAATATTGCTTCACTTCCTTAGTTGGCTCACAGTGATCCTAGCACATTACCTGTACCCAACAAATATTATAAATGTACATTCTTTGAATCGCCCTTTCTATATGAATTCATGTCCTTGCAATTGATCCGTTCTTACAGATCTGCTCCTCTGTAAATGGTCCTGATGTAAGAAATGTAATATTACTCTGGTTAGTAAATATATTTGCAGTATTAAATGGCAAGCTTCCAGGTATTGTATTATTCCACAATGTTGATATCCTTTTGTCTTAGGTTGAACCTGGAAATAGATCACTAACATATGTGTTCATTATCACGTATGTACAATGGCGCAAGAGCAAACTTGGACGATACGCAGTAAACCTGTACGAAAATGAGCCTGCCCATACTGCTTCGTCGCTTACCAGCCGTCCAAGCATACTTTTGTCACAACATGCATAAAATACAAACATTTACGACGTGAAGAAAATGGAGCGAACACGAATTTTACCGTTCGCCCGAGATTATCGTTGAATGGAGACCATCTTACCTAATAAAGTACCAGGGACAGGGAGAAGGTAACCGGAGGTTATTCAAGCCATTGAAAAATCTGAAAAACAGGCTAGAACGGCCCAACCCTACCATGAATCGATTGAGTGGACACCAGCTGAACGAAACTCAACACGACGCTAATACCAACTATTTTCAGTGGTGTAATTTAATTAATAGCAGATACATAAAAAAGGGAACTCATAGGCATACACATTAAATTATAACGATTAAAACTTAATGTACTAAATAAATGAATAAGAATTAAAACAACACATTTATTGGAATGAACATAACACATCACACTAGAGATAGCTATTACTATTCGAAAGAATTACTATCATTAACTTCGAATCTGACGTTGAAAGGAAGTAATAAACTAATAACACCGTTTTAATTGCGCTTTAGTTCATCAAAGCCGAATAACAAATAAAGGAGTTATTGCTTGCAGTATTTTTTTTTTGAGAAACACACGGTATATGATTTTGATAGGTAACCGTTTTTATAACCAGTCCTTTTAAATGGATTATTACATCAATCAGTTTCACCTAATAGATATACATGGCTGAATATAATCTATTTTATATTTATCTTTGTGTTACTAAATAGGTCCATTACAGTTTTCTAATTAGATTGCATTTCGAAATTAACGGTACAGTTTAGATATCCTCCATCTAAATCTATTTAATAGTAACGTAGCTAATTATCCCAAATAATTATTGGCTCTCATTATCGTCAATGTAATAATTATTAACCACGGTAGATACGTACATATTGGAAATCGGACATGCACGTAATTATATTAGATAATTCCATGTAAACTGTGCATAGATCGATTATATAATAGCCTTGCGTTTTACAGTTAAACAATATGCGAATGGGAAAATGATGAATTGCTTAATGGAAGCAGGCACAAAAGCTGGATAATAGATTTGTCAGAATTATTGCCCCAGTCATCGTGAGGATTTTCAACGAAAGGAAAATATACAAATTCAGTAACACGAAGACAAGCTACATTCCATCCACAAGAACGTCAACGTCGTTGGAATAATAAATTAACAAACACTTCGAACTCATAATATATACACTGGCGATCCTAGAGTTGTATAAACTTCCCAAGTTCTTCAATCTCGACAGTTAACGGATTAGCGACCAGCGCACGTACGCCATCTGTGGGCATCCATCCACCACAACGGAATCATCCAGGCAGCCTGCATCTGTCTGGGCCGCACCCGGCTGGACCTCGAGATAAGAGCATACAAGCCCCTTCTTGGAGCACGTGCAAAATTTCATTTATCTTCTCTTTCTGCCTTTGTTCTGTCAGGCCTATAACGAGATATCGTGTGCCGAAAACCAACAGAGGCTCTTTCGTACTTTTTAATTTACACTGCCATTTCGCTTTTTTTTAGCTAGTAGTTCTTCACATGAGAACCCACAGAAATGAACTAGATAACAAAAGTAGTTTGTGTAATTTGAAGGGATACAATGGTTCCATCAAGTGGTGAAATAATATATAGGGTGATACATTAAAAAGAGGCTTTTGATATTTGTAAATTAAGTTTGTACACATGCAAAAAACTCATTGAATATGAAACGAAACTTCTTCCTATCTATGATCTTTAGGTTACCCTCTTTCTTCGTATCTGCCAGATATCTTTCGTTAATTCGCTCTAATTAATGTTATTTTGTTATAGTTTTCGGAACAACTTGTCACAACTACAAAAGCAATGACAGTGACAACCAGTCGTAGAATAAGTATATCTAGGCAGTTTCCCAATAGGAAATGTTAAATTTAAGAGCAGAATACATTCTTCAACGCTTCATAAAGTTCTTTTAGCTTTGTAAGAAATCATTTATATATTTTTAATTTTACTCTTTTAATTACGTTATTTGAAAGTAATGGTTAACAATTTAAAAATTTCTTATAACAATGTTTACCTATAAAATGTGTTAGAGCAGCTTTCAAACAAAATAATTTCATTTAATGGTGTCATAAAACATTTTGCTGACCTTCAAAAAAAGTAAAGAAACGTCGGTTGCACACATGCTGGTAAAATAAACAGCTTTTGTTAGTTATAGTATATACATAGCATTTTAGTAATTCATCCTTACGATGTTTTTAATAACGACAAAACACATATAAAATATTGCTACTAAACGGTTTCGTATAAAGCAACTCAAAAGCCATTTTGTTGATATCAAAGGCCCTTTTATTTCAAAGACAATATATAGTTTACATAATCTTTATTAAACACGATGGAACCATATTTATGCCGGCGAATATATCCGATAATACCAAACCGGTGCTAGCAGCGATGATGCTATGATGGAAGATAAACTTAACAAGCTTGTTTGGATATTTTAATGATTCTCGAAGCAGGGAACAATGTGTGTTGATCTACTTTATATCCGCAGTGAATAGTTAGACATTGACTGCAGCGATCCTATTAAAATAATACCAGGAAACGCGAAGCTTAATAGGAAAACTGATCACAAATTCTGTGTCCAATTCATATGTTTAAATAAGTATGTTATAGGACTGTCTGGAACAACAGGTATCTGATCGCTTCAAATCTGAACTAATTATTACATATATGAGGTTCAATACGGATGAAATGAATACCTACACGCAGGCTAAGTTTCCGTCCAATACGAGGATGGTACGGAAAGTACTGTGAGTATTACGCTTGAGTCTGTCAAAATTTCGGATAGATTCATTGGCAGTGTTGATTTGAGAGCTATTGAAGATGAACAAGTCTATGTATTTGTGGAAACGGGGGAATCGGTCAATAGTTCAACTTTCTTTTTTTGAGTGGGAAGATATATGCGGAAATCAAAGAGAGGTTAAATGCAGCGACCGAACATCCGCGTTCAATGAGAAGACTACGGACTATATGATCAATAAAGTTCATGATATCATGTTAGCAGACCGCCGAGTGATGATTGTGCAAAATATCCTTCGCAAAAAGTCGAGCATGAAACAGCTATCGGCGAGATGGGTGCCGCGTCTGCTGACGATCGATTAAGCCGTGATATCTTCAAAGTAAAGTAATGTTTGGACATGTTCAAGCGCAATAATAAAACAAGTAAGTGTAAATAACGAAAATATACTTCAATGAACATAGACAAGTATAATATTTAAAATTTTGAGGGGGAGTATTCGCGATAATGCAGGTGCGAACGTCATGATTCGTAGATCAAAGCATGCCCCCTTAAAATAAAAGAGTGAGAACAAATTGTCAACAGAAGCTACGACAACGACGCGGATCCGACCAGGAAACCAAGAGCGTAATCAATGCTTGGTTTATATTCTTCGTTATTGAAGATGAAGTTTTAGTACTTTTAAGTAAGTTAACAATGTAGGGTAGAATTTTCTCCCAGACACTTGAATATCATTATAGCAAAATGTGGGGCTGTTCAAAAATCTCTCGACTCTCTTTGGTAACATCTATTTGCACTTTCCTATTATGTCATAATTTTCACTTAATTTGAGTTTGACTAAAATATAATCAAAACAAAATTAAATAACTATAAAGGTTTTCCACAAATGCCAAAAGCAACATCCACTGGGTTTCAACACGTTTGCCTTTAGAACCAGATCTTTCAAACGAAGCCTTGTATACGCTTTTTTTCCACAACTTTTATGTGTGTATACTCCACAATTTTTATCGTTTATGAACGCAAACAGAAGCGGGTGTGGAATTTTGTAAAAGAGCAACGCGAAAAAAAACATTTATAAAAATATATGCCGGAAATACACTGCTCCGGGGAAGCTGTAAAATCTGTTTCGCCATGTCATAAAAAAATAATAGCATGTTTTAATAACCTAATTACTAAGCAGATACGCCCATTGTTTTATGAGGCGGGGTTTTAAAAGAGCATCTTTATGAATTGTTTAATATACTTCTTTTATTAATATATGGAACTGTACGAGACAGCAATATCTATCGGTACCATATAAAGTAAACCACCACAACATTTTGAGGAATAAAATATTCTGCTTTGTACTAACCAACCATTGCATGATCCTAAAAAAGAATATTTATGTCTTGAACTTACCCTTAATACGAGATTTAAAGAGAAAACTAAAACTAATTCGTGCTGCCAATTTACCATACAAATCGCAGTAAATATTGTGATTGGTATGGTAGAATTTATGTTACAAAACAAGAAGATTAAGTTAAAACAGTAGCTTGCAAACTGTACATATTGGTCACCGGCATCTGAGAGATAAGAGATAAGAGATCTGAGATAAGAAACCCTCCAGTCCAGACGTGTAATTGTAGAAAATTAGCGGATGCGCGGCTTTCAGAAATAAACGTAAAATATCCAAAGGCTGAGCCCTATGCAGAGACATGACCCACAAAGCTGTTAGATTTGGCGAAAAGAGTAAAGCTTACGTAAATGGTCTGGTAAATAAGAAACCACAATAAATCCGAAAAGATCGCGCAGTCTGTCCAACCTAATCTATGCAATATAAAGAGTGACAATGCGATCAAGAACGAACAATTCGTCACATTAGTGAAAGCAAGTAAAACAACATTAACATTAAATAATCAGTGACTGGCACCTCCCATGTTTAATAATAATTATTAGAAGTAAATAGCTTTACAGATACAAAAATAACAAGGCGCTTTTTAAATTAACAAAAGCGCTAATGCCATCAATTAATTATTAGTTCGAATAATTCTTTTCCTTGATAACTCTTCCTCGTTTGAAAAAAATGCACTGCGAGTGGCAGTTACGTAGACATCAACTACAGCGTTCGAATCGTTTCCAACCAGTGAATAGACCACTAGCAACATTGCCTAATCTATGCAAATTATTTCTAAATCAAGCCTGAATAATCATACCAAATACTAAGAAATTGCGAAATGCTTTCTAAAGAAAATAAATCATGCAACTTACGCTAAAATTTTCCTTGCGAAAAAACGATTTGAAATGTAGATGAAGAACAAGTCCACCGCATAATGTGAAATGCAATAATCTTGAGTTAAAAAGAACAATCGGACCATTTGTTATGGTTCCAAATAACCATCCGTTCACCTCATAAATTCGTTCGAATTCCTTTATCAATAGGCTTCCCTGATTTTATCAGTCCCATTTCTTCGCTTCGACCTCTAGGATACCCCAACATTTGCGCCAAACTAACGAGGTCGGACGTAATTCTATAAATCCCGGCGATCGCTTCGATAGCTAGACAATAATTCTCTTTCCACCTTTTATCCGTGGAGTGGTTCATTAAAACTTTTCGTAAGCGCACGCGGCCGACGAAAGTACAAACGTCAATTCTTCGTCGTCGTTAAGTGGGTATGGTACGCTCTTCTCCCGACAATTTACCCTCTTCGTTAGATATCCTCTGTCTATATCGTACAGTCCGCAGCAAATCTCCAAATGCTATAAAACGATGTGGTCGTAACACATCGGGTGAGAGAAATATACGTATTATAGCTCGGAGCATCTAGTTAATAATGGCACTCAATCACCTGTTAAAGATAATTCTTCTGATAACATTTATTTTGTATACGAAATATATTTTTTACATTTTATTATTTAATGTTGATATTCCTTGAGCGTGATGATAATGACACACAAATGACAAGGCAACGATGTTAGCATCTTTTTAATGAATACTTGAATAGCTGCCCTATAATTTTAATTAGAAAATAAATCAAAATTATTATTCTACAAAATTTGCCCTGTTCGTTATTTTATGTTGCAGTGTGCACATTTTCTTTTAAAACTAAGGTACATTCAAGTCTTGATTTTTCAAAAGTACGCACGAACTTGCGCAAAGTCAAAGTTTCAGATTACTTTTTTTTTGAATTTGTTCCCGTAAAACGTTTGCTGTTTATTTTATTTAAACCGCCGAAAGTTGTATTATTGAGAATGGAGTCCTTTAGCCGCTTTATTAGGATTATCGTCGACTGGAGTTGTATGTAAGCAATAAAACACCAGAAACAGCGAGAGGAAGTCCCGATGCTATATAGGCGGCTGGATAATTAAAACTGGGCCAATAACAAAGATAGCTCGGATACAGGTACTCGGACCGCACTTGGTTGAACGCTATTGAACACCACTCATATCACTGCAAATCCCAACTACAACAAATGATTCCCATCATGTTTGGGGCATTAACTAAATACGAAATACTGGAATATCAACAATGCCCGATATACAACTATAGAGGACCGCTGTTCTAGACAAGGCTCATCCTCGTAGCGGTAAGGGTGCAGCTTCACTTGAATTTAAACCGCGTAAGTTTGTTCACCGCCCCTGATTCGTACCGGACTAACCATTGTCCATACTTACATATTATTTCTCTTCTTCATATTATATAAATTTTCCTGAGTTGGAGTTGCTTATATGGCATTAAACATCGTCGAAATTAATTGTGTCACCGAATCATATTTTCATTTTATTTCCGAAAAAAAACTTTACTTCTTTGTAAATAAATTATATATTTTAAAACAATACTTACCTCTTATGTTTCCGACGATTCACGGAATGGTAGATTGTTAATGTGAATGCTAACCCCGTAAACCATCACAATAATTCGTTCTCATTAAATCCACAAGTAATAGCAAGTAATAAAAATGATATCCAAACTTATTTTGTAACTGTTTACTTGTAACATCCAGTTATCCATAAATACATTTTATGGAGATTTTTGAACGTTTGGACTCTTCAAGAATATTAGTTTGGAAGTTTGGGAGTACCTTTATAGATATATAAAATGGAAAGCTTCGAAACAAGAGTAGAATTATCGCTGACTGTACCTTCTATTTTTACCCATACCTCGCGGACATCGTCATCCTTCAGGCAAATCTCCAACTTCGAGGCGAAGATCAACAGGTGTGCCAGAAAAAGAAGCGACAATAGGAAAGAGTGCATAACGCAAGGCAAGCAGCAGGAGTAGAGAAATAGAACGAGAGAGAAAAAAACATAAAATTAACGGGGTTAAAGAGATAGATAAGAGGAGAGCCGAGCCAAAGAGCGAGACAAAAAAGAACTACCGAAAGCAACAGAACGCCAATGACTTCTTATTTTTGTAAAGCTAGACGTTAACGACTCTCCTAGTTCTGTCAAGTGGAACCTCGAATGAATCGTATCTGTATACGTACATGTATTTACGTACCGGTACCGGTGTCACATATTTGAGTGCAGAGATGACTCAAAACTCAGGTGGTTGATGTGTAGACTGATGTATATTAGATTTCTTAGGCTTTAAGTGTTTTGGTGTATAACAGAAGATCATAGTAGCAGATCCATTTTTCGATACATTCCGTATCTTATTAAATGATTAATTTATTCGGCATTACAAAGCACCGAAATTCACCAAGAAAGGTTAACCTCTCTAGCTGAGAAATGTATAAGTTCCTGTAAGAAACTAAGTCGCCTCGTTAAATATGCAAATTAGCCGTTTCTCGAATAATTCACGTAAAGTTGCTATAATTGTTTATAAGACCAAATTCGGTTTTTGGGTTGAAGATGAGGATCGACGCATGCTTGAAACAGCTGCCCAGATTAATCAACTATGTGGTGCGAAATGTACCGATACTTTTGTGTTGTTTGTCGTGTGTAGACATGTTTATCAATAAATACATCCGCTAAAGAAGGGCTCTCGAGTAGTTGCAAATTGACTAAGTGCATAGAAAACCAGCAATTTTTACGTTTATAATGGCTCGATAACCGGTGGTAAGAGAATATACGACTGATTGTAGCATAGTTAAGCGGTGCGCGTTTGATTCTTGCCAGAGTTAAATGAAAGTATTTTTTATGGGTACACTATAATCTAGAATCGTCATTGGCATATTAAGGAATAATTAATTGGGCTTCGGTCTTTAAGGTGAAGGTGTGGCAGTAGCAAACCCATAAAAATCACAATTTATTACGCCCTGCAGGGTCGTTACTACAAACAAAAAAAGCAAAATGCGTCGCTTTTGTACACGTTTTGTACATTATAGTCTACACTAATTTTCCTAGTTCCTGGTTAGGGTAAATACGCATATGTTCAATAATGTATAGATGTCCGTATGTTAATCTGTAATCTAGTTGCACTCTGTGATGAAGTTAACCCAATTTCTAGGAACTGTCTGTCATCCTCTCTGATACTTCCTGAAATATATTATCACGTTTAAATTCGTTTCCAGCCAGTTCTTTCTTTTACAGCTGGTAGTCAGTATCCAAAAAAATACCTCCCCTGCAGCGATTAAAGAACTAAATCCAACATATTTCACGTTACGTCTTTACATTTAAACGCTACTTTCCCAGTCTGCACCGAAAAATATTAACATACAGGCGGGTCCGTCGATGAACGAGAAACGGGAAAAAAAACATTTTCTCTTATTAGGTTCTTTCTCGACGCCACGTATGGTTGGCAAAAAAAATAGATACCTGATGTCCCGCATATACGCGCGAGTGTAACCGAAAATGTTTGCATAACCCTCGTGAGTTTATATCAGTACGTCACGGAAACATCATCAAATAAACGTTTCCGGTTTTCGGAACGGGACCAAATATATGAGCAGTCGCAGGAGAGAATGCTTCCAGCATATATTGAACGTAGTTTCGGAGAATGTTTAGGACAACCGGCGACGTATTGGTTTTTGAATAACGACACCCACGAATATGTATACAACAGAAGGAAAATAGGAAATGCGTGAGCAATATCGGAGACAGTAGGGAGAAGTTGAGTTCGACAATAAACAAAAATTTGTTATAATATCTGCATGTTTGCTGTGCGAATGTGCGTAGGTATTTTATACTTCTGCATACGTGAGCTACATGTTTATCGCAGCAGTTATTTTTTAAGAGAAACGTCCTCCGTATGTTGCGAAGGCTACAAATAGAATGTTATTTGAATGCAACCCCATTTACTTCAGGCATAAATACAACTTCAAAATTAGATGACAAAATTTGCAACCATTTTAGCAGGAACATTTAGTACTTTTCTGTTCATCTTGAACTAAGAAATCGTATCATTATTATGGTTTCACAAATGATTTTATAGAAATATTGCTAGCGTTGCAAAAGGTGCAGAGAATGCTTTGGACCAATGTACGTGATAATATCATTTCTGTTAGAGATGAATACATCTTTATTACAAGAGGCAAAGATACAAGTTTGATGCCTATGGAATGTTTCGTCGCCAGAAAATGAAATGATTCATTGAAACGGTGAAGCAGGGCCAAATGAAGTCAAAATGAGACAGTAAAAAATCAAGAGAACTGTCAACAAAATTTACGCTTTTGAAAATAGGTTTTATGTGTTCCGTATATTGACTTATTGTTTTATAACAAATTCCGCTTCATCCTGCCAGAAACCTCGGTCAAAATATAACATATCAATATTTCCTTACTCCGATTATCTTAGCTAGATGGTCATTGCTATTCAGTCCTTCCGCTAAATGATGACTAAACCTGCAGAAGCGAATTGCGCTTCGCGAAATTAGCAGAGAACAGACAGACTCGTGTTTTGTCAACTCTCGGGGAAATCGGTAGGTAACACGAACCCATTCTCATGAGACGAATGGAATGCTAATTCCGTGAAGTGCAACTCATTTCTGCGGGCTTAAGGATGACAAGCCGTACAGTCAAGCAAAGAAAAAAACCGTCCTGGCGCGCCTCTACTTCACCCATTCATCACTTCTTCGAATAACTGACGTCGGCTTGCAGTAGACCAGCGAATGCTCATGATAGCACATGCATCTATTCTTGGAAATTCCAGGTGTTTCTGGGTCCTATCACCCCTCACCAGGCTTCTTTGTTGAAAATGTTCTGGTGTGATGGTCTGTACATTGGAGTGTTCTACAGTTGTACTATTTTCCTTTTTTAAATTCTTGACTTAATCTGGTTACTTTATCAATTCTTGGCCTGAAGATATATTCGTTAAATACAGAATCAGTCGCCTAATTTTAATAAATAATAGAATTTATATGACCAAAGAGAATTTTTAAAAATATGATTGTCATGCAGAAAATTTAAAGTAAAGTTTCAATACAAGTAATAATGGTACCTAAAGTATAAACACTGGTATCAAATCGGGTCGAAGATCATGATAAAGGCGGCACACCCTTCCAGACCCTATAGTAGCTAGATAGCTTAATTCGATTTTAATGGAACCATCTAGGAATACAGTATACCATACAAAACTTCCAAGAATACACTAAGATCCACTTTAGATATAATAATGAAATTTATGAAGTTTGGAGCCCCGTAGTTAAATAAGATATCGTTCACCTTTTGTGAAATCGAGATGAAAATTACGAAAACGCTGAAACAAAATTAAACCAGTTGTTCTATAAACTAGCAGCGTCCGCGGTAAGTGCAAAGAAAATTTTCAATTAGTTTCGTGTTTGTCTTGCCGCTACGCGAAAATAAATTGGGACGAGATGAAAGTTAACTATCCGCCTACGGTGTATGAATATTAATTTATTTACCATTACATTTTGCATTAAATGCATGGAAGATTTTAAATTCAAATTCTCTATTGTTTGTTAGTGCTCATGTATTGTTTATGCGCCAAAGAGAACATTTTTGGCTTTTCTAATTATTATTAATTAATTTAATTTAAATGTTTAATAACATTTTCTATTGCTCTATTATGAATAACTTTTTTGATTAGAAAACATAGGAAAATATAAAGAACAACTTCAATTGAAGAGAGCCTGCCAGAATTCTCTCAAAATGGAAGTGCCCGTCAATTTTCTCGGTTTCGTCAGTGGCATGTGGATGTTAATATCCTCCAAATGATTCAGTAATATTAATGCCACTTCAATGGTAATGTTTAGTAACTAAGAACAATTGTTTGTCGTATTTTCTAGTTTTTTTAAACACTGTTATAAGTTAAGTTTGCAGTCGAAAAATTCCCCGAAAAAAAATTTGGTCAACCGGAAAATTCTCCGACAGTCGTTCGTTCACAAAAAAATTGCCCTACTGGAAAATTTCTCGACAAACCACTCATCGAATAAAAAATTCCCCGACAATAACCAACTTCCTTTCACTTTTTGTTACGGGTTAGGACGAGCATCATAATACTATTATAAATATGAGTAATTTAGTTCATCTCGATTCAATTATTAGTTTAATTACATTCATTTTCGCACAACTCCAGCGTCAAAATTCGCGAAAATTAATATCGTTCGGATGGATAAATTAATTCGAACCTATAAATTTGCTTAATGCCGACCGTTTCGTAAACTCGATTTCGTAATAAGGTAGATATTTTATCTTTCGGTAATTAATCGGTATTTAAGTAGTAGGTTTTCGTTTCCCGCAACCGATTTTCTCTCTAATATTATACTTTAATTGCCATTTTGGTTATTAAATATCCCAAGATTTACATATGTAGTACTTATATTGAAAATAGCTTAATCCGTAAGTATTATTGGGTGTTTCGGTTCAAAAATTATAGTTTCTGTGGTTCAAAAGCTAGTTTGAAGAGATACTTTAGGACTTCGGTGTACATCACGTTGTGCGAAATATATACGTGGAAACATAGATGCTTAAGTATTCTTGATTTAAAACCTTCATTCAACTTAGAGTTCAAACAACATAAAAAGAAATACGTAGCGTTAAAAAAGTTCAGTATAAGTGAACTTTTTAACAGTTTTATTGTGCGTTCTAGACATTATCATAAAATTACTGGGAAAAGTTTCCATGCCATACTTTCTCAAGTTTTCGGCATAATGTTCCCGGCAAATCGTTGTGATTTGTTCGTGCTCGTAACGTGTGTGTCAGTTAAAAATGGGCAGCTTACCGTCGCAGATTTATTGTTATGAGCTACGGCCAAACGTAGTAATTTTACTATTTCAATAAGAAATTTATGTCGGCTTCGCCCAGTTTTTTCCACTGAGGTATAAGCTATATTTGTTATTTATTACTAATATTCTGCAGCACTGAATTACGACAATGACCTTAATGCGGATGGAGCTTACTTGCTTGATTTTTGCGGATATCCCTATAGATTTATGCTTATTATGTTTCATGCTTTGTTAAGAACGAATTATGGAGACAACTTCTACACCGTAGATTATAATATAATTGCAAAAGTTTTCCTTGTAATATTAATAGGTCGGAAATGGTTTAAAATATGGTTTTTTATAGGTCTTTAGTGTACCTTTTCATAGTGAAATAATTGCAGTTAATTTACAATTTTTAAATCTAGCAAATAGTGGTTATCTAAAATGAGTGAATTATTTGATTATATTGAAAAAGGGAAAATATTTTATTTATACATTTTTATAAGTAAAAATTTATTATGCTGGACGAGAAGAGTTCTAAGCTACACCTTCTGGTAGATACATATACTTTCCTCCGCGTACCATACGGTCTTCGAATTGCAAGTGAGTTTTTCAAAGAAATATAGTAGAATGTTTTGAGGGAATTGATAGGCTTTAGAATGTTTTACGAGGAGGAAAAACAGGAATTTTTTTATGAGTTTTCAAAATTGATTAGATTGAAATTAGGGTTCGTGGGATTCGGGGATGTCTCCGAAACATCCTTTCAGCAATTTAAATTCTATTAGAAGAGATAAATGGAATTCGCCCTTCGCAGTTTCGCGTATGTCTTGGCTGGGCGTTACCAAATTTCATCTATAATTATTAGTCGACGGCAAAACTTCAACTTATTTCGCTTATACTGCTATAAGAGAGCTCTAGAAGTGTTTCTTCGAATACATTTTTGGACGTGTGTCAGCAAGTACGGTTCGGTATTTCATGCCCAACAATCAATATATGACACACACGTTCTTTTGAGATGCCCACAGCCTCTGCTGTCCCTCTAACCTTAACTAGACGGTCGCCAAGCACCATTAGGTGAACTTTTCCCATGTTACCAGTAAGCGTTGCAGTTTTTGACCACACGAATGTTCATCGTTAACCAAGCTAGTGCGACCACGTTCAATTCAGCTACCCAAAAACTATGTATCTCGGCTTTAATTTGCGCAAACGTATTGCCTCGCATATGCAGGAATTGAATGACGACTCGGTATTCGGTTTTTTCCATTTTTACAAAAACACAACATCGACTGACATAAACGACTGTTAAACAACAACTCGGCGTCCAACATAGCTAAAATTTTCAAAAGTATCTGTCGATGCATGCACAATTATATTACCACAATATCTTTGATGAGTAACATTACCTTCATGCTGTGGCTTAAAACTGTTCAGACTGCCCTTGTAATAAAGTTACTCCATTATTTTAAGAAGCCTACATATATTATAATAAAAATTATAAATAAATAAAGTAAATATATTCTATATTTCATTAAAAAACCAGTATTTTAAGAAATCCTTGTAATCTTATTGCACAATTTTCGCCTATCCAAAAAATTAAAGACGTATTTACAAACAAAAGGATTATACCTTCCGCAGTTTAGGGAAATAGTTATGGTAATAAAACTAGAACCTACATAGTGGCGTGCTGCCTATTGCGGCTTTGGAAACTTCTCCCACCGCAACAGGAGCCAAGTGACTTCAGAAGTGAGACGAAGCTGGACGTTCGCCCCGAATATTGTCGCAACGCTCGTTGTAGAGCGTGACTGTCGGCTGATTGTTATGAGGTATATTCGCAAGCCCCTATTACTAGTTTCTACCGGCGATTTATGTCTCGAAAGTTCCCACAAATTGAATTAAAGTTGCCTGCAAAGTGGATTTTAATTTCATTTGAATTCGGTCCGGTAGCTTGTTTGACGGTAAAGAAAGACAAATGACGCTACCACTAATAGGGCATAATTTCATATTGTGGAATGTAAAATTACGTTAGATTTATATTAGTAACAAGTAGACGCTTGTAAATATTTCAATAAAATTGAAGTAATTACCCTAAATGATAAATGTTTATTTACAAATCTACAAACATACATGTTACTCTAATTTATTTATTTAATAAAACATCAACAACGGTCCAATTAGCTAAAATAAAATCCAAGAGCGCACACTAAGAACCTTCCCAGGTAGCAAAATCAAAAAAAATATTTGAAAATTCTGTCTAATTTTCTTCGCGAATTTGTAGAGTTAAACGCAATCTGCATATGTTAAAGGCATATTAACAAAAAGAAATAAAGCAATTGAACAATCGACAGCATCTGTAATAATTCCAATTAGGCAAATCCAATCCAGATGTTTAGAAGAAGCAAAGATGAAAAGAAACAATAATACATACCGTGAACGTATTGAGAAACTATGTAATCTGGGCTTCCAGTAAATTAATTGATACCTTTCAAGAACGCATTAGCCGCAGTTCTCAACAATCATTTAACGAAATGGAACGTCTGAAAAAGACAGTTAAAAAGAACAAGTATACATCGCAATGCTTGTTGTATTGCAACATAACATCGAAACCTGATACATTGCACGACGCTTACAGAATACAGGTGACAGAGTAAATTGAAAAAAAATGTTATAGACAGTTCAATCTGCATTTGCGGGAAAAATATAGCAGCTGCTACCGTAAATTACGACTAAGTTATCGAAATCGCGCGGTATAAATGCAAAATCGGGAATGATGTGCAAAATATTAAAAAAGAGAAAGGATTCGTATGAAGCAATTAATCGCTTAAGAAAAATCAGCCTATCAACACGTGTGTACTGATTTCTCTATTGTCGGATGTGTATGTTGTAACAGGACGGCAATTTTAAAGCATTATTTTAATTAATATTTTTTATTTTCATATAACAGAATCGGTTTCATTTATTTAATTTACTGAATGTTTATTTCATGTATATTACTGTTTATTTCATCCCTGTATGTTGAGTGCATCTTTCCTCAATAGTTCATATGTAAAAGTAAGGCAATTGCGTAGCTTAGAGAAAAATATTGATTTTTTATCATAAAAAAGTTTGCTCCTAGCGGCCAAGGGGATAGGACGTGTAACCAGCACCCAAGTATTGGTGGTTGGCTGTATCATATCCCAACTCCCCAAGAAGTCGAGTAAAAACTAAGAAATTCCCTTCATCTTGCAGATTGAGAGCTTAATATATTTATATTTAATTTGAAGTGTAGGATCATTTCTCTGGGCAACGTCCTAACCTGCGCCAGAAGAATGGGTTGGTTGACGACCTAGAGGACTCCCCGGCATAAAAAAGGGAACATAATGGACCTATTGTGGTCTAAATACTCTGGGATCTGTCTCACCCTCTCGTCGTCATGAAGGAAATAGAAAAAAGAGGTCTCCATCAAGACTGTTCTGGTAAACACCATGCAAAATAGTAAACGGCAAAAGCATTACATTTTGAAAACTAAATGCTATAATACAGAAAAAAAAGCAATATCAAATATATACCTTGTCTTAAAAACAAAATATTAAGGGAGTATCACGTGCTTCGTATCAATAAGTATCTCCTCTTAGCCCGCCATAAATCATCCACCGTTATACACTTTTTCTTCTCTTTCATTCTTTGACACAAGATGCATCGCCGGTTTTAGTAAATTAATAACCGAGCAATATATCGACTTGCTTGTATCTGTATTTGTTGCGATATAGTGTTTGTTGTTTCGGGTGTTATTAATGCTTGCCTATTCACGTCCACGATATTTAAATTTATAGTCGTTTGACTGGAGGGCCGTACGCCTCGGAAAGAATGGCAGCGAAACCCGAATGATAAATAGCTCTTTCGTATTCGACAATTTCTACAATAGAATATTTACGGGAAAAGCTTGAAACTATGTTTATTGCATTCGCGAACAATTACGTTCGTATTTTATTAAATCAACGCAAGAAATTGCTGGTAATATGTTAGCGGCGTGTCGGATATAGTAGCAATTGTACGCGTACGTACGCCTATGTTTAATGTTTGTTAAATTTATTTTATGCGATTAATTATGCAATATAATCATAAAGAAACATTTTTTTTTCTCAAATACGTTTTATGTTGGTTACAATTACATTTGAGTTAAATCGAAGATTGATGCTTCAAATACGTTTCAGATTTAATGTTTATTGACTCATCTTACCACTGTTACCGGTATTGTAACAGTTGCATTACTCGTCAATGAATATTAAAAATTTTATTGGACTATTACACACTTTTTCCAGGAACATCCCGGTGCTTTTTCAAATTATCAAAAAAACTGTGATTTTTACTTGAATATTTTTATTACATCTGAAAAATCCCTTAAAAGGCAAGTAAACTAAAATTTACATCACTTATCGTTGCAAATATGAAGCAATATTGTCACTAGTGCTACCAACAATAAGTTACCAGCGTACAATTGTTTAGACCATATGTACACTACCGGCCATAAGTGTTTGCCCACCTTCATCATTGGCGATTCTTCAAATATACTGTATGTTATCCCTATAAAAGTATTTGTATTATTAAACTGTAAGTACGAGATAGATTATAGTTGCTATGTAATGTTCTGTGTTACGTAATGAGCCGACTGGCATTAAGATATTGGAAATGACCCTTTTTTGCGGTTTAGGTCCATTCAGGTAGACGGACTAGATAAAGAGCAGTTTCTGGGAAATGTTTATTGCGGGTGTCATAAAATATGATAACAGACGACACAGGCACTTCAATATAATGAAAAATTTAGTTTACATTCAGCTTTTCCATTGCAAACAGCGAATAGTGAAGAGTTTGTGCAAAGTGTTTTAAAACATCCGGTAAAATTAAATCAATGTCGGCAAGAAAGTAATTATCAACAGCAACGCGTGTTCAAATAGTGGCATATCACAACATCGGCAAAAGTAACCGAGAAATTGCTACATTATTGAAATTAAACCGTAGAACCGTGGATTATAATGTGAAAAAGTATCAGGCAAGTGGCAGTGTATCGAATAAACGGCGACCCGGACGGCCAAAAATAACAACACCAGCAGAAGATCGTGCCATGGTAATGACAAGCAAGCGAAATAGACGGAAAACAGCGCCAGAAATTGCTGCCGAAGTGAATATTTCGCATCCAAAACCAGTTAGTGTCACCACAGTGAAAAGGCGTTTGCGCGAAGCTGGTTTGTATGGAAGGATTGCTATGCGGAAACCGTTATTACGCAAAGCAAACAAAGCTAAACGGTTAACATGGGCAATAGAACACAAAGATTGGATGTTGGAAGACTGGAAGAAAGTACTCTGGACCGACGAATCTAAATTTCTCACTTTTGGTTCAAACAGAAGGACATTTGTCCGTAGATCGAAAGGGGAACGACCACTTGAATCCTGTCTTATACCAACAATAAAACATGGAGGAGGATCAGTTATGATTTGGGGTTGTTTTGGCGGTGCCTCTGTGGGAGCTTTGGTCAAAATATATGGTATCCTGAGAAACGAAGGCTATAGGGAGCTTTTGGAGAGGAATGCTATCCCATCTGGAACACGATTAATCGGTGAGAACTTCGTGTTCCAGCACGATAATGATCCGAAACACACTGCCAAGATATGCCGTGAGTATTTAGAACAGCGGGAGCACAGAAACCAAATTATTGTTGTGAAATGACCGCCCCAAAGTCCAAATCCCAATCCGATCGAGCTTTTGTGGGAGGAACTCGATCGACAGGTTCAAAAATCTGCTCCAACATCGGCAACAGTACTTTGGACGCAACTACAGGATACGTGGAGGAAAATAGAGCCACTAACACTAGCGAAGCTGTTAGAGAGAATGCCGAAGCTGTGTGCGGCAGTAATAAAAGCGAAAGGTGGACATATTGACGAATCCCAAATTAAAGAAAATTTATGATTATCATTGTTAGAAGATGGACAAGCACATTGTTTTTATAACTGTTAAAGTACTTTGTATAAGCACAGAGTAAAGGTTTATTTTATAATTAGTATTTGACTTGTTTTTGTAATATTTTAAGGGTGGGTAAACCCTTATGGCCGGTAGTGTATAAACTGTAATAGAATAAACAAAAAACTTCACTAAAACGTCTTACCACAATATCTCACTCACGCTCGTCGGACGTTTCGATAACCAAACTCGGTAAATGATCTTAATGAATACATAATGTCTCAACCTTTTACGGCTGTTATGATCACAGTACCTTTCAAAATGTGGTTCGTAGTTATTAGAGACATCAGAAGCCCGAAAGCCATTATGATCAAAAAAGCGCCCTATTTGTATCTGTATCGTGTAACTGTACAGATGCAAAATTTAAATTATAATGTATTCTGCTTGTTATTGTAACTGCATTCCAGACGCTTCGCTTTCATTACATATATGCGCAATAATGTATTCGAAAATTATACTCTAAAATAGGTGACGTAAAATTTTCCATGATTATAAAAACTCTAGCGTAATAGCAGAAACAAGGTACCGGAACTGCTCGGCAAATACATATAACGAAAATACTCGGTTGCAACATAACGTTAATGCTTTTCAAAAATATTACTAGTTTTTGACAGTTTATAAACTAGTTCCGCTAGAAATTAATTTTCCCTAAATTACAAGTGCCAGTAACACTTAATAATCCATTATTCGCGAACAATCTAATATTTTATCATAGAGGGTATTCAAGAAGTTAATTAAATGTTAGACTCTGTCTTACTGTTAAATCATCTACAAATAGTTATTTTTTATTATATTTATATTTTAATTTACTTTCTCATATTTTCCTTGTTTTTTGTTAAATTTCGTTTTGAAGCTAATTGACTTTTAAAATGAATTCCTCAGTTGATCGATATGATATTTGTTATTGGGGAAAGCCGGCGAAATTGTTCAGTGATAAGTCGTTTGTATAAAGCAAATAGATGACAGAGTATCAGCACTTAAAAGGCCAAAAGCAAAATTTAACGTTGATGGAAATTGGAAATATAAATTCAATTAGTGTCCAAAAACAGTGATAACCAAAGAAAATGAAAAGAGCCTGCATTGACCTTTTAAAACAAAAAGCTTTAGAGGATCAACATAGGAGTGTACCGTTTAATCCGTGAAATCAAAAAGAGTTGGGAAAAAAAAATATCATCCGTATAAAGCATTGCTAGCAGGTTTTTAAATAATACACCATAGTCAACGCCATATACCATCATAATGGGTGTGTGAAGCAAGCATAATTTTCGTTATTGCGGGGTATTGCAACTTTTTTGCTTGAAAAGTGAAAAAAGTGAAAAGTTATATAGTATATGGTGTATCATACAATTTTGCTTTATTTTTTGTTAAGGAATCTAAAAATGTAATAATACACGGGTAGGTATTCTTTTGAAAATAACTAACTTAATCAAAGTACCAGAAAAACTAAGCGGATAGCTACCGCGCTGGGTGTATTGGAAAGTAAAAGTCTACATTTCTTGAGGAAAGAAACTTTCTTGTGATGTGTACCATTATACTATAAAATGTTTGGTGCAAAGACAAAGAAAAGAGTAGTACTGCAGTTGAGATCTCTTGGAAAAAGAAACAGGCATTTAGTTACTAATTTCCTTCGTTAACCTCCATTAGAGAAAGTCCTAAACTAACAAACTAAATCTAGAAGAAAATAAGGTATTATTAAAAAGCATGCAGGCGCATTATTCCAAATTCAATATGGCATTGTTAGAGATATGATATTACGATGCACGAAAATATGTTTTCTTTTGTGTATTGACTAACTGATATGTGGCAAACGTTCACATTTCGATAGCAACAATACGAAATACCGAAATACATATTGTTATTACCGTCATAAATCCTCCATAATTGAATTATTTTGTTTGTAGGGGTCCCGAACAAGGCCACTAACGAAATGTTTAACGGCGGCTAAACGCGAAAAAAAATTGAATTATATCTGGAACTTGCGCCGATGGCATTTGTTCCGATCGGAACGGGTGTAATGCTGTTTGGCAAACAATGTGTCTAATATATAGCCAATAAATTTCTTATATTTTCGAAACAATCCCACGATTCACGACTTTTAAGTTGAAAAATATGTAAACGTATGGACCCTTACCTTACAACATATACACTCTCCGACAAAAACTTAGACGCGGTAAGATGTTTTACGGGTTTTAAGGGTTACAACATTTCTTTGCGAAACTAGCAAGATATCTAATTAAGTTTTTAATCATAAAAGTAAAATAAACTTAAAAATATCTCCTCCAGTAATATATAAACTAAATAATAAATTATTACTCCAATGTTTAAACAATTTCTGCGACAAAAATTTAGACGCTCTGTTGCAAATGTAACAAACATTAACAAATGAGTGATCAGTAATGCGTAGATCCTCCATTGTTCTTAATCACTTCCAATAGTCTGTTATTAATAGATTTATATAAATTTAACACATAATTTTCAGGGATATTCTGCCATTCAGTCACTATTGAAGTTTTCAGTTCCTGTACCGTGAAATATTGACGGGCTCCGCCATAAACGCGACGTGCCAATTCACCCCGCATGTTTTCAATAATGTTTAAGTCTGGTTACCGTGTCGGCCACTGTAAAGGTTTAATCTTTTTCTCTTTAACCATTCAGTAATGGTTTTTGCTTTATGAATTGGCGCGTTATCTTGCTGAAAAACAAAATTGCGCCCGGCCCATTGGTTTCCAAAACGTAGAAGATTGTCACGCAATAAGTCTTTATACGTCACAGATGTTATTTTGTTTGTGCAAAGCACTATCTCACTTTTATTGCGGAATCCAATCGCCGCCCATATCATCACAGATCCACCCCCTAATTATCTGGTCATTTTCACTTTTGGTTCCTTTCTCAGATCATGATAATAATGCCCATCCGGAGTACCCATCCGGTCCGTCCAAATTAAAACGTTTCTCATCAAATATAACTTTTTCCCATTGTTTCTTCCAGGATACGTGTTCTTCAGCAAATCCCAACCTCGCTTCTTTGTGTTTCGCCGAAAGTGGCGGTTTTCTCAACATTTTCTTCCATGATATTACCGGTGACGCCTTTAAAATCCTTTGAACATTACGCACGTGCGTTTGTACCCCCGCCTGTTCTGCAATAGCTCTCGCCGACGTAGAAGAATTGGATGCACACCGAAATATCATGCGTTTATCCCACTCACTTACAGCTTTCGCTCGCCCCTGGCCTTTTGGTTTGCTGTAATTTTCCGGATCTTTTAGGAAATTTCTAACTTTTCCTTTTCCTTCTTAATAACACCATCCTGGTGCCAGGCTAGAACTTTACCCCTTTCTATCAAGGATAATTGCTTTTTTCTACCTATATTGCAAACACTTTATAAAATATAATTTCTTGTGGTGAAATGTGTACACTTTACCACCACAACCACTGCATATAAAGAGAAGTATCAAATTAAAACATTTTTGCTTATATTAATGTAATAAATGCACGGTCTAAATTTTTGTCGCATTTAAAATTCCTATTTTGATCTGGGAAAATCTCAATTACCCCTCATAAAGCAATAAATACCCAGAAATATCTATAAATGGACTATTTACATAACAAGTATTAATAACCCTCATTTACATTTTATATAATGTCTATAAACTTTGTTTCGTAAATAGAAACGATACCGCATCTATGTTTTTGTCGGGTAGTGTACATAGATACGTGATGGCATAGATTCCTTCCAAATATGTCACTAAAATTAACCGTTAAAATGTTGAAATAATTATTCTAATTCCTATTTTCATGTCATATATGTCTCCAATAATTATGTACATGGGTCAACTGATTTCCATAATTATTGCTTAAATCAATACAGTCAACGGAAACCTTTGCACTAGTACAGACCCTTCATATCGAAAGGTCTTGCAGATGACATTTTGTATTTAATCCAGCTGCGATAAGATATGCAGGCTCTGAAAATAGATACTCTAAAGGTCCATTGAATAAGTAAACTTATACATTGTAGCACATAGTAAGGCATTTCCATTGTCGTGATATTCAAGGGGAAATATATCAAATATAAATAGTAGCATACGTTTGGAATAATTCTCCTAACATTAATGTTGAAGTAGAGAACTTTCAGATACGTATGTATATAGTTTGCGATGTGTGCGGATATGTCAAATTAAAGAATACAGCAAGTTTCAACGAAACCAGCACAAAATGTATACAAAATTACGTCTTTCCACAAAAACCTATTTACCTTTTCAAGAGATCTATGTGTAATTATAGCTATCGCAATTTTTACATTGATTGATAGTTTAATTGAAATGAGCGAAGGGAAAATTTTTTAAATCACAAGTTTGGACGATATTCTCTCAAATCTCTGAATTTGCGCATATATTTATAGGCGAAGAGAGAAAAAAAACTGGGTTTCTTGGATTCATCCAATAAATAGTGATAAAATATCTGAAAGTTGAGAGAATCAGTACTAGTAGTACTCGTCATACATTGAACACTACGAAATAGGCGAGAGTGGGCGAGATGGCAGCAAACAGATCTGGCTTGAAGAGGAAAAATAGCTCTAAAATTACTTCATAGAATGAAGAAGGAGCAAATAACGAGCAAACTGAGTCTCATCACCATTTGCAGCAGCTTTTTTTTAAAAAGGCGAAAATCAACTGTCATTTAATGTTCACGTGCTGAGTTACTTTGATCAACTACCACCTTTACTTCTCCTAAAGAAGCCCCATATGATTGTGGGCAAAACGTCGAGTTTTCATTTAACCATGACACGATCCAAACCCGGAACACGTTTAGAATATTATTGTAGAAAGCCACGTATAGAATACAATAGTGAATGCCATCCCCGCAGAGGCTTATGCAAACGAGACACCTCTTTATCTAGTTTACCGTTGCCGACACTCACATTAGGCACTAAATCACAAACTCTAATAGAATATCATAGTCTGTGGTACAAATACATTAAAAAAAGAAATCAAGTGAAATGTAAGTTTATTGTAAGATGTTAAAATGAAAAGTGTACCAAAGCGTGTACCAAGGCCTTAAGATTAGTTTCCTTTTCTGCCATTAATTCATCATTCGTATAGATTATTTTTATCAATTTAATTGCCAAAAGAGTATCCAAATATTTCCGAAACCATAAAAGAAAAATATCTATAACGTCGAAGCAATTTCAATATTTACATACATAAACAGTAGGTGGCGTTTCGTCCAAAGACGAACATGCCTAATGACAAGGGGTCAACTACTATTTCTACTCCAAAGCGTTATTTTTTATTGCGGCTCTAGGTAAAGTTATAAGTGGTATACCAATGCAATGTGCAGTACGTAGAAAACCTTACCGATTACTAAAATTCTTTATATTTACTTGCATTTTTAAACCTCCTGCATCCGTCTATATAACCTATCACACAGTGAAGCCCTAAAGTAACCCCGCCCCCCTTATCCCAAATTTAATAATTATTAAATATAAATCAGAATTTTAGGTACTTTTAAAATATTCAAACTTTACAGTAGTTAAGGAAATTTGACGGAAGAAACTAAATTTACGTCCTCAAGTAAAACCTAGTAAGTTGGCTTACTACGCAATTCCTGACCGAATTGATGAAGTGATGAGACTATGTAAAGGATCCGTTAAACTAGTGCAATAACTTCTCAATCGTATAAAAGATTTTATAGCCTCTTGAAGCTCCCCATGATCCAGATCTAAACAAAAATAGAAAATTATACTATCGCATCGCCATTATAAATCGATTAAACCATACATACATAGACGAAACAAATAATAAAATGTTCTCGGAAATGTTTTATATGGATGAAATATTATCCGAATGTGAAGTGCCTATACGAAGGCGAAACGATATACATATTTCACGCTCATAAATTTCATTCCTTTTTCGGGTGAGAATTTTCCATAAAAATCCCCCAATCTAATTGATCGGAGTGTATATTTTACAAGAGATGAGGTCATAGCAGTGTATAGGTTTTAACACTGCCATAAATAAGGGCACCCTTTCGTTTATGTTAGACGTGTCAATTTATGGACTTCGAAAAATGTATGTTTATTTAGTACTTTCCGGTGAATGCCTACGAACAAAGAATACTCACTCGTAAAAACGTATAGGTGTCAATATGGAGATGTCTAGACAGAAAATATTAAAGTATGGTGTGTAGTTTTTCTTTTAAATGGATGTCGATTCTATTTACTTTGAAAGAACTAGAAAATATATTGGATAATGTTATAAAATTAATGAGTTCTTCACCAAAATGCTGACAACTTCTGTGATGACATTTTGTTTGCAATTTGAGAAAAACGCAAATTCGTTCCAAAATTATCAACACATATACAGGTGTGGCGGATGAAACTTACCACAGCCGTAACTTGAGTGTGGAATAATAGGGAAAAAAAAACAATATTCTTTTATAATCATTTCAGAATTTTAACTTTCATATTTAGAAAAATAAATAGTTTTCTCGAAAATATAGCTGACTGAATTAAGACACTGGGAGGCTCAAATGGCTACACTAAGCCATATTGCTGCTATATGGGAATATCCTTTAGGTAGTGTGCAAATTGCGCTTATTGTGTAAACGGCAAAGTAAAGGTTCGAAGTACAAATGCATTGTGCGCAAATTTTTACGAGATGAAATTTAAATAAAGACTCTACCTGGACCAATACAGAAACGTACAGGTGTTCAGTATTGATAATGAAACTTCACCCCAATTAAAACAACAGAAATTTAATTTTTTACGACACCGTCTATTTTTTCTGTATCCACCATACAGAAAACTTGTATCTATAACATTATTACATCATCCTGCATATGGATATCCAAGTGGTTTCTGGTGTTAATATTGTTTGGTTACTATGGCATTAGTAAACCAAACATACTAACATTGCTGCCCTTAACTACTGATTCAGAATACTAAGACTAATACTAAGAAGCTAATTACACATGATTTACGTATGAAACGAGGACTAATGCAAGCAGTCCGGGGTACAACTAGTGTACTAAGAAAGTTGCACAAAGGTATTAATGTGGAAGGAAGGAATAATGAGCGTGAATTATCTTGCAATTATTTAATTAAAACGTAAGCTAGTAGAAGCACACAATATACCTACAGTTTATAAAAATCTACAGAATATCATAACTACGAATAGGTAGATTCGAGGTAAATCTCGATTGTGAAAATAATAATATGTGTTTTTATTACCCGACTGCAAATACCAATAGCAGAGTAAAACAAAATACAAAATCGCACAACAATACAGCGTTAATCGAATGCACATCGCCAGTAATTTTCTGCGTTTCTACATATACATACGCACAGCACTGTACGGTTTTGTCTTGTATTGAATTCTACAAAAATTCTCCATTATTTTTTACCTCGATGGCAGTGAACACGTCACGCGTAAGATCGGGATTATCAAATAAAAAAATGTATCGACACTATAATAATTCTTTATACTGCAAGGGACGTAAATGTGGTCTTTACGGTCGAGAGTGCTGACGAAGCCGAGGTCTACATTACATCCGAGACCACAAAGACGCTTGCAGCCCGAGTATCCTATAATATTTTTCCTACTACCGGCCCAAAAATTCAGCACTTTAGCATAATTGTCAAAGTTGTCAGTTCCTGTTTGCAGACAAGAATACACTTATAAAATTTTTACCAAATAATCCAACAATTTAGGGGTGATGCATTTTTAATTGCATCAAGTGTAATTAACTCATGAAATCGTAACAGGAAATACAATATTTACCTATGGTGGCGACCCCGTACTGAGAAAAGGTTCTCGAGGTTATAGTTTATGTACCCTTTATACATAAGCTTAAAACTTTTGTCACAACCTCGAAAACTTTTTTTGGTATGTAAACGGAGTGTACAAAGTTTTGTTAGTATCACTTCCGTGCCGTAAAGGTAGAAGCGCAGGTTAAATTTAATTGCAACAGTAATCGCGGAAATGGAAGCAATGCAGATAGTTTTCTGTACAAACACTGAAATATTAAAACAGAACATCAAACGAAATACGTCTCTCCGCCTAATTAGTGCTGGCAAAATTGAATAGACGACACTATTTAGCAACTAAGAGTTAAACTATTTCAATCGGAGCAACTTTACTTTATTCATGACTTCACAAACTTTCAGAAACGACAAAAGCGGGGCGAGAAGAAAATCGTCATAATTATAATAATTAAAGAGGAAGTTTTATTGTCAACTGCAGATATCGTACTTAAACGCTGCACCAGCGAAAAGTATATGATTTGTCTCCGTTAACAAAGCAGTATGCAAGCACACTCATTGTATCTTACTGTCTAATTAGCGGTTTTCTTTTCAATCTTTCACCCTTTTCATCAACGCTTCGCGCCCTAAAGAGAAGCAGAAATTTTCTGTAACTCGGTTACGTTTGTAGACTATTGTTCGTCTGTTCTAGTTATATTGTCTGTGCTCCACACTCGTTGTCTTTATTTCGTCCCCTCTGCGTTTCTCCTTTTGATCGCGGCATTTTATATTCCCTTCACTTCGCTAATGGGAACACTCCTTATATGTCATCGTTTATGACGGTAGCGACGAGAAAATGAAAACGTTTTTATTGTTGAAAGGATGTTATATTTAAGAATTATCTTCTCGTTTACGTCTAGAATGAATAGGTTAAGTAATTTTTAAATTACTTTCTCGTACTTCGCTTCATGAAAGACATTTTAAGAATTTAATTCTTTTCTTGCCTAGGTACTGTCGCAATTTAGTATCCTGAGTTTTCATATTAATAGATGCGTCCAAGTAGTATTTATAGCGTTGTGTATCGTTCACAAATACTCTCACAAATCCTCTCTCTCTCTCCCTCTCTCTCTCTCTATATATATATATATATATATATATATATATATATATATATATATAT
>LR737386.1:10466889-10521889 GCA_902655005.2 Marronus borbonicus
TATATATATATATATATATATATATATATATATATATATATATATATTGGTTATAATAATAATAATAACAATGCTTATAGAAATATATTTTTGTAGGAAGGCATTAAAAAGATAAAAGTCATTTGATGAATCGTGCGCATAACATTTTTATGCATCATTACGTACAGTGTTAATAAAAATATGTAACAAAGGTACTGAAACTTTATTAACTTTATTATTATTTATGATTTCTAGACGACAGACCGGCCCTGGTTGATCAGTATTTACTTTTAATTCTTATTTTAATATGACTGGATATATACAATGATTACGAATTTTATTTCACGCTGTACATATACATTCGCTAGGAAGATATTAAAATTAATCAGCCGTTTCACAATTCCCATGTCTCTCAAATTTTATGAGGAACAGATTTATAAATCAATCCAAGTCACAAAATGCAAAATTACATCAGAAACGAAAAGCTATTTAACAAGGTGCAGATTATTAATCTTTTATTATATAGACTGGAAAGTTCTTGTTTACTGTATCGAGAAGCTGATTTAAACTTTTGCTGCGCGATTATAATAAATAATATAGGAGCCCTACTTTAAGCGATACACTCACTCAAAACTTTCTTGATTTCTTGAATAATTGCTTACGGTAAACTAACTTCGCGACAGCTCTAAAATATTAAGTTATAAAATTATGTGATCTTCTGCATTAAGGGAAAAAAACTACCTAACTTCTTAATATTGTTTCTAACATAATTGCCAGAATTATAACGGCTATATTTTATTCAATATTTCAGAAACTTTATCGTGTTAACGCTATACCGAGCGATTTGTCTTGAAACGACTGAAAAATTCAGAACTCACTTTATTTAATCGAAAAAACAAATACTTTTACCTGAAACATTTTTTTTAATTAACAGCTACACGGATATAAGCGTTAATAAAATAATTAAAACAGAAGAAAACAAGTAAGCTTCACTTAAAAATAACCAGTGTTCATTTAATAAATGTTCAGAATGTAAATATAGATTAACGTAACAGTCAACATGCATCTTGAGAGTAGTTCCACAAGAACTGTTGGAAGGTAGATCAAATAGTAATGTTATGTATATCTTTCTGCCTTCGATCTATTTTACTTGCTCGTTCAACCACTACGTCTATAGAGCTATGCGCAAATGCATAGTAGCGATCAACAAGAGACCCAAGAGCTCAATATGTAATAAGCTTTTTGCAGTTGTACACAAGCTCTGTCCACTTGCCTTGGCCACGCCAGGCTGCAGTCAACATCGTTTCTGAAAACGTATACGTATCGGAAGATGTTAGAATCTCGTCGCTAAGAGAGAAGGCAAAATCAGAAGATGGCCTGTAAATAATTAAAGAATGCAATAAAAACAGTTTATAATTAATAATTTGTTAGCGGAACACCAAGTGTTAAATTCAATCAAAGCTCTTTTGAGTTTATTGGAAAGTCCGTATTAGCATAGCTAAGGCAGAAAGAACAATGCAACATTTTGTATAATCTCTTTTTATTGATATCCCATCTATTTTATACAATTCTCCCACAAAAGTTCCACCAAATTTGCGTACGAACTCACGTCTTGAGTCATAAATTTCGAATTTGGATTCATCGATCCACAGCATCCAGCAATCGTTCAATCGTCCAATCCTTATGTTTCAGCGCCCAGCTTTGTTTGTTTTGTCTTCCTATAAGCAGTTTCCGTACAGCAATTCTTCCACTAAACCCGATTTCTTGGTCTTCGTTTAACACTGGCAACGCTTAGTGGTTTGTCAGTTTGTACAACTTATGTCTTTTAATATTCTTGTTAAAGGAATTCGTAGATACAACTGTTTTGATATCGTTAGGCAATGCATTAAAGCTTATAGCCAAAATCTAGAATGTTTTTAGGTCTTTACCATTTTGCAAGTTAGTAAGTTTCTTTACATCTTTATAATCACTTGTTTTCATTGCAGAAACAGAAACGTATTGGAAGTCCGAGAAGTAGTGATGGGAAAATACTTATGAGCGATTTTGTACGTAGTAGAGCAATGGTGTTATTGTTAGTATTATCTATCAAATTTTTCTATTGAACATGGTGGTGCATTTAAGAATACTTAAGTCCCTGTTCAATTTGAATTTATAAAATAGAGAGAACGTAATCTATTGAATTTTTCACGTAGCATTCCGGATATAAAATGTTCTATTGTACAAACGTTGGCATTTTTCTAACTTAAGCAGTCAAGACCGATAAATCTAAAATACGTTTTTATTCTTTTGTATTCCCGTATTGTCTCCATAAAAACTTTTCCTATTCAGCATTCGGAGCTTATTTATTACCTGCATTCACTACATTTCCTTAGCGTTCAGACTATTACAATTCAGTCCCTAGCATATTCAAGCTTTTGGTAATCTTGTTACCTAAGATACGCTGGACTCTTTTTCCGTTCGTTTAATTGAAGTTATTCATCTACTTGTGAGTAATTATTGGTATCTCGTAATAGTTATGCGCTTATAATAAAATAATGTACGTTTCCATTTTATAGAAAATGTCTGCTATAATTTCTGATAATATCCACATCTAAAGATTTTAGAAAAACTATAACTGATGGTAAAAACAAACCGATTCAAATAAAGTAGAAGGAATCTTTATTGCCCCGAGTAAAATGACAATGCAGTTTCAACTACAAACTCTATGAATGGCATTATTTAATCACCTCAATTATGTTATATTCAGCTTTTAATATTTAATTCTTTACTGTGTTCTTCAAGCGATTTGAAGAACCTTTTAAAGCAGATAATGAATTTATTCTATATCGACAGTAATATTAAATTTAATTCAAATGAAAACTCATTTCCATACTGCGTCGTCTATTCAACGCAACTTGACGCTTGTTCCCTATTCTGTTGAGCTCTTTTCGGTACCGCAGTCGTAAAAGAAAAACAAGCTGCGATACCGGGAAATATACACGACCGTGTCCTTTGTTTAGAAAATATTTCGTTTCCTAGCTTTTCCGTGGCGACATGATGACGAGAGAAACCTAGAGGGAAAACCTGTTTCCCGCGTTTGACGGCATTATAATTGGCTTAAGGACAAAGGGAGGTAACGGAAGACGCCGCATCTTAAAACCCTATAGCATTTTTTTTTTTGCATTCGCCTGCCGATGAAGGTAGATACGTAAAGACAGACAATGCTTCCTAAAGAGCGAGACAACTATAAAATGTGTTTTTATAGATGCTGTTAAGGGAAGGTTTTATTAAAGAAGCTTGAAAGGTGTACTAAAAGTTACGGTCAATAGTTTAATGGTGGAGAAACTGAACATAGTAGCGTTAATAGTCTTTCTATTCCTGTGTGTACGTTATGGGTCGAGTGATAAATAGGATATTATTCATAATATCCAGAATAATGTCCAAAATAAGGGGGCAATACGACAACAACTATTGATAATATTAAATTGACCGCGATTTTTTAATAATGTCCTTCATATATTAGGCAAGATGACAAACAGATGTACAAATAAAGTACAAAATGAATTAAGAGACATATTGTAGGTATCACTACTTTTATTCCGAGAATAATTTATAAAATTAAAGGCACGAATAATCAAACTAAACGAAAACTAATATTTAATTTTAATAACCAGACTTATGATTCATAAACATAAAAACCCAAAAATAAATTAACTTTAAATTAATGCTGGAATAAAATATCACTTTGTAGTATGTTGCGTAAAGTTTCTTTCTATGTATTAGAACAATTGCCGATTTTATGGCATTTTAAGTTGCAAAGTTATTTTTCGTCAGACTTCACATAGACGACATTCTTACACATCCTCCTCAGTGATCTCCGACTTCGAAATCTCTTTAACAAATGCAAATGACACCAGCAAGAATATTTCTGCGATAGCTGCGAACTCAGGAGCACGAAATTTTAGTGACGCATCAAGCATTATGGCGTTAAACACATCAACTTGCCAATTCTTCAACCAGTATTGTGCCACTCTGTTCAGAAAATCGATTTTCAGACGGAGACAAACCTGTGTTAGTTACTCCATTCTGTTGAACATCCAGGATAAGGAGAGCTAGAACATTGGCTTTATTTTATCCTGATTAAACGTTTCTCTAAATCTACCTCTGAATTAATATCAGCTAGAATTTCTTAAGATATAGAAGTACTTTTAACTTCGCTCCGCTTCATGTAGCCTACTCTTAATGCCAGTGCGATTGGTTCAATTTTTCATTAATTGAACAAAATAAAATTCTTCTGACAATTTTTGGGTGTTGCTATCCTACAATGTGTACTGATCATCTTATGGGACCTGCATGTCGATTAAGTCGACTTGACACTTTGCATTCATTTCATTGCTTAAGATAGGTTTAACTATTAAACCTTTTTTCGGAATGTCCTGTTTTTCGTCCTTTCCATTTGGTTGTCCCGCCTTGTTCAATTTCTAAATGGGTGTCATGTAAAATCTGGAATATTTCTTCTTTATGTGCATAAGACTTCACCACATTACCTTCTTTAATTGAAACAATCGATTTTTCTGTTTCTCCTATAGTGGTAACATCGAATTTTCGCGGACGCTGCTGATCTTCTATTTTTCTGCGAGACTTTACACTTATAGAAGAATTTAACTTCGTATAGAGCTAATTGCAGCTTGTATCAGTTCTCAATTAGCCACGAAACTGTAAACAATAACTAACATGCAGCCGCTGTTATGAAACGAGTGGAACGAAAGGGTCAAAAACTACTTTCGCTTTTTGCCTGAAACTGCGAAATAAAAACATTAAATGTTTGTTACTAATTATAAGCTTTTCTATTTTTACACCAAACTACCCAAATCAGTACTGACATCTTGCACTATCCATAATTAACGAAATTTCAACGCTGCATATTCTAGTGGTGCCCGAAATACACTCAACACATTGTATACGTGTATTATATCGGATTCGACACTCAGTATCTATACCATTCATCATCGTCGAAAGGAAACTATTCAGCCTACAAAACTGCATGTAATGAATGAGGTAAAGTTTACATTAGACGAACTGTGCGCGTAGTAGGAACCATACATAGAGAACACAATTGAATTTTACGTACAATGGAAGTACATCATTAGACCACTAGCAACTTCTTTTATTTTGAATATGATAATAAGCGTTATAATGCTCAAATAAAAAACAAAACTTGGTTGAGTTGCTATGAACAAATACGTAACATGGATACATATAGCATAAAATAAAAAGGTTTTTTTTTTACAGGAGTAGTAATCGCGTATAAACTAGTTTCTGCGACAGAGTTAGTTGGCGTAAATTATCTACATTTACGCCAACTGAACGGTGTCCCGGAAACTATTGTATGCGTACCTACAATACGAAATATTGTAATGCTAATACGTAACCTTTATTTCACTTTCGAACAATACAAAAGTTTTAAGTAACATATGAAAAAGAAAAACAAAATTCAAACCAAAAGGCGAGATTCAGATGGACGGCAACTAGCAGGTACTGCTCCCTGTTCTACCTTCTAACCTTAACTAACGAAACAGAAATATTTTGGTTAAAGAAGTACTTATTCTTAAGATAACCTTATAGGCTATAAACAATACAATGAGTTACAAGAAAAAATGCACATGTGCAAATTGAAACATCAATGCAAAATAATAGTAAAAAAGCGTATCTCCTACTATATTCAAAAAAAACTCATGATCTTAAAACACAAAGGATCCCCTTAGATGGAGAAAAGGAAGAAAATCCGTAAATCCGTATTTCCTTTCGTTTTATGTTCCATCAGCAGCGGTGGGTGATGACTTAACGGAAGGCCACGCGTGACAATTCGACTTTCTCGTGTATTTCCGTTGCATACTTACAAAATACGCAAGGAAAATATACGAGGAGATCGAATCGTCGTGCGCCGCTCTCCGTTACTTCATCACGCACCACCGCTATGTTCCATTCTATTGCCGAAATTATAAATACCACATTTAACTTCACATCGTATCTGCATTGCTCTTAAGTTAAATATCATTTAAATTGTCTGTCTTAACTATCTTGATATACTTTCAGTCACTACTTCAGATTATTTTTCTGAAACTTATTAGTTTATAATGTTGAGACTCTTCGAAAATATTGCTTAGACATCTCTATTTTCCTTTCACCCTTAACGTGGAAGGGTCGATTTAAACAAACACTAGCGATAAAAAATACCACACGTAATGTAAAGTACATCAGACGTGAAAAAAATATTGAAATCACACATTTCATTCTATTCTTTTATATTGTTACAGTAGTAAGTTAATAACTAAGTAAAAATTCGGGCAGAACGTGCAATTCTGCAGTAGTTCTAGTCATAATATTCAGGTGATCCATTTAACAAAATCGAGAAAAATCATTTTAAACCTAGTAAAATCGATACTGGTGACCAGCCTATACATGCGGTGACAAAAACAATTTATTGACATCGTCACCCAATCTCAACCAATCCATATAACAAATTTCATTGCTAAATTTAAAAGTGTTTAGAAGTAGGAATACTTTGGGATATGTAATTTAAATTTTTTTTACAGAAACCGTTATATCTTGAAAATCACAAAATAGATTAGTTTCGTAGTGTGAGGAATGTAGTTACGGATTTTTGATAATGTAAAATTATACCGGATATTCCATTTGAAAGGGTGAATTTTACTGTGCAACCTCCTTTATAAAACACTCAGTATATTGGAATATATTTTCTAAAGATACAATTAACGTTACACTATATCTCAAAAAAAATATCAAGTTGCTATCTGGCGTACAGCCTGAATAAAAATAAAAAGACGGAGGTAGTGTTACTGAACCCTATATATTTCTGGGAGGCCAATTGACCTAATGGAGAAGCCAACACTGATTACGACGTTTAGCTGCTTCTGAATATATAATGGGAAATTATATTTCTTAAGTTGAACAATGTTTTTATATTGTTAAATTATTTGTTTTTGATAATGTTGTACATATAATAACGTAACAAAATATTTGTGACGTACGTTCTTAATTCCATTTATGTTGGCAAGGGCGTAATGCTGTAGCAATAATACGTAGTTATAATTATATTTATCTAATTGCGATCATCATGAAATAGGAAAATATGCAACTATCTTGTTTGAAAAAGGACTACTTCAGAATCCTTTCAATTATGTGTACGTCTGATAACATACTAATAAGTAATAGTACGTCAAGAACTTTGAACAGTATGAATACATTACCATAGCTTATACATTATTTAGGAGTAATTTAAATATGTAGCGTTTTTACTACCTGCTGCCTCATATAGCCAAACTCATATTGAGGCATTCCCACGTATTTTGCGACAACGTTCCCATCGCGTCTGCGGTCGATTAAAATATTACTTCATGCAAATTTATGGTATTCACATTAAACTAGACTTGAACATATTGACATAAAAGAAAATGCTAAACCGCTATTGCGTGCGAACACTAATGCAGGCGGAACAATTGAAGGTACACAGAGTATTGTAAAAATATCAGAACTGTATCGTTCAAATGGACGCATGCAACTCTTCCGCTAGCCATGAAACGGTTAATTGTTTTTGTTTTTCAATAGTAATCCTATGAATTCGAACTTTAAGTAAAAGGATATTCAATTTAGAAGTTATACTTAGGATTTCAATGTGCTTCTCCCATGTGACTTAGAGAAAAATATGAGTTTATTACATAATTCTTTTCCCTACAACTACTTGAACAGATTAGCTAATTTACCGTTTTTTACAGATTCATATAAAAGAGAACCTTAACATAATTGAACAAATTACACTAATTAATCATTATGATGTTAGCTTGTTTTCACACGTACGAGTTTTTGTCGCGGTCGTGCATCGCCTATAGTGGTTACATAGCAAGATTCACAGAGCACGATTTTAATCGATATCGTACACGACTGTCGTAGTACCACGGCAAGAACACTATGTCGGGATCGTATGCAACAATACCAGTATGAGCAAGTACATTGAAGTCTACGCGTACTCAGAACAAAATAGAACATTGTTTAAAGTCTAGTACGTATATGTCTTTAAACAGTATGCGCTGTCATTGCGGACAGTCGTTCTAAATAGAAGCAAACTTCTTTCACGACACGGCTGCGACAAGAAATCATGCTGTGACACTTTTCTTCACTGCAGTGCTGCACGACCACGACAACAAATCCTACATGTGAAAGCAGGCTTAGTGTCATAGAAAGATTGCTCCGTTAGTTTCAGCTAAAGAAATTGGAAACAACAACCTACCTAGACCAAATCATGATAGCCACACCTGCTAGGGACAAATCCTTTATTTACCTACCTTTCACTGGTCCATTTTAGCAAATATTTTGAAACGCTGTGTTCATGTCGCTTTTAGGACAATGCATCCTCTACACAATATGTTATAACAAAGACAGAATAGCTGATTAAAAAAGAATTATTATATTAGCTACGGGGTTCATTTTAGAATGTTTCTGTTCGTCTTATCATACTTTGCCTGTACATTTCATTAATTTTGGATGGTAGTCTTCCATATGTTCAACTTTACGAGTAACACTGTACCTTTCAGTAATTGTTAATATTGGACAAAGACTTTTTACTTACAAGTTACCATTTACATTCAATTTTACGTAAAATTATATATTTTTAAATATTTATTATTTAATCCGGTTTTTATCTTTTTTTAACTTACTTAATAATAAAATATAATTCTTAATCTGTAATTATTATATAGCTAGCTACATAAATTAATTTTTGCATTTTATAAATGTCGCTCTATTTATCACAATTTTATTATATTAAAGAATTGTGACAAAAAGAACCCAATCTTTTATTTTACCTTATAAAGCATGTGTCTGCAATTTGGTTTACATCACACTAGGCGCTATAAAATTTTACGGAATGAAACAACACAAACCCGTTTTGGAGAGACCTTCGCCTAAATTATTTAACTGCGTCCAATTTTGGGAAAGTAATGCGGAGAAGGAACATATCCCCATACAATCTTCTAAAATCATTACTGTACCAGAGAAATGGTTGAAATGCACTAGAGGAATATGAGACGACATTCAATGTGCGTGTTGTAGAATATGGATTTTTTTATCTCGGAGGAATATTTTTTTCTTGGTGTATCGTCCGATGTGTTAGCTGGTAGTGATGGCGTAGTTGAGGTGAAGTGTCTCTAATCCGTCCAAGCGAAATTTATAGAAGCACGCCAAAAGGTTGCTGATATAAAATAATAAAGGGAGAAGTGTTGTTGAAAAAAATCACAGCTACTATTACCTAATCCAAGGGCATACATACTATCAAAAGAGATTTTGTGATATCATTCTCTTTGTAGAAAATGACTTCCACGCGGAACAAATATACAAAAATGGAAAAGAACAAAGGTTCTAAAATTAATTTATTTCTACAAACAATCTATGCTACCGGAAATAATAGATGGTAAAATACCATGCAGAATGCAGCACTTCGTTATAGTTGCTACCAACGTGGAGCGGTGTCCCTGTTTATTTTTCCTTTCTACTTTAAGTTCTCCTTATACAAAACGCGAGAAAGGAGGCATCAATTATATTCTTTACGGTATTGGTGAAGAACGATGGGCGACAAGAAACAATTGAATTAAATTAGATTCGGATATTGTTGCCGTCCCATTCGTGTTCGTCTTGACGATCATCAATTGGTACGCAATTTCGTCATGGCGTATTTATATTGTCCTTTAATTGGAGTTTCTATCTCTGTTGGACTTACTTCATTCATAATAAAATATTTGCTTTTGATATTTCTTTTTATTTTAGATTTAAACTTTAAGATGAGTAGCATAAAAGTATCAAATGATAGAATTTGAAAAAAAGGCAATTTTCAATACATATCCTTGCCGCACTATACCAATACTTCCTTTAACCAGCCTTTCAACTGCGGATGTGGACGGTGCTTATTAAATATAGTTTAGATATGAAGAGCAGCGACATCTAGTGAAATAATAGTTGGCCTACGAAATACGAAACACTCTTAATAAGAACTTGATAAAGTAAGTCGGCAACATTTTGAATAATTCATGAAGAAGTAAATGTTTGTTTGATTTTCGTTGCAACATGCTCCATCTGGCATTAAAATATCCGCTGTTGCATATTCTGAATACGAAAGTGTCAAAATTAAATGAATTACCGACGTTAGTTTTCATAAAATAATTGCACTTCATTTGCAGAAGAGAATGTTAAATATTATATCAAAAAAGTCCTTCTTGAAGCAAAGATTGAATTATCTCAAAATTTTTCTATGAGACAACATTATCTGCGTTACAAGTTTTGCTTGTCGCATTAGATTTCGAATGAGAAAACGCATTTTGTTCTATTTATAGATATTTACCTTCGCAGTATCCAAATACGATGTTACTCCGTGCAAAGTACATATTAGTCTACATAAGCAACAGCTCATTGGAACTGGACCAGTGATCGAATACGTTTGATTAATTCTGACGTTGTGAATCAGTTTTGTTTATTTCTGCTCATCGCTTATTAGCACCTAATGCTCGGCATTTTAAACTAGTAATATGTCGTTAACATTTTGTCTAGAATGTTGACAAAATTGAGAACTAAAATAACACACAAAATATGTCAATATTACGTTGGTAATGCGGTAACCACATAAGCTCGTCTATACTAGGTCCTTTTGCGCCTAATCTAGGAACCAGAAGTCATGTCTGTCTAATGTATTCTTCCGGAGAAATAACAATATCCGTAAGTGTCGACAGAATTACAATTTATTCTGTACATCTTTATATTAGGAACATTTTACATTGAAGGCAAGGCGATGATTTCGATGTGAAGAAAATTTATAAAAAACAAGTTATTTAGCCGTTCCCCCGAGATTAACATTGAAGGGAGATAAATTTAACTAATCACATGGCCAGGGTTATGGAGATCTGAGGCTGTATAACTGACTGGAAGTACCGAGAAAGAGATTAGACTGTTTTCGAAGTTGATCGAGTGGACATAGGTAATCGGACCGCAGTTAGCTGAGGCAATAGGAGCTCAAGATTACTACTTTCGATGTAATACTTTTTAACATAACAGTACGTTGTGGGATTTTAAAGAGACACAAAAAGTATCTCAAAAATCAATAAGCTCTAGCACTCTCTCAAAAGCATACGTTTATACCACGTCACTTCCTTCATTTATTGTTAGTGGCAAGTTCATCGATTGCAGGAAACCATTAAAATATATGCCATAATATCAACATTATTTGGTCCTCTTGATATACATTTTACAACTTTTTAGCTCCATCGAGGAGAAGATGACGTAAATTTTGTCAATTTTCCTAGCATTATGCAAATGCGGTATCGGAGATGCATCGCAAACACTTCTCGTCTCGCTTAACATCCTTATCTCTCGCGTGGTTTATGCACGAGGTAACGTCATCTCTTTCACATACTACTAGATGCCCAGACGACTTACTTCTCGCCTCAACTACCGATTTATGCAAGCACCAAGACGCTTAACGGTAATCTTTTCTAACTTCACACGATTACGGATACTTCGGCAATTTGTCTGACGGCTGTTATGTGGTATTATTATTCGTGCCATTTCCTTTTATAGCCAGCTTCATATACACCAATTAGGTTGAAGTAATGATCGGAAGCGCTCAGATTAGTACCGCTAACAGCGTTACGATGTAGCTAACAGGTTTTACGATAAATAAAACGTTTTTTTAATAACTTTTCTGGGTTGTAAGAAAAGATGCTCTTACTTATAATACGCATTTTAGTATCGCCATTAGTTATCATATGGGAACCTGTAGTAAGTAAATCCATATGTTAGGAAATAGAGCAAAACCTAAGAATTACTATAAGACGAAGTTTTCGCTTCGAGTACTCGCTTTTGGATATTCTCTAAACGTTATTGGTGGTCTGTTTGGCTATTTAATGTCATTTCTTGTTGCATATGGATTTCTAATTAAAGTTCGCATTATTAGTGTACGCTGGATCTACCCAAATCGATCAAGCAAACATACTGTTGACTACCTTCAAATTTGAAATCAAACACTTACCACCCCTTCTTACGTCTTCCTGAAAACACAGAATGGTGTTTGAGAAGTGTCACCAATCAGGCGAACGACTGCCTAAATTACCAACGTCTTTCAGGTTTAGATCATGTCACCGTAAGTAATCGAAAACTCGACGTTACGCCCACAATTATATGCGGTTTCTTCAGCAGAAGGGAAGGTGGCCACAGTTAGCACGAGCAGCGAAAGTAACTATGGTTACCTTTTCTTGTCCCGAAGAACACGCAAATGATCGTAGACGAAACGTCGAGTTTTGGATTACCTACCATGACACGGTCCAAACGCGGAACACGCATAGTTTTAACTGATGCTGGCCGTGGAAACCTTCATTTTCCGAATAAATCAAAGCGTCAAAGTACTTAGTAGTTTTTGGAATTAAATAACTAAAATTTTGAGCAACATTAGAAAAACACAAACTAAAATATACGAGATATCGGAATTAACAATTTTTTTACTACATGAGCTTCTCAACATGCCGCATAACCCTGATAGAATTACGAGATGAACGAGAAATAAAATATTAATTATCTGTACGCTTTTCTAAGAGGTTAACTATATCCTCTGCCAAAGGTTTTATATAGAGGGAGTTTATCGTCAGAATCTAACGCGATTTCTGCAACAAACAGTATCCCTTTCCCAAATACTTCATAATAAAATTCAAAAAGAAGTGTGCCAAATAATACCTTAAAAAAAATAGCTCCCATATTTCACTTTTCTTCAAAGTAACTTTCGTTCTCCATAAGGCTCTTGTGTGATCCATTATTAGTAAATTTCACTTTGAGCGGTTATTCTGACAAAATTACACTTAAATTCAATATCTTTTCCAGCATTTTAATGGTATTTCCTCTCCCGCATTCGAAGCGCTTCCTTTGAAATACCGTTATTAGAAGGGTTTATGACGCACCGTATAAAACCTTTCTTGTTCCCCCTTAACCGAATCTGAGTCCCCCATTAGTTCGATTCGAGTGGATTTCATCGAGGGAGTAAGTAATATTCATTTGTAGTTGTGGTACGATCCTTAAATGACGAATTCCGTCGTATTCGAGGGTAGACGAGAACGACGAGGTAAAGTCATCCGCTTAAGCGATGAAAATCGATCATTTTAATTGGTGGATGTGTATATTAAAACTTGCGTCGTTTGTAAATTGTCACCATCCTGCCTTAAATAATACTTGCTTATATCGATTACAATTATTTCCAAGTATATAGCTGCTAATTTATAACAGGAATTATGTCACTGATGTATGTAACAAAATCGTTTATCCACTTTCATTTCTTATTTGTTATATATGTTATTTTTGCTCTACATTCTGTTATTTTCCGAATAGAGTGAAAAGGAAATTAAGTAATTTTCAATGTCAAAACAATTTACATGTTATCAATGTCCAAAATTATATTTCTTTCTATAACATTTTGGAGTTTTACATTTCCTAAAGCAATCCCTAACGTCAGTTGCTTTTTATAAATTTGATTGAATCAATTTCGTTTAAATTTCAATCCTTCATTTGTGACAAGCTCTTAGTTTTAATACGTATATGTATGGTGGGCTGAAAAGAACGAACCATGTTCCGGGAGTGTATTGCGTACGTGAAAGACTCATACCTTCTTATGCAATTTTCATTTGTTTGAAGTTAAACATAATTACAAAATTTCATACATAACATTTCTTTTAATCTGGGGGTTCTTTTAATAAATGTTCAAAAATACCGCCATAAATCTCTAAATAAGGCGCCTGCTGTGTGATTGTTTCATGTCTTTCTTTAATATCGACTGCAGTATTTCAAGCAGAAATTTGGAGGATCTACTCTTGTAGATGCTTCAAATTTCTGCTTGAAATACTGCAGTTACGCTATTTAAAATTCTTTAGTTACGCTATAACTTGAAAAACAAATGAAAATCGGATAAGAACATAAGTTTTTTACGTGTCAAATACACTCCTGGAGCTTAGTTCGTTCGTACCGACTGACACTGTATAAATACGGTTTATTTGGCAATTCTTGCGTTTTAGATTTGTTCATTGGAGCTGCACTTTCTACGCTGGATAGAAGGAAGGAAAATAATGTTTATACAAAATCCACAGGTACCTTTTAGTTTATATACCAAATAAACGAAACAATAACATTGCTGTTTCTGTTTTTTTCTATCCTTCATCGTGTCTGCAGCGTATACATAAAATAAGTCAATGGAGACACCGTTCGCTTTACCCCTATAAGAGAAACCCCTCGCACGAACATATTCAATCTTCGTAATTTCCTTCTCACAGCAGTAAAACTATCTTGTATCCGCCACAATAAATATTTCGAAACATATTTCTCTTGCTCCGGCGTATTTATTTTGTTGAAATTTCGATAAATCGCTGCGAAAGAGCAGAAAAGAAGGGCGAAAACGAGAAGGAAACTCGCCGCGTTTTACAGGTCTAAGCAGCGCAGGGAAGTCGGCGCAGGCACATCAGAAGAATGATAGAAAAATACCGAAAGTTGTCTCCCACTCGACGACCTCGAATTTTATCAAATATTTCACGAAAATTTCGCGTCACCGCCTTGCGTTTTTCGAAGGCCCAGAGTACACGTAAACGCTCCCGGAAGACGAGCGAAAAAAACCTCAAAGCCGGAGTATATTTCACCGTTCACGTCACCGGAATTCTTCGTCGCCATAAATTAGAACGTTCCCGGACTTTTACCGCCAGCAAATGAGAAAAGGAAAAATAAAAAAAGGGAACCAACGAGACTTATTATCATTATCATTGTCGGAGCTTCGTGCAAAAGAATGCAAGGCTAAGGTGTACTAACAAGTCTAAGAAAGCTATTAATCTTTAAAATGAGCAAAAACAGTGCTCGTAACATCTCATTCTGACGTGTACTGCAATTTTTCATTGTTGATTTAATTGTACTGGATTCGTAAGACATTGCAGACTAAAAGAAACGCGATGAATGTGAGACGACGTTTTCTGAAAAGATGAAAAGCCAATATATTGTAATGTTACAACTGGCGACGTAGAACGGAAAGTTCAAATCCCAACCGGAACAGTTGGTTTTTAATTACTGATGCAAATCGTAGTATACCTTCTCCAAATTCTAGTGTCAACATTTCGACCTAGGTTAGTTGCTTAGCTACTGTACAAGTCAACCAAATAACTGAGCAAAGAATTTGATTTAACTTGTCGAAAAACATTATAATTTTATATTGATCATCAACCAGTTTTTCCAAGGAACAGTAAAAGGTCAACAATTTTGCCTTTCTATTTGAACATAAACCTACTTAGTGAATCAACAAAGGAGCAACAAAGCACAAATGTTTTTAGAAAACATAATTAATGAAAAGCCTATTATCGATAACTTGCTTCTCCCAGATTTCAAATTTGCCTCTTGTGAGACCATGACTATGAGTAGTTTATAAAGAAAATATGTTATCAAGTTATTCGAATAAAAATTAAAAAAGCATAATTTGCATAATTGCCTCAGTTTGTTCTGGCTAGTTGTGTTAAAGTTACTTTATGGTAAAACAAATGGGTATGTGCACCATGCGCTATTTTCAAACAATCTAGGTCTTCCCATTAATTTAAAAGATGAATTCTATGCGACGTTCCAAACTAGAGAAACAACAGGATAGCAAATGAATCGGTGCTTTACTGAGAGCGTTGAAAACGAGGAGCAATGCCAATTTTGTACATGATTTTTTTTTATAAACAAATAAAAAACATATGGAATCTGTCAATTATAGCTTACTGCCTCCACTGATTAATTTTGTACGGTGCAAAAGTACTATTTGTTTGTTGTATTGTTAAAGGAAGCGAGGTCTTGCCTCCTTCTCTAAGATGATAATTTAATTAGATTGCCTTACGAATTACATTTTACGGCCACAGCCTATTCTAGCGCTGCTTGTAACTAATCCATTTTAAATTCTGTTGTGGAAACGACGGTTGCATGATTAAAATTAAATTTAAACGGAAATCAAGATAAAGCTATAGACTATCTCGTAAAAATCGGTTAAAACATTAAGGAGGTCGACACGGTAGCAGGAGAAAGTGACACCATCGTATTATATTATTGGAGACAGTAATTCTGACGGTCTGAAGTGGACTACATCACATCGTTTTGAGCGTTGGAGGGCCTTTCCTTTATATATCTTTTGTGGAACTATTGGCATTAATAATAGTCTGCTTATAATATGTAGTAAAATGATAAAGTGGTTCTTGAAATAATAAAGTGATAATAAATAAATACTTACGTAGCTTAGCTAAGACTTCAAACGCTTTAAAAGAAGGCGGCGGATTAAATATGAATACTTCCTGATCGAAAATGTTTAGATTCTAACGCTAAATAATTTCAAATGTTAAGTACTGAGTGAATGGTTGAGCTCTGAACTATTGTTTTCGTTAAAAGTAAAATAATATGTCTTAACCTTAAAATGTTAGATGTGACCTCATTTATAGGTAGTAATTTAGTAATACATACAAATATGGAGAAGGAAACAATAAAATACACAATAACGACAAGAAAAATAAATAGACAGTTAAAATTTTAAGTTAAGTTTTTTTTAATCCTTTATTTGGTCACTCTCGCTCACCAACCCTCGGTTTAGGAGTCTCCAGCGACGAATACGGGGAAATCGACTCGAAATTCGGTCCGGAAGGAAAACTGCGACGCTTGGGGCTGGGGGACCTGGATAAATACAGGAGGTCAGTTCGTCAAATGCCGGATCATCATGGGAATTTGGGACGCTTCCTTGGGATCTTCTACTATGACGTTGAAATTGCGGAAAAATTACAAAAAATGGGTCGGGATCAGAATTAAATGCGGTGTGGTCGATTATTAATCGTTATAACTACTTATATGAAACTCAAAGATGATTATCGGAGACACGCTATCTGCTAGTAAATTTTCTAGAGCTAATTTGCATGGGTCTTAGCCTGATAGTAGTTGGGAAATGAATGAACTTGGATCCGCGAAACCGTCCAAAAGTTCTGTGTGCAGCTGGAATCGAAAAATGCACCTATCTTGCTGGAATCACATTTGTTTTTGTTGCTTTTGGTTCGAAGAAATGTTGTTTGAGAGTTTACCCGTGTTGTGCAGAAAGTTTTGATAAGTAGCGCCTGTTAGTCAATCTGGTAAAACAACAGAACCTAGTAACCTATAGCCCAAAATACCCATCCAAACGTTTAATGAAAACCGTACCGGATGTCTGGATTTGTTTTATTATTTTATTTTCTGCAATGGGCATCATAAACTCTTGCATGTTAAACGATGCGTGAGTGGCAAGAGGGTCTGCGCCTTATTGGGCAGTATTGGGCGCTGTCAATTTTTTTCCAATTAAATTTACACGTACTCAAGCTTCATTTTGGGTTTCAAAACTAAAAAGAGAATGGTTTAAAACCTGCATGACGTAATTTTCGTACCCAAGATAACGACCGTGAAAACTATGGGGGTGCGATATGTATTAACTGATGTATACTTACAATTCTGCTAATAAATTGAAAGCATAAAAGATTTAAAATCCTTTATTACGGTTATATTCTAGGTCTCGAGACCATGGGATGTATTATCTCTTGACTAATAAAAATTTCAACCTTACATAAATTCCTGGTTATCTTTATTGCAAATATATACTAACACGCATTGCTTTATTGCGAATACGAATTTTATGAACATGCCGTTTCGTAATACAATAAACTCGTTCCATATCTATCCGATTCCAACCTATGTCATTCGTGTTTATTTCGAAACGTACAGTCGGATTTATTGAGGTCAAAAATGCCGCCCCGAATACACCGAGCAACTTCATAATACTCCAGTTTATTTTTCGTTTAAGTTATCGATGAAATTGTATCCGACGCATGGATGAGACGGTATCGATATTTCGTTTTCCGTATGTATCATTTATTCATTATCGATGTCATCGCTACGGTTACGATCTTGGAACAATTCCAGGAATCTCAAAGTTGAGTGGCGGCTAGAGTTATGCTCTCTAGGTTTGTTGGCCATCCCAGAAATGTTACGTGTAAAAACTTAATCAAGAAAGAACAATTAACTGAACAATTTAATGTTAATTAATTAGTTTTGTAGTACATCTGATTCAATAAAGGCTTTAATAATAACAAAAAATATTTTTTTATTTATTCACTACGGCAAAATAAATATACCAATATACCTACTACAAGTTTTAGTCACCTAGTAGCAACGATCACAGAACACATGTTAAGCTATATAGCTTCCTTGAACAACGAATTACACGTTTGAGGAACGGTTAAATAAACACTGAGGTATATTTCGCTTAAAATTTTAAACAGCTACTTGCTCCTTTAGCCCGATGGTGAAGGGTATTCAATTAAAAAAAAAAAGTAAAAGTGACTACTTACTTCAAAATAATACTCACAACAGTATCGACTGGTTATGGAGCTTGAGAAAGGGTCTCTTCTTATAATTCGATTCGGGTCTTGCTACAAGAAAGAAATACTTATTTGGTGTACTAATTGTCGTGTTGGTACATTTGGTATAAAACAAGCAAAAGTGTGCTAATTCTCTGTTGCGTTTCTCCTTCAATCGGCGACCAGATGTAATTTTCCTACATGCATTTGGAGTCGCTTTAATTAACCCAGATATCACTGAAATCTTTTTCCTCATTTCTCAACGGTTATTACAATTAGCGTTTGGACTACCTTCATATATAATATTGTTTATAAGTGTACAAAGCTTTAATAAACCGTATTTTATCTTCTAAGTAATGTAATTGAAACCTGAGCAGGTCTATGTCTTTCACATTTTAATCGAGCGACCTTTATTATTGTTACGACGGGAAATAACGCGGGCGTAGGTTGAGAAACGTAAGGGAAAATGAGCATAAACTGAAGAGGTTAATAAGGAAACAATGACAAACTCTCAGGGAAATTACTTGCGGACTAATGTAGATATTGTTGTATATATTATACATCCTTTTGTAGAGCAGGACGTCGATTAGATTATCTTTGCCTCACGCTGGCATTAGAAAGTCAATTTACGTAGATATTCTAAGCAATTTGGCGCAATTTGCTGAAGTTTGAGGTAGTCGTTCGTGAATATAAATGATCCGCTTGTAAGGATATAGATGGACAATTAATTATATATAAATTGATTACAAAGTATCGTAAATCTAAAAAAGGATCTGTAAGTACTAACAGCAACAGGAGCAAGGAAAAAATGATAGAAAAATTAGATTAGTGTATGATTAATTTATTTCTGCATGCGATAATACAGAACAAACGTTATTTACTGGACGTGGCAGTGCTTGAGATGCCCTATCAGATATCTCGGCAGAAATTTCATAAAATTTCGTACTAATTACTGAAATTAAATAATAAATAGTGACTCCTTGAACTAGGTTGATGAGTGTAATGTGTGTCATCCAATTCAGGTCCCCAGTTTGAACACTTCTCACTTCTTTCGACGAGAACCATGACTCTATTTGTGATGGGTACACTTACCCCCGTTGAAGATTGAGTTAGCGAAGCCAGATCTAAGATAAGCACCTTAAGTAGTGCATTACGCTATTGAAGCATAACTATTCAAAAGCGAATTAAACTAACAAACACCAGGACTACATACAAATGCAACGGGCGCTGAAGCAACACGCCCACCTATGAATATTAGCGTATCTATTGCTTAATCAGAGAAATTCCGAAACGCAAATTTCTCCCAACGTATATCACGTAAATGTACTTTTTTCAAATACAGTAGCCCTTGATTAACTATATAACCAAAACTTCTACTTTTATTATTACTATTATATTTGGGCCATGACTCATTTAGTCACTGCGACCTGCGAGCAAAATGCCTTTCTAGCTATTAGAATATTTGGAGGTTCTTGGCATAGACGCCAGTTTTCTCAGTCTAAATAAGTGGTATTCTAGGTCTGCATTATCTGACACTGGCCACTGATTCGACTCCTTTTATTCTTGAGCTATATACCATACTAGGGTGTCTTTTTTCGCATTGGCTCGCCGGATGCTCACTCGGTACGGCTTTCAATAAGGCTGATTAAGGTCCTAACGCCTAGCAAGTATTCTTTGCAGTGTACATCAGATAATTTATGTTGGAATCTGCAGGGTTTTAAAGATCCCCTCTAAAATTGCTAAGCTTTAGACCCTTTATTCTATTAAGAATGAGGGCGCTTGATACAGCGTGCCAGTGAATACGGATGTGAAGCACGTTATTCTCAGCAAGCGTTGCAGTTGGACAGATACGCATAACACCTATAATGTTGAGACATGCGAGCCTTTGAATATGTTTTAGCTGCTATTGCATAGTCTTCGGAGCTGTTTTTGGCCACCAAACTAATTATTGCTATATATGACCAAAAACTCATTTGAGACTTAAGACCACAGTTCTTGCCAAACTGCCTTCCGCATACTAGTAATAATAATATTACTAATAATGCCATGATGGCTTTTAAGTTAAGGAGATGTGGGAGCTCGATATTAGTGTCTTGTCGAACGCAAACTCCAAGTATTTAACTTAATCGCTGATGATGGCTTTATCTCGACAAAACTACTGAATACAATATTCTTCCCTTCCTAATATCACTAAACTTGTAAGTTACGCGCAGTTGTAGGATAATTATTCAACTTTAACCCGACAAATCATGTAGATTAAATAAATCAAAAGAGCTTTATGGTGTTAGTACGTTACATAATTCAACTCAGACCATTTACTTTTCGCCGTTACGCGATAAAATTGCTGTATAGTTAACTGGAATACACATTAACTGTTGGAAAATTTAGTATATTCAAGCCAGTAAACGGTTACACCCTTCCCAGTTTTAAGTTTAATAAAAGAACATAACCGTGTCCTTACGACCCGAAATCAGAACAAGAAGAACTTATGCTCCATGAATGATTACCAAGATAGTGCGATATTCGCTGGCTGCTCGCCAACTCTCATTATCCCCAAGAATTGAAATTTTCCATCTTTCCGAACGCTTCGATGAAACGCCGCTACTCCGTAGAGGCACAATTCAACTATAAATAGGGATTTACGGTTTTGGCCCAACGTCGACATCGTAGTAGTAATGGTATTAGAGTTTATTGAACTTCTTGCGCGACGCGGTTAGTTAAAGTTACAACTTAGATTGTACAATCGTGACCATAATTGCAACGTGTGCACCGGTAAGAGGCAATATTGTAAGCTGAAATAATTACGTGAGAGTTAATCATATTATAGCACCATTGCAAAATTAAGCAGTTCTTACGCATCCGTTAACATATCGAATTTACCCTCTCTAAAAATTGAGCAATTTCGATTTCGGCGTGAAAAATTACAAACTGATCTATTTAATTTAGCCCTTATTTTTTTTTATAACACGCTAAAAGTAATTCTGATTGGACACAGGCCTACATTTACAGCGGACCTACTAAGTAGAGGCAGGAAATCGGTTAGAACAATAGTGGGCCTGCTAACAGGACACTGTAAGTTCAAGAAACACATGAGTAATCTGGCCCAGACAGAGGAAACAGCATGTAGTTTCTGCCAGGTGGAAGAAGAGACTGCTGTGCGAATGTATAGCTCTAGCAGGTGTACGGCTCTCAGAAATGGGCCCGGAATATCCAAAGGCCGAAATCTATATGGAGGGATCACTAACAAGACTGCTAATTCTAGCTAATATAATTGCTCTAATGAGAGAGGAAACACAATAGATCTGGAAAGGTCGCGGTGGAATAGGTCAAGAACCACCTCGGGTAGCAATCTAATCTGATCTAAGGTTATTTCAGAAACATTTATTGCAATGGTTTGGACATTTGGACATTTATTTCAATGGAACATTTCAAAGGGAAGAAGTGGGAAGCTAAATGGTGTAAATGCAAATCAAGATCCCCTAATTCCCAGTAACACACTGCTGCTTTACTCTATAAAACTATTACTTAAAGTTGTGTTGCTACTAGACAATGCCCGTAGTTGTGATATAAACCTTGCCTTTAGTTTTAAGGCAGAATACACTTCCTTCCTTCTGATACCATTGCCATTTTCAAGAAAGTTAATCAACAAATTAGAAAAAACAGATACGCAAGTACATTTTCCAATTTCTTCTAAAGGACAGAACATGCCAAACATAATTCTAAAGTAATCTGAAGCAATCTCCTGCCCATAAAGCCACTATTAAAAAAAAAAAACTTGACCTTTTTAGGATGCAAATTATTCAATGAACTATCTAATGATATCAAGTCTATCAAAACTCTTGAGTTATTTAAACAAGGTGTCAGAAATTATTTCTAAATATTACTTGTCATTCACTAAATTAATACCTAATGTTTAAGCAATTGTATAATCGCTTAATTTGCAATCTCTCTCCTTGTTCTGATGATATCTTCTACATTTGTTGTAGTACATTAGGTATTAGTGTTCTAGGTCTTTCAATATAAAGTAGGAAAAAAGCATCTTTACATATATAGGTGCAATATCCGAAGATATTATCGTTATATAACTTTCAGGCGAAGCAAACGAATACAGATTGGAAATTTATAGGAAAGGATCAAACTCTAAGCGCGACGCTATTACAAAATAAAACGATCATAGTTTAAAATGTCAACTGCGTAATATAGGCTTTTATGACAGAGTATCGAAATGATATATCCCGGAGCGTAGCACCATGCAAGACGAATTTAATAACATTAAGGTCCTAGCCTTCAACACTAGCTGGAAAGTAATTCGGGGGATAAACTTACTTATATCAATTCTTGATGTCACTTTTCGTCCACTTATTAGTTCTCTTTTTCGATAAGGACGATCAAAAAGTATAAACTTTACAATCGAGAATGTACCAGAAACGTACTTTCTATTAGATAGGAAGTTAGGTACTTTAAATGTTACTGCGGCAGTTTAATAGAATGTAAAACTGTAATTATGCCTACTACGATAATCAAGGACTATTTAATTCAAATAAATCGTTTTTTTTCTTAATGGTCTTAAGTCTTGTATAGTTTAGGAGTCATAAAAAATTATTTATATCAATTCAATTTTATAACAGTTAGCAAAGGAAAACTATAAATAATGTATATAAATAAGCCTTGAATTTAAACTACCATGAATTCGCAAAACCCAACTCTTCAAACTTGATTGCCTGGATGAATTGCATGGACTTTTGAAAAGAGTATTGGAGCATTGTATGCTTCTTTAAAATGTTATATAAGTACCAACATATGTAAAATTCCCAATATTGAGACGCATGCAAAATAGCCCAAGATTACCTTCTTTCCCTGTGACAGAATTTACTACAGCCTTCACACAACTAATCCCAAAACGAGTGAAAGTTAATTCTACATGTCCAAATTTAGATTTATTCATTGGTAGCAAAAACGGGTGTCTTTCGCTAAATAGCCATGTTCTTTCTATATTAGAAATGTCTTTCGGGCGATGTCGTGTAGTTAATATTTTACTTGACGTTTCGCTGACCATGCTGTCAGCTTCTTCAGAAGATTTCTAAAGACTGCCGTTGTTGTCTTTTGCTCCCCGTTATATATCCTATTTCTGTTCCGCTTTGCTGATCCATGACCGTTCCGTTCCGCTGAATCGCGTCGTTCGTTGTATGACGACTCCGTAGTGCTAACTTCCACGTGTTGCTGATCTTGTATCCATCTTCGCGAGTGAAGTTGTTGGTATTCTTCATTATTTCTATGGATTCGCGTATTATCCTCGGGTAGTAGTGGCTGGTCATGGCTAATACCTTCTACTATGGATTACAGTCGTGAAAGCCTACACTCAACTAATGTTCTTTCTAATTTGAAATAATTCATTGAGGTGAGTTAACAGTGATAGTTGTTAAGACCAACTGAAGTAAGGGCATCCATGGTGATTGTGTTTCTGCTTATTGTAGCGTACAGTGTGTTCCATTAAGAAAAGATGGATTTCCTTGAATTGAGTATTCGTATTGAACTTAAAGTGGAAAGTTTCCATTGTATTTGTGATATTTAATTTAAAAGAGTATATTTAAAAGCAAAAAGAAACACAAGTCAGAATTACTCGAAACCAATCGATTTTAGAACCAGGGAATTTGAATATAAATCATTCCATAACATCCACGGAATCCAAAAAAGCAGTAAAAAAAATGTTCCATTAAAAATATCAATTACTTCCGGTATAGCCGGAAACAATATGAGTCTAAAAATATTTCCTTATAATAGAAGGGACACGTTTATTGCCTGCGATAAGTTTTCAGAACTAGGCTAAGATGCTAACTGCGAAAACTTTTAATGGGCGGATTGCGCAGAAAATCCTGTATAACTAATTGAAATTTTTTTCTATAGTAATTACTTATTTCGAGTGGAACGTGTTAAAATCCAAGAAAATTTAGAATTATGTCAAGGAATTTAAAAGTAACATAGAAGGTTTTAAAAAACAACTAGAACTATATCTGTAATTGCTTTTGTACAAATGTCAACGCAAGATGTGTTTTGGAGTAAATAGTGCTTGCCTCTGCGACAAAACCTGATTATCCGGTTAGGCAGTTTCAATTAATGATCCTACTTCCATGCGTTATGCGAAAACATTACGTTTTCGAGTAAGAGCGTTGACAGAAAGCACTGTTTCTAACAAACTGGTTTACTATTGTGGCTAAACGGAGGCTACTTTGCGAGTTGTACGCTGGGGACTGGTTTTAAGTTGTCACTGAAATTATGCGGTTAGAGCACGCTACTGTTGCTTATGAATTCGTCGCTATAGAACTACATAACATTTGATCTTTACGTCACCACAATAATTTTTGCCAACGAAAAGACTCAGATCTAACGGCCAACTGTATGAAGTTCTACAACGTCTAGATATCTGCAATTTACGCAAGTAATAAGGACACTTAAGCATATATCGTCTAGGAAAGTTATCAATTTATTCAATGAAGTATGTCCCATTTAAACAAGCATACCGTGAACGAGATATTAAAAATTAAGTCAATTATAAAAAAAAATGTTTACCTATATTTACACTTTCCTTAAAGACATAAGAAGTGTAGAAAAGTATTAAACCTCCACATTGCCAAAAATTGGCAGGTGCAACAATTAAACGTATACAGTGAATCATTTAAACCGGAGGAAGTCATACACAATGTCAATTTACATGTAAAATTTTATAAAATGTCAATGAAGTTATAAGTTCTGCAAATTTTAAGGTGTCCTGTTTTATTGGTTAAACCTGAACGTCCCCACACCTCAAGTTTTATTTATCCATTGCCACTACAACAAAATAAATGGGGTGCTCAGAAGTTTCCCAGTTCTAAAAACTCGTCGTAGAATAAAGTCGGTCAGTTAAGAAGACTAATATACAAGTGGATTATATCCGATAGTGGTGTTTCCGAAGTGACAGCCTAGCAGTAGAAGACACGATTCTGCTGGAAACGATCTTAGTGAATAGATTCACGTTACTTTTCATCAAATATTCGCAGATACTTGGAAAAACTTAAAAAAAAAAGGATGTGTGCGATGCGGAAAAAAATATTTCCATTATTTTCTAGAAGCTTCGTCTAGATAACAATGAAATAAAAAGTAATGCATTGACCTTTTTCCCAAAAAGCTATATTTTTATATTCATATATATTCTAATCTTAAATAGAAAGAGCCATCATCGTTCTGTCTCAGTTTTCTCTCTGGCTTTTCTTCTTCGCTTATTGTAATTCTAATAACAATAAACCTTGCGACAATTACACAAAAAGTGAGAATTATAAGCATTTTATGTGAAAACGCTTCGTTCAGTTGAATGCGTGATCATGAATATGTAAACGATATGGATACATTTGTGTCTTGCCAACTTTAAAACTGGAACGCGCGCCGCGATCAACGATTGCCGCCAATGTAATAACGCAGAGCTCGCTTCCTATGCCAACTGGGACACTTCGGTTCTGGCTGCTGGGACGTATCCTGTCACCATCACCGAAGGAAAAAATCGGAAAGCTCGCAGTAAAGAAGAAGTGGGCCACGCGAAAAAGCGAAGTCGGAATGTGGAAAAGAGGGCGACAACGATATCGGCAACTTCACTTACAGGTCGCCACCGTAATTAACATGGAAATTAATGTCACAATTTAGAAGGGATTATAAAGTTGCTGTTGACTCTTGGAGCTCTTCTGTGACGACCGGAAATGTGCTCTGAATGAAGCGCTTTAGAAATAGTAGAGGACGATAATCGTGCGCAAAATGTAAAACTCACCTAAATGAACAATTAAACGGTGGAACTTTTTCACTGCCTTACTCGCAATGCAAAGAATTACACGGAAAATTTAAGCAATATTATTACCGCAAACTCCCAACATGAAAATAAATTATAATAAGACAAGGAGGTATGTAGAAACTTAAATAAAATAAAATACATGAACTAAAACTTACGATACGATTCTTCAAGGAAAAAAAAAATTGCATTGACAAAAGCAATACTTTCTTAATCTAAAGAAACGTTATAGTTAGATGTTCTAGTCGCTCAATCTCTGTACCTGACCTGATCCGCATCTGACCCTTTTGTAGAACCATTCGCGTACGTTGGTGAGCTCATTCACCAATAAATTTATTACAGCAATGAACTGCGTTTATTAAATTCAAACTTATTTATCAATATAATAAATACTCGTTTATTAAACTACTTTGTGAGTTTTATTGTATTTACATACGTACTCTTTTCGTTCAGTATAGAAGCGGAAGGTGTATTCTCAAAGACTAAACTTCTTTCGACGGTAAAGTCAGCAGACAAATAAATCCCTACTATTTTCAAAAGAAACAACCAAATACTTACGCTGGCTTAGAGTAAAATTTAGCAATTAAAGTAATTAAAGGAATCTTTATTTCATTTCATTTAGAGGAGAATTAGGCAACAATAATTATCGTATTTATTCAGTATAATATTCCAAACGATATTTAAAATGTATTCTTACCACCTTAGAAGTCATGAAATTTCCAAAAACAAATTCAAAATGGCAATCACTATGCATTTTAATTTAGTATTTCTTTTATTATCGTGTATTAAACGTTCACCATTTATTTCTAGCAATATCAACTACACATGAGCGGATATTTATTTTACATTACAGTATTATTTTGCATCTGTTGCCAATTGTAAATTTATACATTTTTTTAACGCGTTTACTATTAGTTAAATGGTTGTTGCAATAAGCCGAATAATCACAGTTTATGTAAAATGGACGTATCATATTTATTTGTAATTTTATCCACATATACGTATTTGATTACGATTTAAATGCTATGCATTTCTACAATTTAATAAATGGGGAGTACGTGATTATTTTTTTTTATTTTGCATATTCGTGATTCGTAATAAAATACTACGAATCAACCCCGATGAATATAATTCGTTAAAGTTAATAATTTAATGTGAAACTAATACTTGTATACATTTAGTTAGTTATACAGCATGGATTTTGTGAATACTATTAGCACCAACTAATTACACACAAAGGTCATAATTAAAGACGCGACGTGTCAGTTTGTTGAATACTGCTGTAAAATAAAAAAACCTGTTCTTGAAAACTGCGAGTAAGTTTTTAATTTCATTGTCATTTTTAACAAGAAAATGCACCTTTCAAACAAGATACAACAAATATATTAAAATTTGTTGTCCAGTGTGTCTCATATTATACCATAAGTTACGTCTACGATTCGTTCTTATAGTACTATAAAAAAATTGATTTCGAAATCAACAAATTAGGATGAATTGAAGCCTTCTATTACAAATCCAATAAAGCCGCAATATATTCTATTTGTTTTATTTCCTAATATTCTTATGGCTACGATATTTACTCGCGGTTCGAACAATGCACACTAGAAGCGTATGCAAGTTCTATGCCACATCAACAGCAAATAACCCAATTCTATTGTTTGCCATCGGATATAGAAACACATATATTTTATAAACAGTCGTCTCACATCCTACATCTGACTGCGCGACTTTGAGAAAGGAAGTCACATATTGTGCGTTGTCTGTTACGGTTCGGCGCGCCTAAACACCGAATCGGTGCGACGACTCCCAGTATTCCGGCCCGGGCACCATCTTCACTTGGAAAGTTCTCAGTTGTGTAGTACAACGACGGTATAACAAACAAATAAGCACTTAACGTGCTAACGGTTGGGCAGGTGTGTAAATTTTAATGCCCTCCTGTTATAAAACAATAAGTTACCGCTTTTGTCCTACTTATGTACGTTGTTTTGAGATTTAATTTAAACACACCGAAGATGTATTCAAACTATTACTCCTTCCTTCATCGCATGTAGTACAAATAGATTCTTACCTAGTATGTTGTGTATAGTGCATTGATAATTCAGATAGCACAATTTATATGGTGGCAAATTTTTGTTTGTAATTTTACGAAATCTAATGATTTTTCGTTAGAATTGATGGCATTTCTTTGGATCAAAAATTTTAATAGTAATTCTAGACACTTTTTTTGAAATTCCCCCTTGGAGGTGAGAATTACACAATGACTCTCTTGTCAAAACATTAAAGTAATGACGATAAATAAATAAAGGTTTAAGTACATTAGAGGCGCTTTATCGTACAAGGATAGTAGAAAAATGTGAGCCTCAAACTAAAGATGCGATACTCATCAAAAATATTCAGGTAACATAATCACTCATGCGTTGAAAGAAATGTCGGGTGCTAAATTGTTGTTTAACAGTCGTTTATATCAGTGGGCGTTAGTGTTTCTTAAAAATGGAAGAGATCAAATGTCGAGCCATCATCAAATTCTTACATTTAAAAGACGCAAACCAAAGCCGAGATGAATACCATTTACAAGGACTCTACACCATCATTTGCTACAGACAACCTTTGGGCAGCTGAATTTAAACGTGGTCGTACCAGCTTAATTGTGGATGAACACACAGGAGAGGCAAATATTGAAACCACAACGATAACATCAGAATCAGAACTGGTAAATTTAAGACGGTTTGGTTTTATTCTTATATTATTATAATGTGAAATATTTATTTCAAATAACGTTAAAATTTTTTATTAACACACGTTTCAGTATCCGCCAATAATATATATCTCCTGCATATTGTCAGGGCATATGATTTGTGTAATTCTCTATAAATTCTTGTAGATGTGAGGAGTGTTAATTAACACTGCCTATGTCTATCTATAATAGTTGATGAATTGTATAAATTTTTTCGTGTCACGAGTAAACTTAGATAACTAGATGTGATGATTAAGCAGATTCATTAAAATCCTTTTTTCTTAAAAACGGGCAAAGATTGGCATGGCAAATATTAACAGTACTTATACAGAATAATCCTATCGTCAAATAAAAATATATACAGGGAGTTCTATTTAAAATACGCAAGTGTTTCTGGCAAAACCGATATTAAGGAGCAGTATCAAAAATCCTTTAACTACGAAGGCTGTACCTGAATGACTGACCACAGTATCCATTTCTGCAAGGCAAATATTCGCCCCAAGTTCTTTACTTTATCAGAATGTTCTATGTAAATTAGATAGTTAATTATTAGAAACTATGTGAGATAGCTGCTTCACAACCAGTTTCCGTCCAGAATTCAAGTGATAGATGAAAAAGTACTTTGCCAAATGGAGCAAGAATTACCTAGTAGAAAGCGCTTTCTCTAATATTCCTGCATTTTTAAAAGAAACAATTTGAAGAGGCGTATTTTACTTGCCGGTGTGTCAGCCCCAATATTGTTCGTTTGCACCCTTATCTTTGGTTTGATTTAATCATTTTATCTCTTTATTTATTATATAATTTATTATAATTATATTTACATTAATTAACCCGACTTGTATGTACGTATAATTATGCATGTATATTTTAAAACAACTGCAACACGAATAAATTTGAGGAAGTAGTTTTTAGTTATTAGTATATGTCCTTCTTTGCTGAAATATTTTTTCCGTGAATGCTACCCTTGATTATTAAACATAAACTCAACCAACTTTGCCGAATCCAAAGTTCATTAATTTCTTAACTGCACATTTCCAACCCTTGATCTCAAACAATCGCCTAAATTGAACGAAAACTAATGGAAAGAAATTCAAACCGTGCTAACCGAGTTCAGCATGCCGCAACAGACAAACACGAAGCGTACAATAACTATATTAAAATTTTAAGTAATACCCCAGGGATGGTGTGCTCCCCTCGTAAAACGTTCCGCAGTAACTGTTTAAGATGTGCCTACACCTCCGCATTCGAGTTAAATCGACTTTCCAACTCGACTTGCTGGAGAATTTTGTTAAATTAAATGCTAATTCGCCACTAAATGCAACAATATCTCAAGCGAGTTATCATAGTAATTACGCCCGTTGTTGACATTATTTTACGTCGGCAATAAAATTTTGTTTCTATTTCACTGGTATAGGTAAGTACGAGCGAACGGGAAAGATAACAATAATATTTATTTTCCATTTAATGCAGTGGGAAACGTGTAAATAATTCGGTACTGCATCACACGCGGAAGGGGTTGAAAATGCAACCAATTGTCCCGATTTGCTGAGCAAATAAACGAGGGAATAACTAACGGTTGGAGTTTGATTACGTTTGCTCGTAATTTGTTTATGTGGCTAGATTATTGTGCAAATAATGCTATTAAAATTCTAACCCAATTCGTGAATTCTTCGGTAAACGAAAACAGAAACGAGAAAGTTCCACACAAAATTCGTAACTTAGTTATTTAATGATTTTTTGGAAAATCCTGAACAGGTCCATTTTATATTTCACTTACACACTTTGTGGGGTGAAAATTCGTATGTCGTTAGTTATGGTTTGTGAACGATGACGTCATGGCCAATTTGTATTAATGGCAATTCCAATTTTTTTCTGTAAAATTTGAAAGTTCTCTTTATTAGCAAAAATGCGAAAGGTACTGAGTTTATTAAGCAATAGTGAAAAAACATTAAAAAGGAGAAAAAAACGCAAATTAAGCGGTAAAAGCAATTCTTCAAATTGTCCCCCTTAACTATTTCCACACAAATACGAATCATCTACGTGGGTCTATTAATTTAAAGGCACAGTTTTATATGACTACAGAAAAATATCCAATGGAGACTGGAGATCGCGCTGACTAGGAACATTATTCTGCTGGGACCAGATGTTTTGGGTCATATCTGTATTGTCAGGAGAACTTGGATTAAAACGCAAAAAATCTGAATGTGGGGCGGCAGTTCCTTCAAAAAACTGAGACTCTAAAAGCCTACATTCTATTATTCCTGCCCATACATTTATTCTTCTTTAATGATGAATATGTGATTCTTGCATGTAGCAAGAATTTTCTTGTGTCCTACAGTTGTGGCGATGTACTGTCTCATTTAGCAAAAAGATGGCCTTGTCAGAAAAAAACGATACTTGTTACGAAGTTGGGATTCTCATAAAAACCGTAACATGAACTGCTCACAAAAGTGTAACTGACGGTCAAAATCAACCGCGTTCAATTTATGTAGCAAGTGCTCTTTATAGGGTTGGAATTTTTCAGGAAAATTTACAAGGCAAATTTTTGCTTTTTGCTGCAATTTCCTTTTTAGAAATATGATGATTCTTTTGAACCTCCAGCGACATATGGAATGTCTTTGTTCACCATCGACGGCTCAAACGATACAAATCTCGTTTCCAGTTTCCACAAATTTTGCAAAAATTTTAATAACGGAAGTTCAATCAGTAAGGAGTCTGTGCGAATGTGTATCATTAAATCACAAGTTTCCTGGTGCGTTGTTAATCGGCCCTTCCATCGTTAACATTTCTATTCATTCCCTTTCAGTTAAATGTGACATCTTTAATTTAACTGAGAGAAATTAAGTGCTTTCTTGTAAGCGTGGTATCTTACAGATCCTCCGATGCAATTAAATGATTCTAGCAAATTCCATCGGGCTGCAAGTGGACGCCGCCCAGTTATTGCAACCAAGCACGCCGTGTCGGCTGAGCCAGTTGAAAGGGGTATCCTCTACTGTGGCATTTAGCTGTATCCTTTCGCCATCCTTTACCTTTTTAACATTTTCAATATTTGCGTTAACTTTCAGTGCTTAATTTGCTTTTGTAGAATTAGTCCTTGTAGCTTCGTATTCGTATCGATCTTTTTTTCAATTACGTCTGTTCTACAAGCTTAACAGAGTTGCAGCATAAATACCAAATCCATTCACCTTTCCATTTACTGGTTTTGCTTTTCACACAGCTTAAATCTTAGATGAGTAAATAGAGTTTATGCTTTAGTGTATATTTGGGAATATAAACATTCTACTTAGAATTTGCCCTCATGCTACCAGAAATAATTCGATTTAATTGAATATATGGCTTTCTCTAGAACTTGCGACTATAGGTCCTTGTTATTATAGAGACGAACTACCACTTCACGCGCAAACGGTACTTTATAATATCACCAATTAAGGCGAATGAAAAATATTGTTATTAGTAACGGGCTATAAGTACCTGCGCAATTATTAAAAACACTAAGTGGAAATGTGATCAATCAGATTAAATTAGCAATGCTTCTTTCAAGAAGAAGACTTATTTACTTGACATATCAAAGTAACATTTTAAAAATGTGGACTCCTCTTGCCCAGAAAGTAGATTTACTTTCTGTGAAATATTTCGCATTTACTAAAACATATGAAGAAGGTGGTAAAATTTACAGTATTCGTGGGAGCAATATATTCTGCATACGTAAATTCTGCACATATATATTTAAAGGCTTACATTATACGTACTGATGTTTCAAGATAAGGTTTATTATGGTTCCCTTGTTTCAACAATATGTCGGTCAAATTTAATAGAAAATGACAAAGAAAATCTCAATCGAAAATTGACGAGGAAGAGACAAGAACATGGCCAAGGAGCGGTAGGCAAACAGTGCGGGCAATCAATCATACGCCGGTGAACACTCCCCATTAATTAAACCTCGGCGAAATATCACATAGAAAGAGACTTAACCGGGTATCCTTACCGAACGAGCTACCAATAAACTGTGATGCTTGATTGATAGCCGTTTAGAGATTTAACCGGCGCGCATCAGAATCCATTCACGGTGGAGACTCCACCGGGACTGAAATCGGGGCGGTGTACACGGATGACGTTTCAGGGTTTAATAAAACCAATACTTCCCCATCGGTAGATATATAGGGACGTATTCATTTATCAAACGAAACAGAAAAGAAATCTTTTGTGCGATATTTACACTCCATTCATTGCGAAATTTTAGGCAGATATAAAAGCGAGGAGATTAGACGGTATTGCTACCAAAAAACTAAAAAAGTTAAATTATACTTTTTTGGTAAATATTAAAAATTCTAGTTCCCAATAAATTGCTACCGTACACGTTGTGCTTAATTTTTGGGCCAGTAATAGAAATTTTGCTTATTATACTGTGTTAGACAAACGTGTGGAACCAAGTAAATATCTCTAGAGTTTCTAAAAATATCAAAATTAAATTTGACTTGAAAATTTCTAAGAACATGCACAGATTTCTTCCAGTAATGAAATATTCCATTTTACTTAGATTTTGATAACGTAACAATTTTTTTACAACAAAATGAGTTTTGCTAAAAAATGCATTTGGTTCTCTAGGTATGTATATATAAACAAAGTACAAAAAAAAAAGATTTATCCATATTGCTCCACAACGTAAAAGGCTAGTTTGCTCTCCGATTTAAACACAAAATATTGGACCTCGCGCCGCATGGCAATATGTTGTGCGAAACAAATGTAAACACCACGCAGTTCACATCTCACAGAAGATATTCTGGTATATACCATATGTATGTACATGTATTTTCGGCTGGATGGTAACAGACTTCACACAGATACCCACGAGCTATAAACATTTTTTATAGTATTGCTTGCGTTTTTTAGAACAATCGCTGGCTTATGAAAACATACAATTACATATCTATCTGGTGCAGTAACGGCTTCCCCATAGTTCTATTTATGACTAATTCCGCACTGAGAAAAATGCATACGTGTAAAATACAATATATTGTAATGTTTCCTAGGAGGGAAAAATGTTGCAAAATGATTTTTCGAAATTAATTAATTTCATTTTGGGTTTGTGGAATTCGGGATGGCCAACACATATAAACACTGTAAGTTATATGTATTTATTGGAATTCAGCTTACTCGAACTTCGAATTACAATTAGAAATGAAACAACAAACACTTTGAAACTGAAAACACAACCAAACACCTGATACCTGGATGACTATTAGCCTAAAAAGAGAGAAATTCCTTATTTGATCGCGATAGCGATTGTTTTAACATAAACGGAAACACTAATTTTTTTACGCAGGTGGTTTGGATTCACCCGAGATTAAACATTTCCTGAAGCCTATAAACGTGCCTCAACGTCTTCCCAAGATTCACAAGCAAGGCATACTTCTCAGGCCCATTGCTAGCACTATAGGCTGCCCTATTTATCCAAGTATCTGGCCAACACCCTTAAAAACTACACGGGGAACCCCCCTTCCCATGTAGTTAACTCTGCTCATTTCGTAGAACACATCTCCAACATTCACATTGAACCGGGGGATATGTTAGCCAGCTTCGACGATTCTTATTTACCAAAGTTCCTATCCATGATTCAATTAATATCATGGAACAATTCCTGGAGCACGATGGGGAATCTGCTGGCCCAAGTCGTCTCGTGGAAGAATGTTTCACTTCGCTGACACTGTCATGATCTGGTCTTATAGCAAACATGCTTTACCTGACTTCCCAGACCATCTCAATCGTCAACACTCGGACATCAATTTCACTATGGAGGTAGAACAAAACGGTGTACTCCCGTTGGGGAACAGCTTAGCTGGCAAATGCGCTCCCATTACGTGTTCGCTTCAGGCCAAACGCATGACCGTACTGTTTATTTTAATTACTAATTAAAATCGAAATAATTAATTAACTAAGATATCTAATCTGCGTTGTTAATAAACAGTACGGTCATGCGTTTGGCCTGAAGCGAACACGTAATGTGTTCATATGATAAAACTACTAAGTTGGTGTATGAAGATCTTGCATAGAATGAAGTAATTAATTCTAAAAAATGTAATTTTAAGGCGCTCGTGTTCATGCGAAAATCTCGGAAGATAACAAAAGTAAAGCGTAAGCATCTACTAGCGAGATTAAAAATCGATTATTCATACATATTCCGCGAACTTTAACGTTCCCAATAAGCAGACGCGATAAATAGCGTATGAACGAAGATTCCAGAATTTATGCCCTTGCGACGAAACTTTCTACGTGCAACTCAAACGTATGTATGGGTGCAATAGAAGGCTTGAAATGCTTACAATTATTATCACTTTCACAACTGAACATTCCAATCCTCACACGCCACTTACAGCCATTACTATTTCCGCTTGGCTATAACTAGTTGGCTGAAATTTGACAAAGAGAATTCGAAGCAGGCAAAATTCCAATGGTGTTATTGCGTTTGTGTCGGCGACACGGGGACAAATAAAATCTTCCGCAATCAAACATTCTTGATAAATTGAATTACAGCGACTTCAATCGATTTGATAAGTATTTTGTTTGAAGTAGTCTACTCGACTTTCGCTTTGAGTTATATGCACTGATACTTTGATGAGTAAAATTAGAAATTAATCCGACGCCTTAACAAATTGGACTTAATTAGTTAGGGTATAACACTTCATTCTTATCAACGTTAGTTAGTAACTTATACCGGAGAAGCTACTGCGTAGATTTATTCGATTCTCATGATCCTGCATTGTCACGTTCAGTTAGGATTGCCATAAAACGTAGAGTACTTATTGCTAGTCAATACCTTCCTCGGATATTGTTCCATTGATTTTGATCTATCTTCTATTGTTATTGTATTCCAATGACAGGATGCAGGACATGTCAAGAAGCAAATAAAAATAAATTTGAACAAAACAGAGCATAAACGCATTATATTATAATGTAGGTAGATATACAATAAATAGAATTCATGTAATAAAATGTAAATGTGTAAATAAAGTTTGTTAAGAAATTTTATAAATATATTTCTGAAGGTTATCTCAAACGATGATTGATAACTCATATTGCATTGGTCTAGTATGTTTTCCAGCATTTATAAGAGCCAGATGTTCCGCACATGTTTTTACAGGAATACCTGTTACAATCCGGCAGTTACAATGCAACGTGCAGTATGCTAAGGAATCGTGAGTAACTACTCGCAGACGAGATCGTACGCTTTATAATCCACTAACACCCTTCGAACGTGGCCGGACATTCTGCGTAAATCAATCAACAGTATTATAGTGTTGGAACCTACAGATTGCAAGTTTAGGCGCACCCAGAAGGACCAACCCCCGAGAAGATGTTCTTTTAAAGTGCTTGGTTGTTCAATACCGGTTTCAGTAGGTAACACTTTTAGTGCCGCTGTAGTGGAACGCTGTCGGTCGCAGACAGTTTATGGACAAATAGTGCATATGGGGTTCCGTAGCTACCGTCCTTTCTTGGGATTATCTTAACACCTGAGCATATACGCACTAGAGGTATTATCTGTTACCATACTCCGTCAATTCTACAGTCGAATAGAAAGCGTTTTCGTTTGGTATCCTTTTCATTTATTCAAGATTTGGATTGGGGGTTCTGCCCTCTTTACACTGAAAAAGAAGAATGTGTTACGCAGCAAATTTACACCGTATTTTTAGACGCGATATCAATTTGCACGTAAAGCAGATATATTTTATAGTTAGTAGGGAATAGTCCCAACATTGTTAGAAAATTCTTCTTGGCGTTATAAGTTCCATGTCAGGTAGTGTATGTGCCTCCTAGCAAGAATTAATAGATAACAACCCTTTAAAGCTAAATGCACTGACAGCTTATAAATCAGTTCCCGACTGAATCAGAGCGTCCTCCTTCATTAGCTTACACGACTCACCGTCTCAGTTTCGTGCGACAATTGACATTTACGTATATAATGCAGATAGTGACCCAGTTGCTCAATTTACTTCAATAATAGATGACCTGGGATCCACCTTTGCGTCATCTTGACACAAGGACTGCGCAGCGTTAAGGGAGGAGAGATATCTACATTAGTCAAGGTAGAGCATCGGCAGCACAGCGGCATCGGCAGTGAGGAGAAACCGTATCCTGACTTGTCGATCTGAATACATACGTTTAACGTGCCGCAGAGCATTAGGACGAATCACCGGGGACGAAATGTAAACGTGCGGGCTAATAATGACGAAACATAACATTGAATTGACGATTACTATAAGAGCAGGAATCAGTTTCGAGCACTTTGCCAAATGTATTCGAAATTAGTTCTTAATAATGCAAAGGACACACCACACGGCACACAAGGATTCTTTCGCATAGTCAATACAGGGAAAGGAAAAGGGAATTAAATTAAACACTTTCCCTCAGTACCTCGCGAAATTGTTATAAATACAAAACTTAACATTAATAACAAACTTAAGTTGAGTTATGTACTACCAGTCAGATACATCCCTAGACGTATAATACATTTTTGTAGAATAAAATCGTTGAAATATAATTGTTATAACCAGAATTTTCGGGGTGACGATCTTTTTGCAGATATGCCTTCAAACGGCCCGTTATAGTGAAAATAGCACTTTCTTCCAGCACCTTTCGATTCTTCTATCGTCTCTTTACTCGTTCAGCTGCTAGCATTCCTTAATTTTGGACCATATAATTAGCAGGAAGGAGCACAAAGAAAAACGAATACCAAAAAATACGAAATAATATTTCTATTTCTACATATACACAACACCGCCCATTAGCTTCAATAGACATTTACATGCGATTAAACCCTTTGTAATCCATACCATTATCATAGTTAATTTTGTCTATATAGCGCCACTTTGATAACTAAAATCGAGGTAACCGTACTCGATTAAAATAAATACATATTAACATAAATACACTATATGTACATACTGTATAAAACCTATTCTGATAACGTAGCAGAAATCGTACCTAAAAGGAATTAAAATTATACTCGCATCGCAATTGGAAGGCTATGAATCGCTATTAATTAACGTGCCTCTTGTAATTTTAACGAATCCTCCGCGCCGCAATGAAAACTGACATTAGCGACGGCATTCTGTATGAGACATGTTATGCAGTACATACGTGTTGGATCGTTTCCATCCACCTCAACCGCCCGTCTCTTGCAGCAACGAAAGCGGTAACGGGAAAGTCTCCACGATACTGCGGAGTCACTTAATTGGGAAAACGTGTCAAACGTGAGCTGCATTCGTCTCCGCCCAAGTTTGAATCGGATTCCTACACCTAAACTAAACTATTTAACGCTAAATACGAAACAGACAAATGTAGATGAGGGGGAGAGACAGCGTTCATATGTGCCTCCGTTTTCGGAATCTAGCCGTAAGTTCGACCTTATGAGAAATAATTCAGAAGGTTGTAGTGTATAAGTGTATTCATGTACTGCAGAGGACATCACATCAGAAACAATAACAAAAAAATCCGGAGTAATCGGCATGGTGTTGAGCACGTTTCATCTCCACTCACACCATTATTTGTCCCACAGTTTATAAAATTTCAACAACCAGTCAGACATTTCTTTGCGCTCTCTAGTGCCAAGAAAGCATGCCTGCCCCCGAGCCATCCCTCGAGCAGTTCTTGGACTGCTTAACACGAAATGATGTGCGCAGGGGCGCTTTGAGGAAAATGATTCCCACAGGCTTACCGATGATGCATTAACAGAACACATAAGAAAATATCTAGAAGCAATCATCAAAAAAAGTTCTTTGACCGCTCGAGAGAGGCTTAAGGAACGGTGTCGCTGCTTTCTAGACGGCAGGCATACGTTTCTACTAACTAATTCTCTACTTACTAAACAAAGTGGATTGCATCAATGTTGAATGTTACGAATGCCATCCACCTTGTTCTAGTAAGCCATTTACCGCGTAAATATTTGCTTGGTTTGCAATCTGAACTCGCAGTTGCCAAGTTCGTCCTCAAGTAGCTTTGTAATGAAACTCCCTACGAAATTACACAGTGGTTCTTTTGGAAAATGTACCTCGGGACCGTATCGACCAAAATCAGCTAAGTTAAACATAAAAGTTTTGAAATTGAAAGGCTTTAGTATTATGTATTGTATGAAGATGGAAAGTAGACAGCGTAGATGGCGCTTTGCGTTAAAAACTGCATTGTGACTATTTAGTCCCCTGTAACTTATTTCTTTTCTCAAATTTATAAAAAACTTTTATTTAATTATCATACCTTCCTCGTGTATGAAAATAAAAATAAAAGCTGCTTAACTGCCAATATTTTTATTTCACCAGCAGGGATTACATTACCTCTACTAAAGGAGGTAGTTACCTCCCGTTTTCGGGCTAATTTTCACCCATTTTCTTCTAAGGTGCAGGGATATTTTGCTTCCAATATCACTTCATTGATCGGATGATTAAAAGCTTAACAAAAATAAACCAAATAAAGCGTTTTTGACCACACAGGCATAGTTTTTTCGTATGTGAAGGGATATGTCCATGGGACAGAAAAAAAATACGTAAGAGTTTAGTTTAGTTTAGCATTTAAAGCATGCATCTACAAGGATTCTTGAAGGTAAAGTACATAAACGTACAGAATCTGTCAAAAATATACTTTTGACACACTTTATTGAAGTTGGGGTTGGTACTTACATATAACATACAAAATTCAAATAAAATAAAATACGTTGACTCTCGTGTTTGCAATTTACATACCACTTAATGACAAACGAAAGTGGGTATCCAGTACAAATTCTAATAAATTCGTTAAAACAGAATGACGAGATAATACTCCTCAACTAATTTATATTCTTTTATGCTTTGTTGTTTTTAATCCTGTTGCTGTAATTATTTTCAAAAGTACCGAATTAACGTATCCTATTATACTGATATATGCCTCCAAGGCTAAGACCCATTATGTTTGTAATTTGCCTGTGTTAGGAGTACGTAGCATCCTGAAAACATTCAGCAGGATTTATTACGCTACATGTATTCCACATTTTATGTGAAAATGTTTCGCACAGCGCTGATGCGTATAGGTATGGAATATTATCCCAAGGACTCGAGAGCATAAATAGATACAGCCACTGGTAAACATGTAGCAATGGGCCGAGATCAATTTCATCTTAATTGATATTGTCGCGTTCTTAGAAGGAGAAATTAATATCGTAAAATCTATTTATCGCTGCGACATATACCTTAAGAGATAAGTTCGAAATGAATAAACTCTATTGATCCTAAAAATCTAAAATTTAATTCCGCAGAATGTTGTTGTATTTGTGGTTATGAGCTTAGATATTGCGTATGTTGCAATAATCAACGTATTGCGTGAAAAGTTGTCCAATTCTTATGAACAATAGATATCTCTAATTCGCTTCAAAGATTGGGCGTGAAATTTTAAGAAACTAACTTCTTTGTTTAAAAATAAAAGAAGAACGCTTTTCGATCACCATGTATATTTTCCCAAATGTTCAACGAGTGTCACACCCAGAGGAGGAGTCACAATGCCCCACGCATTTTAAAGATTGAGCAATTCAACCATTCGAAGGTGCAAATGCAATGAATGTCGGACGAACAAGGCATACAACAACCAGATAACTTGACATTAGCCTTTCGGGGAAAGGTCGCACAAATCACTTTTTTCTATACCCATCCTCTGTTCTACGAAGGGCTCGCGAAAAAATTACGAACCATATTTCACCTCGGATGTGGCGTCGTTAATTTCACGATTCTTTCGTTATTTTGAACGGTAGGGCGCAGAGCAATAATCTACCATTTTCCCGTGTTTTATTATCGCAATTTTAATTGGAGCGTTTAAACGGAACGTGTATTAACGACGAGAAGTTGGGACCCTATTATACAAGCGCCGCGCCGGTGTGGATTGTATTATTATTTATTATATTTGTGTACGAAGTGCAGAGCGACAAAACCGCTATACTATACATTTGCCGTTAGGACAACCGCTTAAACGAGAATTCTAATCGCTATTACAAGGGCCCTCTTAGCCTTTGGAGTATAGTTAAATACAGGTAAAGGTAATTGTTTTATAAAGCCACTCCGCACACTTATATTTGCCGTATTCAGGTATACACAGCTTTATGATAGGGATTTCGCTATTTGGCGAGAGATTTGCATTTACATGTGATCAACAGAAATTTTAGTGTCGTACCAGTTGTAAAATTTGCTATTTAAACATTTCCGAATACAAATAAAGATTCTATCTCAAAATTGGATAAAAGTCTTATCATCTTGCACCGGCCGTTCTGATATATTCTTGGCCCAGGCCTAAAGGCAAACGACACAGCAGCAATAAAAAGATATTTTTCAGTAAAGTTTCAATAACATCTTTAGTCCCTTGCAAAAATATTCTCACGGTTTCCAAACTGTTTTTCCACAGCTGGCTAAGCCAAATCTGCATCATAAGGAGGTGTTGAATTTCGTTGAAACCATAACCGCCGAAAGGAGCTTCTTCATGTAAAGGCACCCTAAAAATCAACAAATATAAAAATTGAAAACCCTTCTTTACTTTTTTCAAATCTATTTTATGATGTGCCGTAGAACTAGCATCGGCTTACGCTGACATTAGAATCTGCGGTATACGGCAGGAGGGTGGTATGACAAAAATACCTGCGTTAAAGAAAACAATGCAATTGTTTTCCATTTAATAAATTTATTTCTCGATAATACTACAACTTTTTTAAGCCATCCACATAATAGGATTTGTTGAACACCGCAAAATAAACGTAAACCGCTTTCCCCCGAGCCATTTTTTAAGTTTGGCAAAGAAAGGAGTCACTAAGATTTATTTCTTAATTAAAAAAATTTTACACCTTTGATTATGTTTTGTTTCGATTTCACTCACTAGTCGTAAGAAGAAATCCAAACATCTTAATGCAAAAAACATTCAAAAAGCCCCTTATATTTGCTATTGTAATACAGAGTAGGGCTACCATCATTTACAAGACTATATATAGTTGATAAGGAAAAAATAACGGTTGTAAACAAAAGTTCTAAGCTGAGTTACAGAATGCCTACTATATATACACGTGGCTAATCGGAAGTTACTTTATTTCATACATATTAGGTGAAATATTGTTTTAAAAATTGAATATTTTTTGCAATATATGTGTATTTGGGCGAATAGCGCGGAAGAATAAATAATGACACCGCGTTCCAGTCCAATAGCTATTTCTGCCTGATTTACAATATTTAATAACTATGATATAAAATGTTTATAGGTAGCTGCAAATATTTCATTTCGAAACTAAATAATGGTCGGCAATTTAAAACGACGTCATAAAAACAAATTAGTCGAGGCGATTATGTGAGATAACCGCCGCCATCAAAATATTACAAATTCGTGTTCATAATAAAAATTTAATAAATTGCTCCGCGGATATTTTAAAACGTATCCATACCGCTCTAGACATAAAATATAAAAGAATTGGGTGTTTTATATTATAACAAAATCCATAATGACACATATGTAATGCTGTACTTTAAAATATTGTGCACATGTTACACCTAAAATCTGCCCCTAGGGGGCGGTCTTTTAGGGTCGATTTAATAAGTTTAGGCTGCTGAATATGAAAATCGTATCAGATTTGTGGAATTGACTCTAGTTGTTGAGATAACGACAAGTTACCAACGATCACCATTGACCAGAAGAACACGAATAATACGACACAATTAAAGATTTCTTTAATCACACATTCGACTACGTTTTATTCTTAAGTAAGATGAGATTTATAAAAATTGCGAAATATATTATGAAAAACGTTTTATGTTAGGGTACGAATTTGGGGACCATCGAAAATTCCAGCTTCTAGTCTTTCAGTACTCAGTATAGTATCAGTTCCACAACGATAACGATAAAACATCCCCCGTTCTTATCTAAGGTCTTGACGAATTGCATTGAATTGAAAATGTTGACCTTCTGCTATTTATAGAATATGCACACTTGTATGTCAAATATTTTAGTGACACCAACAACAATAATAATAAATTCTTAATAATTGTACATAATCAGAAATAGATTAATTTATTAAAATTAATTCCATGTGCCTTCTGATAGTTCGTCCGAAATTTATAGTGTTTACACACATATTCATGTCGCAAACGGGAAAGATGTTTCGACGCATTATTCGATTTTCGTTCATCACATGCTCAGAGAGATACAAGCTGCACACAAGCGACGTGACCACTATTGACGAAGGTACGCTAAATTAAGCAGTAAGTCAATTTACGGCAAACTAAGTTGGAGCATACAGCAGCATCAAGCTTTGGATGTGCATATAGTGCCAAACTGCTAAACGTATATTAGAAACTATAACTAGAGCGCATTGTGTTGAATATCTGCGATCCTGTAATTTTCGGATAACGTCCCCCTAATTGAAGTTCGACAAACTAGTCATGCCGACACTTCGTCGTAATTCTGGGTTAACATAGAACGGTTTGCTACGATTTGCCTTTCCGACGTCACCGACAGAACATTAATCCTAATAAGATTCTGCTACGGAAAAGTAAATTTCACAGGATGTACGCACTGAAGAGATGAAGTAACGTAGCAGAAACTTATTAATTAGGAGGTATGGAGGTATATAAGTGTCATATGTTGTTATAAAATTTTCTCGATTTCCAGGTTCTAGATGGTCCCTTGTAAATAAGCTGTTTACCTTTGATTTCCTTTGTTTTATTTTATATATGGATTGTGTCCCATAACCTTTGCAGTTTTACCTTGACATTCTTATTACGTGATTAAACCATCAACTATCTTGTCTCGTTCATTTTTCCTCTGTAATTTTGATCATCTTTACATAATGTTGCACAAATGTCGATTTTCTCGGTACTAAGATGTTCTAATATCCAAATGAATAGGAAAGCAAATGGGAAAAATTAAAGTTATCTAAAATAAATGTAGAATATACCTACAAATCATCAACGTTCACTAAAGATGACGACCTACTTCTTGAGAACTAATAATTAATCAATCTCGTGTTACATTTTCTGGAGATACGGGAAACCTCAAAGGTGACTGCGGCACTTGATAGTTAATATCTTTACGATAAGGAAGACCTACGATCGAAGGAGATGGGACGAAAATGGATTCGCTAAGTATACACCACGGTCGACAAGCGAACTTGAGGGTTAAACAAATATGCGCGTGAATTTTAAGAGAGTATAATATATACGACGTTAGTGGAGTGTCGGAAGAACCTCTCTTCATCCCTATTTACATATTCGACGGACTGAAGGGTTGAATTAGTTTCGCGGCCAATGAATGTGTCCGACTTGATGTTAAAAAATAGCTCCCCAACCGTTATCGGTATTCATGGAGATGATACGATTTAAGGGTCTTCATTTGTTTCTCCATTTCCAGCCGATACGTTAGCGTTAGGGTAATTTATTTTTAAGCGCGTGCGGTTGGCAGAATGACGGGTCGGTAATAGTTCCTTGGATTCACTAAATTCTGAATTCGAAATGGATATTGAATTGCTTCGAGGAAGGATGTGAAGTAAAAATGTTACGGAAACGGCTGCAGTTATATTTATCTTGTACTGTATGTACTACAATAACATAAGTACTTTCCAACCGTAACAAATACTAATAAATAATTATTTGTTAATTGTTCGCCAAATCTCCCCCAAGACGATTACTCTTCTTCTTTGTGGTTAATTTGATCATGAGGATACACACACTAATTCTATTTCTTTTACTTTACCTGTTCTTTCTGTAGCTAATTTCATTAATACGATATCTTCATTTTCTCATAATTACAATGCTAGTGATGACTTAATTCCTAATCCCTTGTACGTGCTTGCCACATTTTCGCCGAACCACTGTCGATTGTAATCAAATGCTCCACTGAGACCTGCACCTTCTCCTATTGAAACGAGCCAGGGTAATTCCAGTTTTTAAAAAGGGAAAGAAGAACCTAGTGGATAATTATAAACTAGTCTTAGTTTCATGTCATCTTGCGAAGGTCTACGAAAGTGTCATATTCTCCCCACATAAAACCTTATATTTTACCACACCAACATGGTTTCGTACAAGGAAGGATAACAGCCAACAACTTGATGCGTAGGGACAGGTGGACGTAATTTGCACGGACCTCGATAAGTATTAGCCACACATAGTGTCTTACTTCGGAAATGCGTTTGCATTTGGTTTCGATCCATCACCTGTTCGACCTTTAAAGTCCTATTTGGCCAACAGAAGTAATTAGATTTTCTAAATCCTTCGAGTTTAGTCCGTCTTCAGGTGCTCCACAAGGCTCCAAATTGGGTCCGTCAGTATTCAATCTTTAAGATTTTTATGCCCGTTAATAACTGAAATTATATTATTACCGATTAGTTTGCCTTTTCCGAGTTGCTGGTGAATGTACTGGACCATGTCATTCACGAGAACATTCAATTCCATTTGACATACTCCGTTAGTAGTCAAGTGCTTCCAAAAGTTAACGATCTTTGTGGTCTTGGAGTTATTTTCGATAGTAGCTAAAGTTTCTGCATCGAAAGTGTTAGACTTCGTAATGCGCACCTGTAAATACTTCGAGGCTTTATTGTGTAGCTTTGTTGTTAGGAAGCTCGAATATGCTTCGACTGTTTGGTCACGGCACTAGATCTACCTACAACTACAGATTGAGAGGATTGAACGCAGATTTCTCGAATTCTTATCCTTAAAACTTGATGGAATCTACCAAATGCGAACGTCAGTTATGATGATACATGATACTACTACAAGACCATCAATATACAGCAAAACAAAACAACAAATTTCTACGTACTATACATAGACACATACAGTATACATATTCGAAATCACTTTTTCACAGATAAATTCATTCGAATTGTTAAACATTATATCGCGCTACAACAATGCCGTATCAGTACTAAAAAAAAAAACAAAAGTTAATTGAAGAATACTCATGATTCCAACTGCATACGCGTTAAGTTTTAATAGATTACATTGTTCGAAACGCTTTCCACTAAAGGAGTTTGCACGTCTTGTGCTAAAGTATGCATTCGTACTAAAATTTGTTTTATTGCACACAATCTAAAGTTTAATTGTTATGCAGCTTGAACCAAATGCTTCTGTGCAAGTGCACTTAAAACTTCCGCACCATTTTAATAGTAAAATTATTTCAAAGTCGAAGATCCAGCTAAACATTTTCCCTCGTGATATGCCGAAATATGTATTTAATTTAAAAAATACATATCGTTGAAATAAATAGTGTTTTGTGAATTTATCTCAACAGAACAAGCAAATTCTGTGTTTTCCGAGAAGAATGTTGCTCAGAAGAGATGTTATTCTTGCTCTAAATAAGCAATAAAAAAGCCAGGAAAGCTTACAGTACCCGCAGATTAGACGCACCTAACTTACTACAAAATATTTATAAGAAATTAAAAAAGAAGAATATTCATGCAGGTACTTCATAAGCAATATTTTTCACATAATAAAGCTTTCAAATGAGGAGATAAATCATTGAGACGATACTGCAAAGGGAGGTATTTGAGTACGTATTTTTACGTTACGTATTAAATTTGTATAATTTACCTTCAGGAATTTCGAAAATTAAAACTTGAAAGCAATACTCATATCGACTGTATTTACGTGCGAAAAAGATGATATTCTACCGAAATATTAAAAAAATGGGCTAGGCAGTCAGACGCCATCAATGACAAAGAAATAAATGAAAGCCGAGATTTTCAGCCCATCAAGAGGAAAGCGCTCGAACAAATAACGGAAGCATGAATGTTAGCGTGCTTCCCCATTCACATTTCTTCTCCGGATCTGTCTCCCATTTTTGATATCTACATCCGTTCGTGCAATTCTAATTAAAGACTACCCGTCATAGAATATCAACAACGCGGTAGAAAGAAAAGAGCCGAGAAGAAATGGAAGCGTAAATTTTAATTGTGAGCTTTTTCGTGCAATTGATGGCCGGGTATCAGAATTAAAGGAGAAGCAAGTAGGAAACAATAGCAAAACCTACTGCAATAGAAGTACTACGTTCTTTTCCCAAGTTGTAAATTTTTTAATGACAATGTTAAAACAAACGTTGGCTAGTAACCAGCAAAATGGAGGCTCACTGTACATCTCAGAAGCCATGCGACGCATATTTACCAAATTACACAACAAATGTGATTCGGATAACAAACATATATACATTACATCGTACTGCATCAAAACTTTCATAATGCTTTAGAGGCCACCATTAAAACATACAACCAAGTACAGCGATACGGGTACAGTCAAGAGAGCCCTTAAAGACCAAACCTAGCCATCAGTGGTGTACGCGGAGTATCCACGGAGAGCTCCATGCGCAATGTAGATGCTGTGGGAAAATCTGTCTAGGGCAGCTCTAGCTGTCAGAAATGTAGACAGAGAATCCACTAAAAATAGCCTTAGCCATCAGCGGTGTGGATTATGATTGTATCTTGCCCATGACAGCTCTAACCGTCACCGATACAAGAGAGAAGACACGGTAAATGGTGAAGAGACCTCCTGCGGAATTTTATTGAACGTATGAAAAAAAAACAATTTCAAAATAGAGTGTCACGCAGAGTCATATACGCTATCGTTCAAGAGTAATGTATAGTGCCCTTAAAAAGTAAATTAAACAAAATTAAAACATAATTTAGAGACCTCAAACAAAATTATGATACTAACAAATGAATACTTTTTTTAACTTAGAAGTCGGAATTGATGCAGACGGTCATCGGCTATTAAGATAATGGACTAAGGGGATTTGATGATTTGAATTAGCCTTAACATAAAGGCATTTTCTGGCTTCTTCTGGAATTTTCATAAGATCGACTATAAATCAGAAGCATGTACCGTAGTTTAACGTTCAGAGTAAAAATGTGAAAATTCATAGAATTGTGCTCTAATCTCTGAATTTTCAACTACGAACTGTATGTGTGACCGAACCTATGTCAATAAGGTCGATAAGAAAGTGTAAATTTTTGCTAATAAAAGAAGAAGTAAACGAAAAGATGCATAAATGCTTCAAAAAGAAATAATCCTCCGTAATTCCGAAACCATCCATTTGCGAGCCCATGTTCATTAAAACATTTCTGTATATTTTGGACCACGTAATCCTCTTCAAGATTTGTGACACTTTTTACCACCCTGTACCTTCGCCACCTACCGAATGTCCCTTCTGCAAGAAGATAATTCTCGTCTACATGTTGCTCGTCAAACGTTAGTGTTTCTAGAAGAACCGTCTGTCTGCCGTCGATTGCCGTCGAAGAACCAATAGGCGTTATCTATGGCCTATAGGCCATACACATTCTTCGTTGTAATCGATAAAAGAACTATATTTCTCTTGAAATTGTAATAATTTGCTGCTTATATGTATCATCACATATGTATGAAGTAATACTGAAATCTTTAATATGTGAGGCAATACATTTTCAACGGCAATCAGAATATACCATATGATATACATATTACGGCAAATAACCCTCTTTTAGAACTTTTTCACGAAAAAAAGAACCCCATTACGACTTCTGAGGTTATCGCCGTTGTTACATCTGCAAATACTCGGAATCGGAGCTTAGGTACATATCAGAAATGAAGAATGACGCAAATGTCCTCATCCTTCTCAGAAAATATCCGAACATTTTAGCTGTCGGAACGCGCGCATATTTTCCGCCCACGAACGGAAAAAAATCACCTACATTAACACGGTGCGAAGGCGTTCGCGTTTTCTTGTATACGGCGCGCACTTTGAAGTCAAAGAACTTCGACGCCACCAGAGAAGAAATATTTCCTCCTTAATAAAGCAAATCCGGAAGATTTTTTGGATCGCGCGCGCGCACCTGTGCCCATAAATACTCGTTTTTCCCAGGCGTAGTAGCAAAGGAACGAAATTTACGCACAATCAAATTCGCCCCCCTATATACACTAAATATTAAGCGATTAATCTCCGTCGACAAATTCGTCTTATCTCGTCGAGAGAAAAAAAAAAGAAACGGGGGTGTCTAATGGTCCTATTCTACCTTAACATATACATTTCAGCCACCATCATGTTTTATTGTAGCCTTCATAAATACTAGGTTTAAGGCATTTGTAATGACAAAAATGGTAAGCAAACGAAATATTTAACGATCTTTCACATAGGAAATTTACTGCCATGTGGCTGATCGAATACTAATAGAAATATGAAGGCAGTTACCTTTTCCTTCAATAAAAAGAATGATGTCCATGTTACGAAAGTAGGAAAATAAAATAGCGACCACTAATTTCAATAGGTTTTACGTTCATTTGTAACTCTTTCAGCAGCTTCCAAATTTGGAAATTTGCAAACTTATTTTGTTCGAAGGGCTAACCTAGGAAACACCGGTAGTAATATTTAACCCCCAGTTTCACGAGCTGGACCCGTGAGACCCTAACTTTAACGACCCCCCATCCAAACTTTGGATTTAATAACAATTTCAAAATAGTAACAAAAAATAATTTTAAAAGCAATATAGTTTAACAAAACCGCCCAACGCATGCCAATCTGTACTTCGGTGGATGTGCACCAGTTCTTGCAATTAACGGATCCCCGTCCGTAAAATATTCACGCACAATATCTCGTTTAATTCAATTGCTTTCCCGCCAAACAAGATACAAAAAAATTCTGTTTTTCATCCGTGTTCGTAAATTGTCGATTCAAATTAACAAGATTTTTTAATTGGCACTCTTTAAAAATTAAACGCTCGATGTAGCCAGCCGATCGCTACTCCAATATCAAAAGTACCTACCTCCGCCAACAAACTTAATGACTTATATACTGGTGTTCGTATAACACCAAAAATCCGGTGTTTGGATTCCTGTGACTTTGCCGCTAATTGTAGCTGTATTCCCCACACATGGTGGTTATTTATGCGTTTACTACAGCTTTTATTCGAACGAAAGCTATTACAGGGTAGAATGAATAGGTAATTGAAGAATAGAACTGAATTTTCATCCGTTTAAGAATCGGCATTGTGAATTTAAAAAAAAGCAGCCAAACGTATTATTATTATTTTAAATAAATATCTATACTGAAGCTACAAAATTACATTGAATATAATATGTGTGTTTGCATTTCTTCATAATTTTTTTTTTGATAATACGATGCTAAAAATGTCTATTAATGTACCACAACTGCTACTTAGTGCATAATGAACTAATGCAAATAGGTTTAGATTTACAAAGCAAAAAAGTGTTAACATGTTACACTGTTTGCTTATTTGCGCCAGAACATTAAAGTAATGGTAAAAAATTGAAGCAACGAACACAAAATCGACATAAAAACGTACCTAACGCATGCATTTTTATTTACTAAACAACTGCAAACAGGATCTGCATTAAACAGAACTTAACAAAACTTAAATAACCATAAGGTTATTTATGTTTTAAGTTTACCATAAGGCTAGAAATACAAAACAAACGGAACCAAAAGATTTTCTTAAAAATCTCGAAAACGAATTGATCAATTTCAAAAAACTAAACGCCAAAATGTACTGTTTCAAAAGTCCATTAAAATGAATGACTACTCGATACTTCTTTCCATTTAAGATTTTTAGAGGTGTAGCTTCCGGGGCCAGGGGTTCAAGTAGGCGAGTCAATTTTTACATAAAAAGTTGTCCCCCTCGATAATACTTATTACGTGTTTCAGGAAATTTTTCATAAATCTCTAGATTTACAGAAATTTAGGGTGGGAAGTTTTCAAATGAACAACCGGTATGTTGAATGCTATATAAAAATTAGACCTGTTTGTTTTTTATCGCGAAAAGCATCCAAAACTTACTACTACAATAATAGTAATGTCAAATAAAAGATGAGAACTCAGTAACAATATTCGGTTACTCTCAACACTACTTGACTTCGGATTTGCAAATATAAATATGTAGAGATTGAAAATATATTCATTTTCAGACACAAAGGCACAAAGGCTTTAAAAGCAACGACGAAATAAGTAACGATCCCTTGCCGCAGCTACCAAGAAAGGAATGTCAACGATGTATTTCCAAAACTTGTGATTTTCAACCTGGAATTTCTTGCTTTTGTGAACGGAAGTATTATATTTCTCAGTAACTAACGTCCCACTCGATATTGATGGTCCTAGAGCGCCACGAAACTTGTTCTTATTGTTGAAAGCAAAACTTAGTAGATCATACACAGGATGATTTATAATAGGTGTAGAAAACTTCGACATCTTAAACCGAAAAATATAAGTTATCTTTTCTTCTTTACAAAACAAAAACTAATTTAAATCTTAATGAAGTAGAGATGATTATTAATGTACAACTTAAATTACAAATAAATAGAAACAAATGTTTGTATAAGAAAATATTGTCTATAATAGTTGTTCAATATGCCCCTTGTTACACCACCTGGACTAATTTCATTAAATTAAAGTGTTATATGGTCAAATTGTTCGTTTATTTCGTCACTGCAAATCAGCTAGTTCAAGTGGCGGGAGAATAATCCATCCAAGTGATTTTGGATTAGCCATTAGTTTGGATTAGTTTTACAAAGTTTTCAAGCGCATTTTTCGCAAGCAGAAGTACGAGAATGTTTTTTTTTCCATTTGGCAAAAAAATTAAAAGATCGTTTGGGTCAATTAAGTGTAACAAAAATAACACATCGCAAAAAAATAATGTTAATTTTGCTCTATACGTCAAAATGGTTATTCTTATAGCAGTTATCTCGATACCCGGTAACAATTCCATTGTCAAATAATTTATCAAATGAATTAGAACAATTACGTGATTAGTTTGAAGATAGATATTGGTAGAAGAAATAGACAAGGGGTAAGGCGAACACAACCCATGTTCGCTCGCAGTATATGGAATATATATAACAAGTCGCTAAGCGGAGAAAACAGAACAAATAACCGTGCTGATTTATTGATGGTTTGCGCGCGACGAATATTATGAAGAACTAGTTACTGCACATGGCGCACCTGTTAAACTAAGACAATGCATCATTAACAATTGTCAGGAATTATGAAAACAGGGATTTGTTGAAGTAAATTGTTGACTTAATAATAGTAATAATTAATCATAATAAAAACCCTCCACTTAAAATTTTCATTCATAAAAATAATTTGCTAAATATATTTGTATAGTCAACAGAAACAACGCCTATTCACACAAATACCCTCTATTAAAGCCCTCTCTAAAATGTTAGTATTACATACCTCAAAGTATCAATTACTTGTCTACTTCCTTAAAAATTCTATATTTAAATTAGGTGAACACCTTTTCAAATTAATTAGAAATATAATTTAAATTCATTGAATTATGTACATGCTTTCGGTAGGATTTCCAAACTGTGCTCCCAGAAAACGACAACTGATAAATTATCTACCACGAGAATAAATAAAAAAGTTTTGACGTTTACATATGCAATAATTTTACGGTTGGCTGATCGCGAATAAAGTTGGTGAGCGTCCGCACAACTTCTAATAAGTGTCTGTTAAACAAGAGTTCCCAAGTTTTGTACTTTTTAGGAAGTTCCGCCGAATTTCCAAGATCATTTACATTCCTCGCGCCGAACGAAATCGATATCATACCATTAGTGTTAGTACTAAAGTAACTTTCCCTTATCTTCGTACCTAATCAATTCCTTGCAAGCTTAGCGATAATATTTTTGAAAGAAAGCGAAGGCATATTATGAGAGAATTTTAATATGCTAAATGCCTAGAAACAACAACGAAAGAGTAATGTTAAAATAGCTTCCTCGTAGTATTGATATAATCATTTACAACAAAAGCAATGCAAGACACTACCCGCAGCCAAACACGTTTTACCTAGATGAATCCTTGGACTCAAAGTGAGGAAGAACCAGAGGAAGTGCGGTTGTGGAGCAGGGAGCAACCTTTATCCTCTGACTCACAACGTAGCTTTGAGAAATATTCATTATCATTATTATTGTTATTCTTATGACTGATGTAAAGGTGGAGGAGGAGAAAAAAAAGGAGGAATAAATAATAATAATATCGGCAAGATGTACTAGACCGTACTACGTTAGGAAGCAAAAATCAATATAATAGCAGGTGGTCGATTGCGGTAGAAGGAAGATCTTCATCAGGAGTATATAATAGAAATGTCGGGAAAAGATAAGTTGTTAATTTAATTCGCGAATTAACAACTTAATACTTAGAATATTGGAAATTTCAGAAGGAGGAGAAAATTAATTATGAAGTAAGACTAACTTTACAGTTCTCCATTTGTAGGTAACACTTACCTTTGTAAAATTTTAGTTTACACTCCTAATGAATGTTAAAGAACGAAACATTGGGATTGAATGAAGAAGTCTCTTTTCTTCTACAAGGACAAACGGCAAAACTTAGAAGATCTAGAAATGATAATCAGACGTGAAATGCAAGCACGTCACATAATGGGCTTCAAAATACACTTCGCACTACATTTTTCGCAACGTTTAGGACTGTGCAGGGACTTCTACTTGGTTTAATTCTTTATTTTTTACATTTTTGTTCAATTTTATTTAATTTTTTTTTTTTCATTTAACTCCACGAAAGCAATACATATCCGTATTAAGAAATTTATAAGGATTCCAAATCTACTAAAAATGTTACTGTTACAATATAATTTTTTTGTGAGTTATTATTAGGCCTGCATCTGCAAAGCGTCTTAAGATGCACAGCTTTTACCAAATTTTAAGCAAGCAAAATTACGGAATACCTTTCTCTGAGAGTGACAAGCCCAGGATTGAAACCCAGTACCCCGAAGACTGCTAACAGAGGGCTAGGCACTGCGCCACCCGTCCCGCAAAAATATTCTTTAAATATAACGTATCATCTGTCCTGTGTTTATCAAAAAAGTGATTGCGCTAGTACCAAAAACCAAAAGTAATGTAAGTTACAAGATCCTATAGAAACCTACTTCGCAAATTTTGTTTACGCATATTTCGAATATAAACTTCCTCCTTATGCAAAAATAAGGGAATTCATAATTCTTATTTTAGCGGAAGTACGTTGCTGAACTAAAAGTATTCGAACAACTGCAAACTCAACACAAGTTTAAATCCTCCAATAAATAATTTGCAGAGTTCTCTTGGATGTGTATCAATTTATAGGGAGATGTACCAGGAAAGCGTGAAGCATTCTAACGGTAAGGTCTACTTGGAACTTAAAAATTTATTGCTGAATTATTATAAAACGTTTGCTTATACATATCATCATTTAAATACCCTTCAAACGTCAAGAAAATAAGTTACGACTAAGTTTATTCTCGCGAAGTCGGTCTTGAAGAGGTTATTTACGTCTAAAAGTTCGTGAAAACGAAACCTTCTCGACGTCAAAAAGTTCTCGTTTTCCTATTTTCTCCTCATTTTAGTTTAAGATTATCATAAAATTTGCGTAAATTATTTCAGCTGGGCGTCTTTTTTTCTTTTCACTGGACCAGTCTACCATTAAATAAAATTATAAAACCATTTCTTCCGCATGAACTTACATAAATAATAAGAGGGAAACAAAGAAAAAAAAGGAAAAAAGGACTCATAAGCATATAAACTTGTTATAAAACTTGGCGTACGTAGGGCATACGACTGCGTATAAAAATATGAGGCTGCATCAGCATAATCGATGGTCGTCTTGTTCTGTTATGGCTGGAGAACAGGAGAATGCTATTCCTGCCAGCGAAAGAGTGGAAAGTGATGCTCTGCCTTCTACGATAAGATCTACGTTCTCGTATTGTACTTACACATCTAGATTTACGTAGCAGAAAGTTTCGTGTGAAATTCTGGCTGGCATTCGAAAAATTTTATTCCAAGTTTTCCATCACGTACCGTCCGAAACTTTCCTCTGCGCAAACTACATTAAAAATTCATCCTGCACCTGTAGAGATGTGTCGAGAGATTGAAAAGTACGGAACTCTTTCTGTTAGTACCTTTACTTCGGGAAAGGGTTCTTGAGCACCGAAAAAATTCACTTCCTTCTATACATCGTTTCGAATACGGTAAGTGCATCTATTTTCACGTACCTTGTAAAAGAGAGAAAATCGTTATTCGT
>LR737386.1:10524389-10539084 GCA_902655005.2 Marronus borbonicus
CTAGATATTAATAGAAACTTGAGATCGAGAATTGATCGTTTACCAAACGGCGTAATGTTTATGTTTACAGGAACTTGAATTAAAAACAACGGAGGTAAATTAATAGTGTACATCTGTTGCAAAGTTCATGTACGTTTCGCACTTTATTTGTAAAATTGAACGAAAATAGCAATAACAAGAATAAAAATAAAAAACAAAACAATAAACCAACAATTACAGTAAATGATCCACTTTCATGGATCAGCTCAACTGTGCTCGTTTTCCAGCATTTTGGGCTGTCCTTTATATGGTTCTTCTAGGACTCCTTCAATGTTTTGTAAATCATCAACTTTACAAATGATGGGCAAAAAAAACGTCACAAAAATATTGACGTCATTAGATAGGAGATCGAAAGTGGCATTGATAATGTGTTTCTATAGTAGAAATGTCTTTCGGGTGATGTCGTGTAGTTAATATTTTACTTGACGTTTCGCTGACTATCTATAAGAAGCTGACAGGATAGTCAGCGAAACGTCAAGTAAAATATTAACTACACGACATCACCCGAAAGACATTTCTACTATGGATTACGGTCGTGAAAGCCTACACCCAACTAATGTGTTTCTAGATTTTCTCTGAAAGGCCAAATAAAGGCACTGGATTATGATCTGCACTAGTAAGCGAGATGCCCAAAGTGAAGATTAACAATGTATAAACTATGATGGTGAATAAATGCTACTATGACTACATCTACTAAATGATTAACAATACATTCACCAACGAACGAATTTGACGAAATTTAATGAAATACGGGGCTGGAGAATATCCGGACTAGGTCTAAACACTATCGACTTACCTTTAGAAATGAACAGCTTTCTTCAGTAATTGTTTTACTTGAATGTCAAGTTTGTTGAAACCTCTTAAATTCCGCTACTAAAATTTCAGTTTATTAAGAAGGATATATAACCAAATTACTTTCAAATCGATCGCAAAAATTACAACCGAAAAATTTCTTATAGTTGAATGGAATATTACAAAAATAAATACATTGAGATCACATTTTGATAATCTACACAAAATAAGAAATTCCAAAGACAACCTTATTGCTAGTTTTATGCGTATAACGTTTTGAAAGCGGAAGTGATTCGCAAAAAAGAAGAATCACTTCTGAAAAGGATATTGTAGAATCTCTGAAGCCCCATTTCTCATTTTATGGATCGCCGAAGAGCAGGAAGTGAAACATCATAAGTAAATTGTCGGTATTCTATGCAAGATTTATTTCAAAATAAATGTCTTTGCTGCATTTGAATATCATCATAGGAAATCATTCAAGAAGCGAAAGCCATCGATACTGTATTAGAGAGTATTAAATAGAAGTTTATCAAAAGAAATAGTTGAACCAATAAGTAATGTAGCCGCGTTAATCTTTTAAGTAAGATATTCAAATCATGATCGGCATTATTATACGAAACCTTCAAGAAACAGCAAGTAGATTAACAAACAGCTAAAGTATCGGCAGACTCCGCACTACTCAAAATATTTAATTAAATCCTGGAAGTTCTTATATTCCCATTGTTAACCTCATATTCCGAATTAATTGCATATTTTACATGGTGCCTAGTTTACCGATACTTTAGCGTTTGCCACACTACATCACAGTCGTTGCTACCGTTACTGAGTAAGTAGGTTACTGTTATAACTATACAACTTACGAACTAAAATTCAGAGGACAGCATAATAATGCGTGAACGTTTTTCTACACTGGTAGGCTTGCTACATGCCATTTTGAAGTAAATTTTCTTAAAACTTTCGCGCAAAAACGACAGATGCACACCAACACACGTTTAACAGTAAAATGAAGCAAATTTATATCTGTACGCCTGTGATAAATAAACAAGAGTGATACTGCGGTATATTTCCTAAATGTATTGTTCGTTAATAATCCCCAAACGACCCGTTTCAAAAGATCGGTACTTCCGAGAAATTCTTGGAATGATAATAAAAGGGACTTTATTGTGGTTGTCGCAATATTTCTACTTTACATAATAATTTATGGCTTTAGTCCCTTAGAAAAGAGTGCATGCTTAATATTTGTCTAATTTTATGTATTAATAATTGTATACAGTGTGATATAATAGATTTTTATTGTATGACCGAACTTCACTGAGCGCCAGTGTATATGTGAATATTTCATTGAAATTAATGGATATCGAAATCTACAGATCTCGCGAAATCACATGCGGCGTTTATCCAACAGCACTCAGCATCGCCGCTTCTTCTGTCCGTTAGCTTTTTCATCTTCCCGTTTTAATCAACAAAAAACATAGGTTCCCCTAATCCTATAGCAGCTACGTCCAACGAACCATCACTATCGCAATTTTAGATAATTTGTACAAGGCCGTACGTTTTTTTTTTAATGTAGATCGCATTCCTCTTTAAAGTTCCTCCTATTCGCGGAGAACGCAGTATAACAAATGCGCTGACCTAAAAAATGACAATCGGTGGATTGTTTCCTCGTGCTCTTTATTCGGATTTTCGTACCGCTCTGACAAATCGCAATCCGAAACAAAAAGAGGGGGAAAAAACGAGAAGTAGAACCACAAGACAAGTTACCCTTCCAATTTTCCTTCAGTTGTATAGTATACAGTTTATAAGGAACAATATGTGAAGGCAGTTCAAAAATAAGCACTTTTCAAGTTTTTATAAAAATATCGAATATAGACGTTAATTGAATTTTGCACTTTAACATCATGATAGACATATTACGAATAGCATATTAACGAAGAACATTGACAAAAAGCAAGTTAGCAAAGTAAAAAAACGTGGGAGCAAAAAAAAAACAAGGTGCCTGGCAGCGCGGCGTTAGTTCGGTTAGGTTCTGTAAACATGAAGTTGAAAGGGCAAACAACGTAATGTAACATATGCATGTCGTTGTATCTATTCTATTAAGCACATATCCACAATGAACAAAATTTTTCCCCAAAATGCGATTAATCGTATACTGCTACATATTACAGAGTAAATATTATGTTACACAATCACATATTGACAACCACATTAGGAAGCAAGCATCATATGCATATCACGCATAACCGCAAATATGAAAGGGATAGGGTTCATTAATTCTGTTTGCGGATGTAGTAACTACTGCTAATGAACAATTATAATGAGTAATAATAAATAATCATAGAAAAAGTGTAGTTATTAGAAGTGATTATGCTACGATTTTAAGCGACCTGCAAGTATTATTATTGTCCTGAATTCGGGCTCAATCACTTAACTCCCAACTTAAATATATATTCGAAATTTTTCCAAAGAAAGCGGTTTATAGGTACAGTCAAACTCCGGTTTTTTTGTGCCTTATCTTTATCCGCGTAGTTTTAATTAGTAAATATATTTTCAGCTCATGACGATCCTAGTGATATAGCGCTTCAATTTTCGAATTAACATTTTCTCTCTTTTTCGAAATATGAAGAAATACCTTGCAGAGTTCTATAAATCCCATTATTTAGATGGCCTAAAAGAGTTGAAAAGAAACAAACAAAGATCACTTGGCCTGTGTGTATAGAAATACTAGAAATAGATTGTTGTCGTCCTTAACACATGTATTTATCATACCATCCCCGTATTTACTGATAGCGAGGCTGATACGCGTAACGGGAGAATTTGTTGCCACGTTAGTACGGAGAGCTGGAACATATAGAAGCTGTAAATTATGGGTATTACATTGAAGTACGCGAAAACTGAAGAGACTTAGTAACTAAGGGCTGCTAAGCAATCCGATTAAGATACGAACACCAAGCAGTATGTCAATGAAAAGCCTTCTCTCCATTTAAGTACATGTTAAGATTAAGAAGGTGGTAGAGTACGAAGCGAAATCAAATCTGTCTTTGGAGTGAGGAATGTCATAAATTTTCACTCTGTTAGCGTAAATGCTGCTTCAAATCTCTCTCCAGCACGGCACCTTAGTCTCTAACTATACTGCCTTGTTATCCGTAAAGGGAATTTGCTGGCATTTGTCAAATTTAAAATTCAAGAGTTCATAAGAAAAACAAAATGTTATGGTTTCCTTACTTAACACTTATTGGTGCTCCGTAGCTTATTGCGCTTTTCACATAGGTTGTATTTTGAATATAAAACCAGTTTTTAGGAATGAAGAAAATATCCCGACGGGATGTATAAAGTGGTATAGGCTTGTCATAATTACGGAAGCCTTTAGTATGTAAAGCATTCCACTGCACTATTACTATCGCTCCTTCACCATAAAGTACGAATCGCTGTTAATTATTCCCCAATGGTGACTTTACCCATCAGAAAGACTGACACCGCCCATGCTGGAATCGAATGATATTCCGCGATAGAATGTGGGCACTCTTGTAAAATTTGTCTGCTATAAGATGCATGAGAAGAAGGGCGCGGAGTCGACTAATGCACGACAACGACAATCAATTAGTAGTAATCTAATTACCATTAGGAGATCGCACTAGATTCTAGTCACGCATTACACCCCACTTTATTTCTTTAATTCTTTATCCTTGCCTTTTTCCTTTTGTTCCTTTGTATCTCTTATGGAATAATTTTCTTTCTAATTATAAACTAGGAGGTCGCTAAATTACACCGTATTATGGCAATACTGTAAACACGTACAATAGTCGGCTGTGCGCATCTTATAAGTAGAGCGCAACATTCTCGCGTGCCTTCCAGCGGGAGTGTGGTTAACTCAAGTAGTAACAGCCTCTCGATGGGTATTTTTGGATGCAGTATAACTCCTTCTCTTCCTTCTCTTAGTTACCCAAGAATTTAACAATGCTACATTACGCATTACGGGATGAATTCCCGAGTGGGACGGTTGGTTTTCAGGTACGAATAAATATAGGAGTATGCCTTTTTCTCGAAACATTCTACTCGGGCTGACTAATAATCATACCAGTCAATAACCAACGTAAATGCGAGTTGTAGTTCGCAAAGCGTTACTTCGCCTGTACTATTCACAACTTAACTTTGAGAAATCTACAGATATAGACCAATACGACATTGTGAAAATCGAGGACAACAAAATATGGTAACAGAAACTTGAAAGAATAAACAAATTTTCATGTCTAAAATAGATGTTTAGATCGTTCTAATTGTATTATAAAAAGATAAAGCGGGGTGAAGAAGGATTTAATTTGCAATAAAGCAAATTATACCTGCATATGGTAATGCATAATGTAAATTGTGATATAGTAATAGGTTACATTATTTGCAATATAAGTGATGTAAGGGAATATAAGCTAAGGAAATTATTTCCGTACAAATTTTTTTGCCGGTGCAATTTTTCCCACCAATTCGATACTTATTCATCCGCGATATAGATTTCCCAGCAATACTTTTCCAATATCCGTACGAATGAAATATCCGTCCGATGTGTGCTTAAACGCGATAGTGAAGATATAGGGGCTGCCGAGGTGGTCCCTTTAGAAATCGTACTTCATTCTAATTTCGCATAAAGTGTGAAATATGTTCCATTTAGAGTCGGCGTCCGTGCGCGCGCCGCAATCAGGAAAAAATGCCCGCGACACGTCACCGACACCGAAATACACACGCGCCGTAATTAATTTATGACCGCTTTCATTTGATGTACGCGAGGCCTGATCCAATTTCGGGAATTCTTTTTCGTTAGTATAACACGACGCCGACCGGCCACGGCGCGGCACTGCGTTGGTCGTTTGTCGCCGACACTTGGCCCAACACTTTAGAGAAACGCGCATTAAAGTGGTGCCTTCATCGGAACTTTTTTCATTTCACTTGCATGAAAAAACATGTAATTCATTATTCAAGGAGTGAAGTACGATGTTGGCTTATAATAGTGAGTGGAAATGGCACTCCGTCGGGTAATAATAACATTTTGATACACCCCAGATGTGTTCTATCGGAATAATATCATGGGGACGCAGGAATTTTATAACTATATTTCTTTGCAAGTTGGTGTATTTCATATGCCGGTATAAATTTATTTCCGAATAATTATAAACTGTTGATGCGCTTACCTTTTAACTGAATTAACAAAACTGGCAATGGCAAGCAAGTGCATGGACAAACCATTGCTCTATTCACTTTCCTCTCACATAGTAGAGCGCTCAAAAATTCCAATATCCTGCTCTGAAATTATACTCACTAAAAAACATAAAACTCAAATGTTTAAGTACACTTACATGTCGCTTAAAGCGTTTCTGCATTCTTTTTTTTGTTTGAGTTCGTTAAGTTATTTCCCCTCCCGAACATCAGAAGAAATCCTACTGACAGTACCAATAGTTACACCAAATACTGTAGATGCTCACCGTAAAGAATATAATAATAGTAATCATTACAGCAATCATAAAGAAGATAAGAAACAACAAAAGTCCGTCAGTATCAGACTCTACTTCAAAATTTGCGACACAAGATGCAATTTGCAATTTGCATCGAACACAAAACGTTTATGGTATAACGAGTTATTAAAGTAACTTCTAAGCACAATTCAAAAACAACAAAAACAACAAAAACAACAATTCAAAAAGTCACCTTTGTTGTGTTGTATTATTTTTCTGAAAGTCCTGTTACTGGCGTGCGCCGCTTCTTTCAATGAAATCTGCACAAAAACGAAGGCATAAATGAAAACTAAATTTTTGTAGATGTAACTTTCCATCTTTTAACTGAATTTGATGACGTTATCACAAAAAATCGCCTTCAGGATCTGATTTTCCTTTTTTGCAGTTCGCAAGTGCAAGTTCGCTTCCTTTTGAGAAATTGCAAGTATATAAGACAACATAATACAAGAATAATCGCTTATGTATATTAACACTAGTTCCTCGTACAAATTTATATTGTAGGGCAACTTTTGAATATTAGGTTTTACGGGGAAATTGGGTCGGAATTCTTACCGATTGAAAACCAGATTTTAGCTTGTAAAGTATCAGCGAAGTAAGCGTTGAACATCTAGAAGTCTGAATAACGCTACAACGCATAATTATTGTTATCACTTTAGTTGCCTTCAAGTTTCAAAACTTTCGAGCTTCTGTAACCTTCCATAAAGTCTCGAATCTTTCGCAAATCCTGTTAGTTATGAAATACTTATTTATGTTGGAAATCCAATTAACGTACTCCCTATACTTCATTTTGTTAATGCCCAAGAACTACTTTCAGTATCGGAAAGATATTCCCTTTGGTATGTTTACCTTTTTGATGTCAATCTTAATCAGCACAGTATACAACCTCAGCTTAGTAATTCCTTCGTTACTTACTACTATTCTGTTCGTATACCGGGTCATCCCTGGCGATTCCCTCTGGGAATAATTAAAGTATCTTTCTGAAATTTTAATAAGCGATATGGGGGATAATGATGTATTTCCTAAAAATACTCTTTGGGTATGTGAAGGGTATTGGAAATTTTTAGCCTGAAAAAAGATATGTTTCGTTATACAAAAACTTTTTTTTTTATTTAATTGCAAATGTTATTATACAAAACAAGTACAAGAAAATGTTGTAGTAAAGTAATAAAAGCAGTAAAAAGTACAGTTTCATGAATACTTAAGTTGTCTGCCCATTCTAAAAGATTGTACAAAACATGTTTTCTGCTGCTGAATGCTAAATGATGTGCAGACACAGGCCAAGAGTCAACGTACTTAGGTGGGTAGAGCCGAAAAGGAAGTCCATTGATCTTTACAAACAGCATGAAACTGTTGCAATATTCAGTGATGATCTCAATGTTGTGATAATGAGGAACTCCGAGAAAAGGTAAGTTATTTACTGCTTCTTGAGCTATCGATGAGTAAAATCCTGGAATTGATTTTCTTTCCTCAAACAAGCAGCTGTAAATTTTAACTTTTTATTAGCTTACATCAATGTTTTCACATTATTGCACAACATAGAAAAATACTTACACCATGAAGCCGTGACTCTAATGATAGAGATAGACATAGATGTTGATTTTTTATCATTGGCGTCGCAACTTGATCAATTGCAAATAGGAACGCAACTTGGGCGATACCGAATATGTTAGCGCTTGGACAAGATTTTGGGTACACTGGCATAATACATTTATAGCATAATTTATAGGGTAAATCATTTGAAGTAAAGTTGATATCCCTTCACGGGTTTAATGAAGCGTGAAGTAAAGTTGAAAATATTGTTAGAAAATACTATTATCCATAATATGGGCCACCAACATTTCAAAAAGGTACTTTATTTCTAGAGATACTCTTATACTCTATATAGACCTGTAATAGAATCATTTCATATTAAAGTGAACTCTAAGTAACTAATTGTATAATTAAAAAAGGGCACAAAGGGCGAAACATTATCATGTTGCTTGAAATGAACACGTATTCTTAGATTAACCATAGTAAATAACCGCGCGCAGCGGAGAAGCTTTTAATTTAAATTTGTTGCAAAAGAAACTGCACGCTGAGTGAGCGATGTGCTCCTTTCGAGTATGGTCCGATACCGAACAAGTAGCCGGATGCAACAGCGAGAAAGCTGCAGGATCCCAAGATACTCACCACCGCCCGTGCTAGTTTAATTATAAACAAAATTGCAACCAAGCAAAAAATAGGACGCCATGAATAATTTATGAGGTCAATGAAAAGAATATAGTCGGAATATTTATTATTAAGTAACGGTTATATGACATCAATTTGCCTTAACTGCTTAAATATCAATTGTAAATCGCTAATCGAAAGGTGTTAAGTTGAAGAATTCAAAATGGAATTCAAAGAGTGAGTCGTAATAACCAGTAACCCTGTAATAAAGTAGTTTATTGTTAATACACAAAGAACTTGTAGTAAATACAAATAGTTCAGCAGTAAGTAGCATTACCGTTTTAGATAATATTACTACTAATGTAACTACGGTTAACCAATTCCTTTGCTGGTCGTTCTTAAAGACAGAGTACAGAGCTTGTCAAAATCCAGTCTATCCATCCGGCGCAAGAGGATCTCATGTTCGCAAAACGTTTGAAGTGCTACGCGCTGCTTTAGCGATTATCCCGTGAAAATTTCCGACCCCTCAAATCGAAATCCGATGCATTCTTTTCGTCGACCGTGCGGCACGGATTTCAACACACTCTGACAGCTCTCTTTTTCGGGGAGCGGACAAGCACGTCAGTTGTATCAGAGTTTAGACGTCAGGCACCTGACAAGAATTCAAGGAAATTCTATGTAAAAGTGAGCGGCGTAAACGCAAATTGATATTAAATAATAACAGCAGAAGGATCGTAGCTTGATGCAATGTCCTAAATTAGATTCAACGGTTTTCACGGAGATTTTATAGAAGCTCATGGAAAGTTTAAAATATTAGAGTTTCGAGAAGTATGTATATACAGAGTTTTAAAAAAGCGTTGCAAACTAAAACAGGCATAGTATGGCCTTCTTTGTAGCATTGCTGCATTTTTCCACTTATCTCTTCGTTCACAAAAACTTGAATTTTCCGCCAGAGAAGCATCTCTATGTTAACGCTCATCCTAAGAATCAAATCCCTTCACTTCGTGTTTTGGTAAGAATGCACCAGAAGATTACGTGATATCGGTTCATTTGAGAAACAATCCCATGATTCTGGGAGACCACCCTTCAGACAGAGAAGACGGGTAGAGCAGAATCCGGAAACGATAATACCCGTACTATTATGGAGTCCAAACATCGGGGACGTTTTCCATTGAACATTTGAGTGGATATTTTGGACAACAAGTTACTCGGTCTAGTTGTTGTACGAGACTGATTAACAGGCGGTGGTTTACTAAGCTTTCTGCAGAAAGCTGTGAACGATCTTTTAGACGGGATTTCTCTGAAATATTGGCAAGAGATGTGATTCTAGCAATCTCCATGAATTAGTTAAATAATCGATTGTGCAAATTAAAATTCGTTGATATTTCCTGCCAGTACAAGGCTTTTAAGTTTTCCAGGGAAAATATGCCGATCCAAATGAAAACATGTAATTAATATCCAGGGTGAAAGACCAGAAAACATATCAAAAAAAATTAAAAATATATTGCTTAACTAATAAATTGCATAAGCTGTTTTGCTAGCTCTTCCCCAAGAACCTTAACATCAATTTAATTAAGTTTCCACGAAGCGATCTCCGCTTTAATGTAACGTTATCTTGACATTCTGTTGCAAGCCCGTAGAGGTAGTGTGGGTGACTATCTTGATAATACGCTCTACAGCTTGCGTGTATTTTATCCTTTTTCGACACTGCTGCCATGATTGGTAATTTTTTGGAGAACTTAAATGACCATCTTTTTTTAAATTTAGATTTTTTATATAAACAATATTGTCGCAACCATTAGATATCGTTGCATTTTATAAAGCAATGGATATTTATAGCAAATTATTTATATCAAAGATCTAACTTGAAAAGGGTCAGAAGTTTTCCAAAACATGAGTGTGAGTGATATACAATTAAGTAAAAAAGAGTGACGATTGGCCCTATCTCACAAACTCTTTATTGGAAATCAAGCAGCTACGGATTTGATCTGATGATGAATCCGACTCGATTCGATAACGCTAAAAGTGCATTTGTATCAGCGCAACACTATTTTCGGCATGTACTTGCACATGCACAGGTACCTGAATAGACGTATTAATGAATTCATATCCATATCGCTTATTCAGTTGGACACTTAGCGCTCTGCAAGCGATACACACACGACTTGATGTCGCCATCACTACACCTGTATAGAAACGCATATACAATAGTGGACAAAAGTTAAGTAACTTTACAAAAATAACACTTTTACTTAGAAGAAGTAAAAATATCAAAACATAATACTTCAATTTGTAAAGATTTCAATGTATACAACTCACAATCAGTAGAGTCGAGAATGATAGAAAGGTATCAAACCAGAGGAACAGTGGACACTAAATCGAGCTGTGGACGAATACAAAAAACGAAACGTAGAGATGAACACCTCCGTTCACGTCAATATAGACAACATCCATGGATAAATGCGTGAAAAATAAAACGTACTTTAAATAGCAGCGTAAGCACACGCACGACACGGGGGCGCGTAGTAGAAGGTAGGCTCTGTGCTAGACAGCCAGCGCGAAAACCGTTGTCATCACAAAAACAGAAAATACATTTTGCGGAAGAACATGCAACATGGCCTACACAACAATGGAACATCGTTTGATTTAGTGATGAATCAAAATTTAATATTTGAGGCATTGATGGAATTTGTATTGTTATATACGACGTCCAAAACACCGTAAACTACGTTTACAACAATAGACTACGTAATATTGCCATTCGCCGAATGGAATATGCCTCTGAGATGGTTTTTCCAGCACGATAATGTCCTGAATCACACAGCTCGTTTGAATTAATGTTATTTCTTGGCCCAGTCAATCTCCCTATCTCAATCCTATGGAAACTTGTGGGAGATAATTGATAAAAAAAACAAAGAACGGCCAAACGTACGGTAACGCCGATAAACTCTTCCTTGCAATATCAGCATGGCAACAAATTGATATACAGGTGGCTCACAATTTGTGCCTCTATGCCTCACCGGTGTGCAATTGATGCCACAAAATATTAATATTCATTTAAATAAATTCATTTTTGTTACGTGTAAAGTAAAGGTTGTTTAACTCATATCATTTAACAAATCTAAACTATTTATTATATTTTATAAGGTCCACATTGCTTCGATTAAAATACAAAATAACAAGTACGTGTTTTCTGTTTGCTACGATAGAACTTATCAACAGTGTTAATGTTCACATTTGCTTCTGTTACCTTTCCTCCACATAGCAGATAATTCGTACAGTTGCTTAAGTTTTGTCTACTACTGTACATACCGCATGTATATATCTACTTGACTGGAAATTATCGCCGTCCTTGTTCATGGTTCGGCCGTCAGTAAGAGGGATTATACGTCAAAATTTGGATCTTGCTTTGCTGGCTACGAATACATATGGGGCTGATCCTGTACGTTATTGGGTCCTGGACAAATGGATATTTATTGCTCCATTAAGATCTGGACTTTGTGTGAGCATTGTTATGTTTCTATCTCTCTCCCCTATTATGCATGCAAATATAATTGTGTTTTGTATAGCGTTCTTACAAAGTTTAGAGCAACATAAAAGCTATGGTCTTTTGAAGATGGAAATCAAATCTGCACTCCGAAGAATGGATAATAAAAGTGTAATAATAGAAGGACGTTGTGAAGCAAATGCATACAACAAGAAATAATGGTCGTGAGCTAGGTTGATTCAATTTGTAGGTTTACTGCGATCGCATGACATTCAATTTGATACAACCGCAAATATTTCTATTCGTGGCAATTCTTGATTATGCATGTATTCTACTGATCATCCACCACGGCATGTGTAGGAAACGAAGCGCTGCGTAAATATGTATGTGTCAATTTTCGTTAAATCCCGCCTATTTCCTAGTTCGGCGTAGCCCCCAAATTTTTTGCTATATTCTCTTTAGAAGATCTGTATAAAATAAAAACGTAGGCTTCTACGGCCAGAGTCAGTTGAAACTAAACGTGTTCCAGGTTTGAACCGTGTCATGTCGTTGGTTAAAATAAAACTCGACGACCAATTTGACGAGCAGTTGGTTTTCGCCTCTGCCATGGTTCACATGCCGAGTTACCATGATCAACTGCTTCCCGCTCAGTTAGTTTCGCCTCTGCCGTAGTTCACACGTTGAGTTACCGTGCTAACTGTTGCCATCGCTCTCCTGAAGAAACCCTATACGATTGTGGGCGAAACATCGAGTTTTATTTCAACCAACGACATGACGCGGTTCAAACCCAGAACACGTTTAGTTTCAAGATCTGTATAGTTTAATAGAAGTATATAAAATCAAATATTACCAATATTAATGGAAATTTCACATCAATATTTTAAAACGCTAATGGTAAAGAGTAAAATCTGGAATTTATTTGGTAATTGTTTCAGAAAAAATACCTCGTTTCGGTAAGGAATCGAACCTGACATCTCCCGTTTGCCGGGCAGGCATGCATTGGAAATTGAACGTTCCTGACACTAAGATCCCCAAAGTGTAGTGGTTAGCACGCCCGATGTTAGGTTCGATTCCTTACCTATGGTATACAAGATTTTCTTTCTCAAACAATAAATTACATCGGAAATACCAAAGAAACTACATATTTTCATAATTCACCGACGGAAGCCAAATTACATTAGATAAGAAGTATTGTTTAGATCCTTAAGCTTGTCCCGGGATGCCCCTGAGCGCCGTAAACAGCAAACAGGGGCACCGCGAGGCACTCATGCGAACACGGGGGCAGACATAGCGGTCTGGAATATTCCAAAATGAACATTTCGTAACGGGTTCTAAGCTAATGGAACTTTCTAGAACATCTAGAGTAGATCGTTTCCGTAGCTTATAGAACTTTCTAGAAAGGTATGGAACATTCTCGAAGCACAGAATATTCCAGAAAAGTATGGAACTTTCGTGAAGCTTACGTAGTAAACTACGTAAAAACCAAGCCACTAAAAACCAGATTTGTCGAAAAGCTGTGCGTGAGCCTGGGAGCTGAACACACGGCTCTGATATACTACTGCAGTTTCACGTGGTAACATCTTATCCCGTGCATTTCTGCTACGTCAAGGAATTTACACTTTTACGTCCCACTAATCGGAGAGTGTACGTATTTAATAAACACTTAGAAAGAGGTGCATGACTTAAAAATATTAAACATCACTAATTCTCAAAACTCATAACTGGGTTTCTATTAACTTTATCGCTAATGATATAATTGTATAAATAAGAAGAAGAAGTGTCTAGGATTGGTGCTTTGGTGTTAATTTATAACTGAAACTAATTTAACCATTTGGTAAATTTGAGAGATAATTTAAAAACAAGAATTGATAAATGTAACCAATTATATTAACTCTGTGAGGAAATTAAGCGCCTGCAATAAATATTTTAAGAGCAAAAATATTAAAAATCGTAATTAAACTTTCCAATATTCATGTATACTCCTCAGTCATCCTTCTTCTTACTTGAGTAACTTCATTATCTTCGATTACCTGGTATGGACAGGTTTAATCTAAACAATTTATAAACTTACACACTACCCTACCAACATCTACAGCTACAAACTTATCCACATAATATACTTAAAAGGATATGAAACTGACGATGATAATAAAACTTTCTATATAAATGATCTTTGTTGCTTATGAAGTTCAATAGGTAAATATATGTACTCCTCTTTGTTCTATAAATATACTTTTTGTTTACCCACTCGGGAATTACTGTACAAGCGCTTGAAGATGTATTTTTTTTGTGAAATTTGAAACCATTACAAAGCTCCCTTAAAGAACGTCCGCGTCGATTTTTTTTCAATATTTTTTCTATTCTACTTCTTAAAATCACAATAAATACTCAAAGGTACAACCACATTGGTATCAAAATTGCACCGGCGCTACTTACTTTTCAAATGCTTATTTTAAAATTAATTGAGACTCTTTGAATAATTTCATAGCTCGTAACTTTCAGATCGTGGGGTTCTTGAGTAATGATGGTTACCTTATCTAATCTTAATTTTTTTCTTCGGTAATTAAAGCATAATATCGAAAAACTTTCGCCAAAATGTGGCAACTTTCTCAAATTTAAACCTACCATCTATCTCCAGTAACAAGCGAGATCCCCATGGTGAAGGAATAAGCCTGTATAATGGGATCTTTATTATGAAATAATTATATTTATATATATTAAATTATCTTAT
>LR737386.1:10539094-10605243 GCA_902655005.2 Marronus borbonicus
TTCCTCGTTTTCTTAGACACATTATTCCATGTTTTTCTGTACGCCCTTTGCTCGTTTTTGAATTGATTTTGGGAACCATACTCATCTTATCTGTCTTTTATCGTCCACATGCACAATGTGACGGAGCCACTTTAGCAGTTGTTTCTCCATACTTTCTCAATAGTCTTCTCTTATTGCATCATTACATATTTTATCTTTTGAAGTGACGGATTTTACTTTTTGTCTTGTTATTGCGAATCCAATTGTCACATCCCTATGTTAGTATTGATTTGAACACTGAATTGTATGCTTCTATTTAGGATTTCCTTGATATTTCCTTTTCCCTTTTTTTTTGTTATTGTTGTTAGTTGCATAATACAATTTTGTTTCCTATTTTTTTGTTAATTTTCATGTCTTCTTTTCCATCTTTGTGTATATTTACACCTGTAAATAGTAATTAAACCAGTCTGATACGATGAAATAATAATTTCCTAAAATAACTAGGCTACAAGTTCGAAGCACTTTTGAATACATGCGTATCCTATATAGTTTAGCCTTATTAGAAACTTCATTAAATTAGGAATTCAACTGTGAAAACAACATACGGCTATATTTTTTGGCTAGGAAGTTACAAAGTGAAAGCAAAGCCAATTAAATCAGCTGGTTTCATCAACAATGTGATGTATGTAATTTCACAATAATGCAAACTCTAATTAACCCTAGAATACCACGATACCATTCATAGATTTTACGACTGCCCCATCTTAATGCGCTACCCCTTCCAATCTATTAAGTTTAGTACTCTCAGTTTCTCAGTATCTACCTAGCTTCTTAATATGCATTCGGTGGTGTGTTTGAATTTATGTTCCTTAATTAGCTTAGGTGAAATAAGAGTGGTGTCGTAATTACTACGAATATCTGGTATGTATTCTAGAATTCTGTTATTAGATAAGTCTATTATTATACACATTGTATATAAATTATATTACAAAAATTTCGAATTCGTTTACTAATGTGGCGTCAATATCACGCACTGCGCAAGCTTCGTTAACAGATAAGAAAATTGTCCAGGAAATAGAGAAAATAATTAAATATGGTTTAGAGTCTGATTATAGCAGTGAAAACGAAAACTCAGAAAGCGACATTGAAGACAATATTGCATGAATCTGAAAAATTCTGAAGAGTACGTGATGAAAAGGTCGAAAGAATAGAAAGAAATGGACAACACATTACAGCTACAACTGACGGTGAATGGTACGAAGATAATAATATTCCTCCAGCCACATATCTTAGAAAAGATACCATGCGGCAAAATAAGTCTCAAGGACAAGAAGAGTATAAGGTGGAGACAAACGTGTGTATGTGTAACCATTAATGTGAGAATAATTGCTGCCAGTATCTTCTCCGATCCCTTGTGTCGTAAGGGAAAGCGTTCCTCTCCGATGCCAATTTGAACAATTTTAATACCGGCTCATCGTCGATCTACCCTCTTGGCAATCGTACGTCCTCTTACTACCCTTCAGGCAGCGGCTAACAGTACGTCCTATTCGGCAGACTCCAATAACGCATGGCAGCGACGCAACAGCATCCCTCCGACGTGTATTTGTCATGGCCACCCCTCGCCAAACGTCAACTGTCAAACATTATCCGAGGCCCTATGCTTGTACCAAGGGTTTAATATGGAAATGCGAATATAGAGCTGCGGGATCGTCTCCTGTTACCGCATACGCTTTTACTCCCGTTCCCCTATTCGAACTACCCCCTTTAACCTTGTTAATGTGTATTTATGTCGCTACGTCGGGGCGTATTCCGAGAGGTATGTGCGATTTCGGACGCACGTGCTGCCTCTGGCAGTCATGTGATGTTCCCAATAGCGAAGGCGCGCATCTTTTAAATAAGTTCTTGAATTGACTTAACTAAGGTATCTAACAAAAACCAAATTAGTTGGCTGGTGGTTATTGTAATTTTATCAATATAAATTTAGAAAACATATCCTATTTACGATATATGGGAGTTGAAACAATATTTTCTGGGCGATGGATATAAACACTTAACAAAAAATCACCTGCTAGCAGGACAATTAGGATTGAAAACAATTAGGACAATAGACGGTTCTTCCAAAAATAGGATGTTTTAAATTTTTATTGCGTTTATTGGTTAATTTAGTCTCTATCCCGGATCTAAACTCCCGTCGTGACAATAATGTGAAGTACTTATGCAAATGATATTGTACTCCCCGAAATCATTAGAACTCGGGAGCTGGTATGGAGAAACTATACTTGTTTGATGAAAAATTGGGCGTAAAAGCGTTACTAGCCTATAATTGCGGTTATTAAATGCACTTGGTGTGTAGATAGCCCTTGTGGCATTAAGTATTTTTTAAAATTGCGTAAAATGTAAACCATTTAAATAAAAATCGTAATGATTGGCTGGGATCACGCCACTACATAGTGTGATATTTTAACAACCTATCGGGACAAAAATATTCAGTAATGAAATAGTAATTTTAGTCGGTTTATGCCTTGAGTTAATATACCAGTTTCATCAGAGCACAGAATGGGCGGTCTGCAGAACGTAAAGAACACCATTATCGCAAGTATTAATGCCCTCATGTTACGCACGTTGAGTTACTGTACCATCCAACTTCTCCTCTTGAAAAATGGAATATATATTTTTTACCAAACTTTTATAAAATGACTCATTTAGCGGCAAGTGGTGGTAGACCACAGAGCTAAAGTGACAAAACAACGAAGAGGACACGTTATCCTATTGTTGAATTGTTGAATGTTACAATTATCTTTAAGAACACCATGGCTGTTTATGAAAGAATTAATCCCAAAGCAACGACCATTCGAAAATGAATTGCATCCAAGAGCATGTAGGAATGCGGCAAAGCAAAGGTAATCACGACGTCAACAAAACAATTGTAAAGGCCTGCGCGCTATATTACTATAGCTATAACTTTTTCTAAGTAGAGCCATTTATTTCTTCCGTGTCCACCGTATGCAAAACTTATACGTAATATGTATTTAAGTATAATGAAGCATATATCTAATATTGAATAAAAGGAACATTTATAATTAAATAAAATTTTAATTGACGTTTCCTTTTTTGTACTCTTACTACCGGCATAGATATATTTGCACGGGTACGACGCGCCCGAAAATACCCTAAATACATAGTCCACTATATGGTAAGCAATATTGATATTCCCATATTCAAGTGAGAGATGTATTGCCCACATCGTAAATACGGGTGGGAGCATATGAATGATGCACATTGTGCTAATATTCTTCCTTCTCAATAATTACGTAATATGTGAGCACTACGGTATATAAGGTCTACAGTGCTTCGTGTCTGTCAACACATTTCATTTTAATTAAGCAATTATATCCATAATATAAGTTTTAATCAAACAGCGTATAAAAAATGCAGTGGCTCACGTATACTTCAAATGTTCGTTGATAAAGAAATAAAAAATATCCGTTACTACAATGATGCATACAATTCTGTATGCAAAATAGCACGATTCACGAAGAACATTTGGCAATTAAAATAAGCATTTCATTATAAGAGCTGTTAAGATTACGCTTTATAAATTTTACATAAATTTCCTTTTTATTTCGGCATGTGCGCCGCACCCATAACTGAAGCCTAGGGAAAAGCTTGTCTCCAAATAAGGGCGCCAGTCGTGCACATCTGCAGAACTACTTTAACCAGTTCGCGGCGTTGTTCGAACACATATGCAGATAGACCGACGCTAATAACGTACAGCCAATTGCACATCTCAATCATGGCGGAACAGGTGCAAGGACTGAGATACATATGCAGTTCGCTGCCACAGGTCAACTGTAATCCTGGCAAATCTGTTTCAATGACAGTGCTGCCGCAACAATGTATAGAGGAAAACGTTTTACACGTGCGTAGTTTCTTTTATTGTTTTTACCGCGGTGAAAAATTGCTGCACGTCTCGTACGATTAGTACACGCTCCCGTCTGCTGGAAAGAGGATTTATTTCCAAAATGAAATAAAAGTAAGCCTCGTTTTTTACGTGAACATGTTACTATTGATGGAGATTCCATGTATGCTGACATACATTTTTTTAATACGTATTAAGTTATTGAAACACATTAGTTATAAAACTCACATCGCTCTAAAATACAAAAATATCGCTAAGTAAGCTAGCGAGTTTTACAATTTCATGAACAGAAATGGTTCTTGACCATGTTCAATTTTCGACCTGGTCTGTCGTATACCAACCAACAACATACTATCTATGTTTAGTGAGAGCAACTCAAGAGAGTGAATATAAGAGCAAACACAACAAAAGCATTACTAAGAATAAATAAATTAATTAAATCCATCACTTTTAAATCTTGATTCACGCCTGTAGTGAAATCTTCAGTTGCATAATTTAATTGTGAGGTATGATATTTTTTTTACTAATACATATAAGTAGCGGAATGATTTGTAGAAGGGAAAAGTTTAGAAATTGATGATTTTACCAAATTAATTAATTAAATTTAAGGTCGAATGTTGAAAATTGAATCGAGAGCGATATTCTAACACGTAAGCTCTATGTTTATACGCTTCTTTCTAGAACTCAGCCACCAGACGTAACTGGAACTTATACAAGCAGAATTCGGGCAATAAACACCTTGAAGTTGAAAACACAACCAAACATATGTTACCTGGGTGACCATTTGACTCAAAGTGAGAAATTTAATTAGTGTCGCCTCACTTCTTTATTTATTCGCGATAGCAATTGTTTTCACCGTAGCAAATTTCTTCTCAAAAACTACCTTGATGGTGAAACTTAAACGGAAACTCTTATTTTTAGAAGTAGCGGGGGCGCAACTGATTCTATGCTATTCTATGGCATTTTGCACCACCAACAACAGCAGAAATTTACGTTTTACTGACAAATAAGACGACTATCTAACAAACGGTAATTAATTTATGCAATTACGCTGAGAAACACCTAAAATTATACTGTAGATAGTTTTACGCACAAATTTACGTTTTACTGACAAATAAGACGACTATCTAACAAACGGTAATTAATTTATGAAATTACGCTGAGTTACACCTAAAATTATACTGTAGATAGTTTTACGGTAATTTTACGTTAAATTTGATGTTTTAGGAGGAGAGAAAAACTAACAAAAGAGGAATTATTATACCGCTCCGCCACTACCGCCGTTGGCTGAACATAATATAGTCTCATAACTTCCACATTACCTGGATAATAGGAGATACAAAGAGTTGCAATTTCCGGAAACAAGCCATCAGACATCACTTAACATTGAGCGGGTTCTCACTATGTGCGGCGCTAATGACAGCTAACTTCGATGTTGCGAATTATAACACTGCAGTAGATATATGCTGTAATGTTATTAGTTTGAATTATTGACAAAGAAGAATCTAAACTTTGAAACTATTGAAGTTTACGCGCCCTCCCTATGACAGCGCGTCACGTAAGAAACTCCGCTTTCTTTTCCGTCAAAAGACCGAACATGACGGAAACTTGGACGTGGCGTTAGTGATATACTCCTCCTACCACCGGAATGTTTATCCAATAAATGTTTTGTATATGATATTACAGTACACTACAGTATATATGTTGGTGTATTATGAAAAATAAATCCGTAAAGCTACTCTCGTGGCAGAAATTTCAAGTTACGTCGTTCATTGTTAGAATATATAATATCAAGCGCCAGATTCTGTAAAATTGCCTATTTAACTTCAACTGTAGGGAGCGTAGGATTGTCACTTCCTTTACGAGCCAAATTTTACTACGTGAAAAGTGGGATCCTTAGGTTAGTTGTCACGTAAGCCAAATAAGTTAATATCGCATTTCAGGTTTTCCATATCGCGAAAGGTACAAATCAAAATTCCTTGTAACAGTTGAATAGGTTCTAAAGAAATATTTAAAAAAAGGTACAGTTTACAACGCTTGAAGTGCACCTGTCAAACTTACACCTTTACAGAGTGTTATGGATAGAGTAGGCAAATTCGGGTGTGCACCATCGGCGCAGCTAACGAATGGACTCTCGCATGCGAAACACTAGTCAGTATCTAGTTCGCTGCCTCCTGGAGTGTACGTAATAGTAGCCGCGAAGTACCCTGTGCTCTGTTTTTAATAATGCCGAAGGTATATAGATTGAGAAAACAGCTATCATTAAAAACAGTGAATAGGTTCATTAAGAATAGAAGAAGGTAACTGCCCAAGTAATTTCAAAAGTGGTGTTAAGCGCATTGGAAAAATTTGAAATATCCAGAGATCAAGTCTTAATGTTTATGACAGATGGAGCCGCAAGCATGCTTTCTGTAGGCCGGTCTCTTAAGGAACAGTGTGGTAACTTTTTACATATTACATGTAAAATTCATGTTCTACATCTTGTAGTAGAGACAATTCGTAGTTGTTATCCACAGGTGGATACGATAATTACGAGCACAAAAGCAGTATTTCTGAAATCCCTAAATCGTATTCGCGAATTTCACAGACTGTATTCTCATACCTCTGAACCACCACAATCGATCCTTACACGTTGGGGAACATGGCTACAAGTGGCAGTTGAATATCATAAATATTTTGAGAGTATAAAGAAAATGGTTCGATTATTCAATCCGAAAACTGTTCACAGCAATTACATCGGAGTAGTGCAAGCAATAGAAAAATTACAAAATTCTTCACTGTCGTTAGAGGAATCACTGCAAATTGTGAAAGATGTACACGCACGGCTTTGTTTCGGTGTTGCTAGATTTTGACACACTTAGACAAATTTGTGAAGGTGTCTACAGATGCGTTAAGTTGTTTCAAAGATTTTTTTAATTATGCAAATATAACATCACTAGATGTAGAGCGATCGTTTTCTTTACACAAGAACATATTTTCCTCACGGCGGACGCGTTTTGCAGAAATAACATTGGAAACGCACCTTATCTTAAAAATATTTAATCTCGCTTCTCCAGTTTCTCAAGCTACGGAAGACGCTTAAGACGATAAGTTTTCTTTAATCATCGAATTACATACACTCTTGATTTTATTTTTTATACATATGACCAGAGATGGCAATTTTCCATGTTCATTCAGTAACATAGAGATAATTTATCAAGATCCGTTCATAATCTACAAAAACCATCTTAAAAACTTTCTTGTATTTAGCACCGGAACGGCACCGTTAGCGATAATATAAATCTGCATACTGACTCCCTTCTCATGCAATAGTCCATTTGTTAGCTATCCCGATGGTGCGCACCCGAATTTGGCCGCACTAGTCATGGACCACTCACACAACCGATTTAATAGTTTGAGTCCCCATAAAGAGCGTCTGTTCGATATTCGATGTTTTTCATTTTTACAGAAAGATTAATACCGACTGACACAAACGACTATTAAAGAACAACTGAGCACCAGAATATTTTGAACAAGTAACGCCATCTTCATTAAGGTTTGGTACTTTTCGAATTATTCTAGTAACAAAACCAAATAGTCCGTTAGATTACGTAGGAATAGTACAAAAAGGAATGAAAAGTGTTTCACAAAAAAATATTATACCAACGTTTCGTACCGAAACATTATTTTTTACAATTTTACAACTATTTTATTCATTTGAAATATACAATATATTATTTAAATAAAGCTTATTAGAACCAACAAAAAAAAATTGAAATTATTTTATGATCCCTGCTTGTTATTAAACACGATATTTTCCGTATCATTAATACCATTTCTATTGATATCCCTCAATTATTCTGCAACATATCGACAAACAGTGTAAGTAACTTTGAAATTTTCTAACAATGAGCAAGAAACTTAAATTACATTTACACGTTTTGCCATGCTTTTATTACACTAATTAAGATCTCCTATATTAGCAGGCGTCTACGACATATTTTCAGTTTCACGGAAATATATTTTCTACTAGCGTAGTTAAAGAATATACGTAGGTGTATACGAAACTGTAATCTTAAAAATAATTTACATTTAAATATTATATGCTTCTACTACATAATTTATACTTGCTTTTACGTCCCGCGTTCACCGTAATAGTATGAAAAATGTCTGGGGCATAAATTCACCTCCTGTAAACATATTTCCCCTTTTCGCTCATAGCGGTGGGTAGATACGAAGAAATTATGTAAATGTAGCGCACGTGAGCACTATTTTTTTCAAATATCGATTATACCGACCGCCGATTAAGAGATTGCTAACTAAACAAAAAACTATTTGCTGACTAATTGTTTTTTTATACTTTACCACCCCTACACGTTTACGATTTTATTACTTAATATCAGTTTTATAATTTAACTCTCAAATAAATTTTGGCGAATTATAGTCGAGTTACTTGAGACTATTGTGAGAGGAAGATCGAAGTCAATTATTCAATGCAAAACTTATGTTTGTATTATAAAAACGCTGGATGCTTATTGTCATGGTATACAGTGTTCAGATATAGACCTAACTATACTTACAAACCTTTTAATTTTTACAGGAAATATCGTTTTTGCTTCCGTTTGATGCATTTTGTAGTAATTAGAATATTAATTAAATTTAGTGGCTGATCAAAAATTAAGAGAACAAAAAATTATATCAAGAGTAAGGTAAATGTTAAAGGTTAAATGAAACTTGAACTTGAACAATTTGTGCTTGATGTACCCTGCAATTGTCGTGCAGAATCAGAGTATTCTGTGCATAATTGTGGGGTCCTTTTCGCATATAGTTGCATCCAAGTTCCTAGTTATGCCTTTGTCCCAGAAAACAGTAACTATCACTTATTTCACTTCTAAGGTTAACGTCTTCTTACCTCAACAACAGATCTGGTTATGTATTTTATAATGGGTTTTCATCTGAGCACTTTCTTATACCCTCTGGGGTACCGCAGGGATCAAACCTTGGTCCCTTATTATTTAACATTTTTTTGAATGATCTGCTTCTGAAATTAAACTGAGTCACTGGCATATGCAGATGATTTAAAAATATATAGCGTAATTAATACAGAAATGGATTGCGTAAAACTGCAGGCCAATCTTTCCCTTATTGATGAATGGTGTAAACAGAACAGAATCTCCCTGAATATTGCCAAGTGTTCAGTTGTATCTTACACTAGATGTATTTCTCCAGTATTTTTTAACTATTCTCTAAGCACAGAATCTATTATCAGAAAATTTGAAGTATCGGACTTGGGTGTATTATTTGATTCACAGCTTACTTTTTCTCAACATGTAATAACGCTTTGCTTGTCAGCGTCCAGATCTTTAGGTTTTCTTATAAGATCATGTAAGTCTTTCCATAATATATCTGCAATTAAAACTGTTTATTATGCTACTGTACGTAGTAAACTGGAATATGCATCCCTGGTATGGTTTCCCTACTACATTAAGCAACAACTTTCTGTTGAAAGAATACAGAGAAAATTTCTCAAATATTTGTCTTTTAAGATCACTGGTGTGTACCCTGAAAGAAACGTAGATTACATTAGTGTGTTAAATCATCATAATGTTGAAAGTTTATCTCACCGCCGTGAGCGATGTAGTGCCACATTCATGCTTAAATTGCTACAAAACAAAATTGATTCTCCACCCTTGCTTGCTGCGGTTAATTTTAATGTCCCAACGCATAGTACTAGATATGGTGCTATAATTAATACACCAAGGGCTAGGACGAACATTATGATGAAGTCTCCAATTTATGTTATGACAAAGAACTTTAATGTCTTCTATTCCAATTACTTGGAACTGTAAGTTATTTATGTTTCTTAGTACTAAGGTTTTTGTATTTTTGTATCGCTATTTTGCTCGCTTGTTTATACTTTGTAGCTATTAGGATACTGCACATGTATTTTTTCTTTTGTATTAAGTTGCCCTGTAATTGGCTTTCGCTGTTGGACGAATAAACTTATTATTATTATTATTTCGTGGGAGTATCCCAGAAATGAATGAATATCACATTCATTGATGTTGCTAACTTTATTTCGTTACCCTTAAAAAAAAACTAATATAAAAAATATCTCTGTTTAAGCAACTGCATTTAGTTTTATGAAGTTGGTTTCAATGTAACAATGGTCAGGCAATAATGATTATCAATGCATACCGTAGTTTATATTGCATTCTGTTAGTTCAAAACTCTTTGTAAATGTAACCGAAAATTCATGTTATTTACAGCGTTCTGTTATTAAAAATAGTATTGCGCCAAATATGCGTGTGTTTCGATTTTAATTTAAAGAATACTATGATTCATCAACAATACGCAATTAGTTAAAAACAAAATATGTTCAAACTGATGTGTGTTTGGAATGCATTAATTATTGTTACGTTTCATTTCTATTTATCGGTCACCTATGCTTCTATGTTATGAAACACAATAATGTCGAGGGTATCTTGACCTTCTTTTAATTTTGTATATTTTTTTCGTTTATGTTGTAGTTGTATATTTTTTTTCGGTTGTTAAGATTTTAATAGCGCTACTAGCACGCTTCTTTAAGGCGGTGATCTTATTTCAATATTTGTGGCTTTTTAATCGATCCGAAAGATGTTACAATATAGTATGACATCGCCGAGAAAATCACCACATAGAAGTACGAAAATTATTTGGATTATCTGCGGTTTGTCGCAAGATTTTCGTAGAAATTTGCTCACTTTGTTATTTTGCTGCATACGGGAAACGAAAATTGAAGCACATTTTGCAAATAACATTTTTTTAAACATAGAACAGCTTTGTGCTTTAACGTAATCATTTATTATATATTCCTCGATTTTGATTGTTCAAATGTAACAAGCCCAATAACCAGTTTGTCAAAACAATGCTATTTTACCAGTTTTCAAGTATACATAAAATTGTGCTTTCAGTTACAAATTTCGTTAAAAAATGGTTTTGGGAAAATATCATTTAAAAAGTTAAAAGAATTATCTTCCTAATTAATTAACAATTCAATATTAGCGTGTAGCTAGATACACGCAGACCAAGATGTACTGTAACATGTACAATAGGAGCCTCCCTCTAACGCTACACATTAGGAACAGTTTATCAATGTTGGATTGCTAGTAATCTGCAGCAACGCATCCGACAAGATAATTCATTGTTCTAAAATGTTGTTTATCATCGAAACTAACTAATTGCAGGTAACTGGGGAGTAATTTATAAATTGACACAGACGTGTCAACATGATGGAACTGATTCAATTTACTACTTACGAGGGAGCACCGCCAATTCAAAAAATCAGAATTTAATGAAACTTTATGGACTAATACAGCACATTTGATGATAAAGGTTAAGAACTGTCGGGTAGTATGGCAAGCAACATATTACTAAGTATGGGCACACTCCGCACCACACCTTTGTTTAAACCCCTCCAAACTGTCCGCGTTTTTATGAATTTTTTAATGCATATCTCGGAAGCTACAATGAATATTAGTTTTTCTAATATATTTTGAACGTAGCATAAATAATTCTTGAAAAAAGATAATGGAGAACTGATATAACCTCATTTCTTTCCATCATAAATAAAATCACTTTTACATAAAAACTAGCGCCAAATATCCACAAATACACAACATACCTCTTGTTCACTTCAACTTTTGGTTACAATTCAATTCCACTTCCAAGGCCACCAACGTTCACGCTTTAAATCGCACTTTTGTGAAGAGAGTAGGAAAGAGAAGGAGGATGTCGTCCCAGAAAAAAATTATTGCGAATTGTTTGCAGAATCTCGGCTTTGAGTCTGTACGCGAATGGAAAAAAGCGGAAGTGCATGCGGATCACATGTATAAGCTATGTGGGGGCTTTGATTCGGGTAGCGTGGTGCGTGGATGGGGGTGAGGCTGAGTCGTCTTTGTTAGAGAACAATGAACAACTACAAGAGGTAACTTTGGACAAAATTTCAGGTTAATTATCCGAAAAGTGATAAAACTTCTTGTTGGACAAACATCTTTTCTAAAAGCTCCTCTCAAAAAAAAAAACTTGCACGTGATGGTACTTATTCAAACGTCTGTAAAATGGCAACAATTCTCTAACATTCTGTGATGACATGCACCTCATGCTGCTACGCTGTCTGCAAGTGTTCCGTTTCATTGGCCAAGGGTGTAAAAGCAAGTGTTCTTTATATCGCTTTGAGCAATGTATATTTTTACAACTCGCTCACGTAATATAAGCGCACAATGTTGTAAATTACTCGTTAGAAATATCTTCCTTGTAACCTACGTAAGAGAATCATAAGAAATATCTCGATCGCTTGTAAAATTGTAATGTAGGTAGACACACGAAGCGCCTTAAGATCTCTCAAACGAAGCCTAATTTACGGCAGGCAGGCATCATGTTATGCCAGCCGAATGTTTTTATGTCAGCGACAGGAGCATGCATAATTTGCAAAACAGAGGAGATAAAAGTGTTTGATGGAAGCATCGCCGAAAAGAGGCACCTATTCTGTCAAATTCGCTACATTTTCTGGCGCTCGTCTTTCAAATGCAAATCACTTTGAAACTAATTTCGTTTATATTGTTTTATGAGGCCTTGCTACTTCGTTCCAAGCGACAAAAACAGGTCGCGATATTGCGCGGTGTGCCATTCCACGGGATATGTTTGCGTACTCGTACTGAACTGAAAATTAAAACCAAATATGTTATATGCTTTCTGTGTGTGTTCGCTAAGCGCAGAGCGATGCATACGTCTGTTTGTCGAACATGTCGCGCCAATTAATTTCGACATAAAAGAACCGTAATTACATCAATGTTGTGTTTCATTTCGACCTTTGCTTCGGTTGTAGAAACTCGCCGACAGTTAACCTGAATGAAATACTAAAAAAAAAAAATGGAGAGAAACGCAACGCGCCGCATGAGAGAAAGCAAATTATATGAAACCGTGCTGAATTTGGTCACTACTGTCTGTAACACGTGACGAATTGTATTCGCTACTTCGTTAAATTAGACCAATGTAATTAAAGCACAATAGAATAAAAGTGTGCTATTGCCGCAATAAAGCAATACCATCCGTTCAGTTTTTCATATAAATTGTATTAAACAAAAATACTGAAAACAGGAAATACCGTAGAAAAATCAAAATACTTTTTGATTGGTTTATATCAGCTAGAATATTTATGTTATGGTCTACAAAAGGACTATCTAACAGGAAACGGTACTGACAAAACACTGTAGGACAAATTCAGCTCGCCAGAGACAGCAAAGGGCAGCCCTAAAATATCACTTATATGAACAAGGAAGATTTGAAGATCAACTCTGTCGTCTACGCCAAGAATATCAGGAGACAGCAAAACGCGTTCTGTAGAGTCGTGAATGACTCTGCAAGTATATATAAATATATTACCATTAACCACACACGATGTCATGCTCCACCTCGATAATAATTATAAAAATCACAATAAGGCCAGGATAGTCAGACCAGCAGGACAGAGAAAGCAATAACAACATCCTTTAAGATATTGGCAATACTGTATTACGCTACATCATCAGCGAATGGCTATAATTTTGCGGCAGTCCTCCGCTTCTTTCCTGAAATACCAATCTTGTGGAAGTGAGATTCATCTGAGTTTAGCTATGTTCAGACGTTTTAGAAAGCACCTATACTCGCAAAGTAACTACGAGACCAAGAGAACGCCAGTCTTTAAACTAACTGCAGCCAGCGGTAGAAGCAAATACTTCGCCCAGATAGATGAGTTAGCTAGGAGTTCCGATATTCCTAAAACTAGGCTCAAATACAGAATGAAAGTCAACAAACAATATGAAGGTAATGTTACAAAACTTGCAAATAACATTAAAAATTTTGCCAAATACCTAACCATATATTAGAAGATCCAAGTGAGCCTGTCGGACGTAAACACTGAACATGGAACACCAGGCAAGCTAACTTCAAAGAATCTTCCAGTGGTTTATGCCTAGACTTTCCGCTTGGATAGTCGGATCAAAACAGAAAACAGAATTTTCGCTTGAGCTAGACTCACTTGCAATTTTTGGAGTAATGTCTTCAGTAAGACGATATGTCGTGAAAGTTCGGCCTGATTATTTTACAAAGTTTGAAAGTGTTCTCGGCAACTTAATTCTAAACTATATTTATTGTGACCTTAGCCATATCACAACTAGTTGTGTTTTTTGCTTTAGTTGTACACGCACCAATGAATTTATCCAGCAATTTCTCGACAAGGATAGTAAGCAATTCCAGCCACTGTATGCAAACACAGCTAAAATGCGCTAAACATATTTACCAGATTGAGGTACTAATCCAGTAAAAAATCAAAATGTAACAACTTTAGCTATACCGAAATATTTTTACAAAATCAATAAAGAATGTTAACCACATATGATCGTCTAGGTGAGATAATGCCCACTCTAACAAAGAATAATTCTTGAAATGTGACGTACGATGGTAGTATCCAGTAATAGATTTTATGAACCAATTTCACTTCCGCTAGTTCAAAGACACAAAATTGAAAAAAGAAGGAGGAAGTAAATTAAGATACAAATAGACCTTGACTGTGATTTCCAAATCGGATTGCTTTTTTTCTTTTTTGCGAGAAGATGGAAACTTCATTAGATTACAGGAAACTAACTCGGAATGCTATGTCGCTGTGTAGATTTCGTTTCGCCCGGAGCGGCACCATCCGTCTTTGTCGCGACATCACATATTGTAAATATGGGTTATAAGCTGAGGGCAAGTACCATACTTGTATCTAAGCGGATTATACACCAACTTGAGATAAACTCTATACCTCTTTTCAACTCGTGCAAAGTTCATCTCGTGACTTTATTGTGTCAATAATAATTGTTAAACGTCTTCGACTCACACTTATTACTAGATGTAGAATTACAAAATTCGCCTCATGATACTATACGAAGAATACAAAATTATTAAAAACTACCAAGAATTTCAAGTTGAGAAGTTTTTAAAGTTCCTAATTTAGTAATTTTCTCACACAAGTGCCTCGTACGTATTTCTCTAGTGTACAAGTAAATAATAACCGCCGGCATCAATACCTAGAAGACAGCGAAATGGTTCAAGAAGTTTGAAGCTAGCGTTGTGGATAGCAATCTCTGAAACATTTATAACCTGCGCTATTATCGTTCTGGGAGAAAACCTTTTCCCCATCTTTTATCCTTTACCGCTTATGGAGTGTAAATGTGTAAAGTGTTCAATGGCACTGTTACTGCCATCCCCTCTAAGCAAAAAATGAAGCGCAGTTAAGTATTTTCCAACAGATAGTAGTGACTCGAGATTGTACATAATTCACCAGAAAAAAATCTGGTATTTGATCCTAGTAGGACTCGAACAGTTAGATAGAGGTCTGCTTACCACTTCGCCAAGGAGCGCTTGAATCGATTATTATTTAGCTTATAAGAATACTCCAATAATACATTGCTGATACTGCTCCTGATAATATACACATAATATATAAATAGGGCAAATAATATTAACGTCGTTGGCTGGGTGTCAATTCATAGTAATAATTAAATTGGAACAGAAAGGACAATTTCTCACAAATATGGCCACCACCCGAAAGCGGTCGTCCCTTAATTACGAAGTAACAGATATTTGTGAAAAATAGTCCTATTTATAATTTAATTGTTAGTATAAACAATGTATATACGCGAACATACAGTATATTAATAATAGCTGATCGACACCTTTATAAAAAACGCTTTTCCGCGCTTGGTTATAGGTCGGCCGAAAGCAAGCTACTTCCGCCTACTAAAAAGCGTAATTTCGTTTGAGCGAAACATCAAAATCGCCTAGAGGAATACGAATTTTTTCGCTTTCCCGCAACGTAGAACGGCTTTCCGGTCGATGCGAACGCGTTTCCTCGACCCTACGATGTGCATATCGCAGTATTTGACGAGTTTTTATTCTAAATTTGGAAATGCAAGTCAAAGATAACCTTGTACATAACTTTGTACTCTCCTTTAATGGTAAACGTGGACAAGTGATTTTTAAACTGAAAGTAACTAAGATAAGCCTAGATTAGGTCCAGGATCTTCGTACTTATTTCTGAAATCTTTAATCGCGTTTATCTCAGAATTAACTTCTTTCACTTATCGGGTTCTCACTCTATACCCTCGTTATGTACGTTCGGTTCCAAAAAAGGTACAGGCTGAGGGCGTTGAGCATTCGGCCCGCGGGCCCTGAATGTTTAGTGTTCGTATCTATCGTACGACAACATTGTTGTGTAATGGAATAAAGGTTTGGGTCCTTTTGTCTCAGAAATTCTTTAATACAATAAAATTTCGACCGGTTTCATGCGTACAAACACATCATAAGGCCAGAAATTTTAAATCAGTAAAAAGTTTTTGTCTAATACTAAAGATTATTGGTCGCATTAAAGGATTTGTTTTACCCATCGACTATTTACATATATATTTATTATACAGTGTGTCCACGGATTTGGTGCAAACTTATACAACGGTGAACGTTGATACATTCTTTAAACCATTTTGTTTTAGTTTTTTTTATACATATTTTTAGATACAAAATAATTTAATAATATTCTGGTTAACTAAAATAAATTCTTTATTATAAATATAAGACTTTATGAAATATTTTTTAATGTACAACAATTTCGAATGGGATAAAAACCAACAAATCAATTATTCAATCTAACCTCCGCCTACTTCCACACACTTTTCGAATGGGTGAAAACGACCGATCCATCTTTCAGGAAAGTGGTCGACAAGCCAGTTTCTAATCAAATTAGTTCAATACGCAGAGCATACATCATGCTGAAAGTAGACTGCATCTCTGTTAATATCCTCCAACGATGGTAAAATAAAATTTTGTAACATATCCAAATAATTACGTTGATTTAAATTGTTTTCGAAAAAAATGGGCCATTAATTTTATTGAATAAAATTCCACACCACACATTTACTTTCTTACAACGCTGGTTTTTTCAATTAATACGAAAATTTGGATTCTCTTCTGCCAAATATCTACAATTTTGGGATGACACATAACCATTAGCGGTAAAAGTAACTTCATCCGAAAACAAAATTTTATGATGGAAAAATTGATCCTCCATAACATTTTCTCCAACCCAAGTACTAAATTCTAATTTAAACGCATCGTCCCGGGGTTCCAGAGTATGAATAGATTTGGGTTTGAATGGGTGAATCTTGTTTTCCTTAAAGACTTTTTGAGGTAAGCTCTTGCTAACACCCAACTCCGCCGCTCTCTTAGGTAGTCATATTTTTTGGATCTTCTAAAACAGATCCCATTGTTTTGTTTCTTTGTTTTCTTCCTTCTAACAACAGAGCCAGGTTCATCAAATTTCTTAACAAGCTTTTTCAAAGAATTAATAGCATATTAATGCCGGAGAATTTAACGTTAAATTTGTTGATTGCCGTTCGATATGAAATATCACCAATTCCATTAACTCTTAATCAAATAAATTCGTTGTTGCAATGTGAGCATAACTGTTATCGTCGTGATTGCAAATGTCGTGTCACTTAAATTTGAAACAGACAAATAATTAAATGTCAACAGGATTTCAGGGCAATACGATTATCAACAATGATTTGAACTTGAACTTGAAAAATATTTAGAACGGAGATCCCTTGATGAGGTAGCTTTTCCAACAGGACAGAGTCCAATCCACTAAATTTTCCTAACCACAAGTACTTGAAAATCCTGAATATTTAACTTAACATTAATTACTTTTGACTCGCTTTCAAATTCGAGAAGTAACGTTTACTAGCATTTTTGGTACAAAAGCGAAAGAACTGCCTTTACTACAAATGTTACCGTTATCGTATATAAAAAAATTCTTTAATGGATTATTCCTCTTCCTAATACTTCCTAATAATTCTTCCTAATACTCTTCAAAAACATATTTTCCTCAAAGCAAAAGCAATGCCTATCTGTACATCAAAGGCGCTACTTATAATCAAATTACTTGGAAAAAATATGCAATATTTTTGCGATTTTGAGCACGTATATAAAATCGAATCATTTCTGCGCTATATATCGTAAGTGAAATATCAGTATATATAGTTCGTGTTCCGATTTCTTCGCCGATATTTTCTAACGTTTTCCGGTTTATCGAACAAGGGCGCTTTCTTTTATAGCGTTTATCGCTCGTATGCCTGCCTTACAAAGCTCTCAAATTTATCTAGTTACTCCCATAATCTAACATAGTATACGATCAATAATTTATATAGGTAACAAATGTAACCTTTAATGTTCTAGAAAAACTTAATTTTTGATATCTGCGAACGTACTTCACATTGTTCGTGTGTTTTAATACGTATACAGTGAAGTAGAGAAAAGCCATAAATCAAACGCGCCACACTATTATTGTATAGATCTCCTTTTTGATGATATTAAAGCGATTTTAACTGGTCTCCCGTTGCGAGGCGAAGGGAAAAAAGTCGCATGTTAGTGTCGTTGCGGTCGTTGTTTGATTTATTTATAAATATCGGACGGCGACAACCCTCTAATATCCAGCCATAATGGAAAATAAATGATGCTGACCACCAGCACATTTCTATTCTGTCGATGTGCGCTGTATTCACAGCGGATAAAGATTATCATTTTTAGCTCATTGAATGAGATGAAAGTGGTTCAAGGAGAGCTTACGCATTGTATATATATTGGGAATATTATTTGTGACATAAAGGATCTGCGGATTAAAAAATGTCTAAAATATTTTATCAATAATGCCGGTATATTTCCATGGAAACTGTTCTTGCAAATGGTCATCTTTTACTCAACGGCATCATGCCTTAAATCGTTGAAGAGGAATCAAGGCTCGCAGTGATTTTCCTTTGAGTTAAGGTTGCAAAAACGTTTTGGTTTGGACATCTTTTTTCATCATTTCAAACAAGCTAGTAAGATGGCTCCTAGATATCTGATTTGATGGTATTTAAAAAAACGAAAAGTTGAAAATTAGAAAACCATCCTGTCGCAAATCGTAACCTTAACGGAAATGTGAACAAAATTAAAAATTAATTTCAAGACTGTTATAGAAGTCGAAAGAGAACATTCCTTTACTGAAGAGGTCCTACTTTTTCATCAATGTCCGTTGGGAATTCTCTAAATGGAATACAGCATATTTTCATTCCACTTCTTCAAAAAATGTTTATAGACGAGGGTCCTTATTCTATCTACCTATCCCGTAAGCGTCCGGATAGAGTGCTCTGGCCCAGAAACATTCATGTCTAATCCAACCTTAGCCAGTCTATCTGCTTCTCCGATTTTGAAAATGCAGCCCTTCAGCTATATTACGTAAATGTTGTTTGTTTCAGGAATTAAAGATAAATCTCTGTAAGTCTCGTGATGATTGCATTTGATAACACAACATCTTTCAACGCAGATATTGAACTTAGCATCCCGAATGCATGGCAATTAGAAATTAGCACCATGGATATTCATTTTTTCCATGATACATAGGCAAAAAGTATAGCACCGTCTCATGCCAACAAAGTGGCGCCAATTTATACCAACGCCAGCGTACTTCGCATTCTCACATGCAACATTATCCAAAAGTGCAATTTGCTGTTAGCTATTGATTAATAACGCGCCGATGGTGCATAATTATTATAGTTTCCTCAACAACACGATAGGAAAATAAATACGACAAAGGTACGTCAAGCTTTTGGGTTGGAATTATTAATTATGCAGTTAAATTTGTAATAATGAAAATGGCCTAATTTAATTGAGTTATTTAGATAATGAAGAACACAAGACAAGTATGAAGAAAAAATCAATATAATAATTCATAAATTTCACCCCACATTTAAAATGCAATTCTTCAAATATACATCGTGTACTATGGTCTATTTTGTAATTCCCCGGGAAAGAAAAAGAAAAGGAATTGAAAGCTTCTGTTTTTTGCATATAATTGGGTGAAATTAAAAAGTAGACTATAGGAGCATCAATTACGAGTTCCATGACTGCGCACAAGAAGGCAACACCAAGTCAATTCAGGAGATGTGCCAAATTCAAAATTTATATCAAGGTTATTGCAATAGAAGTGCAGCGATGCACACGATTAGTCCTTCAAGGCTCATCAACTATTGACATAAACTTAATACCGTCTATAGGTATGGCATACACGGTAGATAAAGCGGCAACAATGGATAGATAAGAAATCTTTTCTAAATTGGAGACAAGCCAAACAACTTTCGATTGGATACGGATGTAACTTTAGCAGATCTACTGGAGAGAAGCACACGGTCGTTCACATTCTGTGGAAATGAGCTTGGAATATGCAAAACCCGAAACCTATGCCGAACGATTACTACCAAGGCTTCAAAGTCTAGAGAAAAAAAGCATAATTGGGGAAGCACAATGGATCTGAAGAGGTCCCTTATAGAGTTTCGAATAATTAATTCAATTCCAATATTACTAAGTACAATAGTAATATGCATACCCCTTAGCAATATTGTTTATAAAATTTTTGTAGTAAAGTTTGCTGCTTTGCAAACAGTTTAATAGATTAAAGCCACTTAAAGTATGAGCACTTCTTTACGCAAACTTCTTTAAAAATTATTATATCGTTACAAACGGGTCTCAGATGTAAATCTTACTTGAATTAAATAAATATGCGTATTGCGTATGCGTACATTGGTAAATTTCCGCCCCCCAATATCTGTTTTTTTTATTTACTTTTAACGTTGGCAAATTTTCAAAAATTGTAATTACTAAACCTACAATGTACTTCTTTTTCACCAGAAAAGTTACCAATTTTTTCAAATGTATACCCAGTCCCAGGATATATGAGCAATAGTAAACCGCGCACAAAAATTGTTATATTTGTCCGACATATATGTGCGTCAAACTGGATACCATAAAATCTAACTACCACTGAAAATTAAAACAGGAAACGCTGCACTCATTTACATATTTTCAAATTAGTCTCGAATATTTTTTTCGCCTAAAAATTACCTTCTACTGTATAGGGCGATATAAACCCAAAGCCTTATCATCGTTTTATTCGCAATGGGATAACCCTTCACGGGTTACAAATGCGACAAAACAAAATTAAATCTACTACATTAAACGGAAAGAAATAATCGACGACAAAAAGGGGAGCGCGTTATATTCCTCTCGGTTGTATCCTTGTGCCACACGATACAGTCGGCTTAACCCTCGTACGTCGCTTCAGTACCGCGATTTTAATCAGGTCGAGTCATAAAGTATAACCCATATTCTTGCACACCTTATATTTAAATCGGTTGCGGAGTCACCCGAAGATCGTAACAGTAATGATCTGAACGGTCCAGGCGATTTTCTACAATATTATTTGCTCGTAAAATGATATTTTAGTAGAATATGCAAATTTGGATATGTGCACAGAAGAAAATTATGTATAGAAATTAACCCTAAAATTACTTAATGTTAGTCCAAGGTACATTTCACGTTATAGTAACACCCGTATTGGAAGATGTGTTAATACACTAACCAAACAGTGTATGGTAAAATACTAGGGAAGGAGGTACAACGTTGAGTGTTACTCTTACACTTAATAGCGTTAGGCCTATGAGAGGGTTAACTTATGGTTCCTCCTCTAAAATGTGAATCGACACCGTACCTTCCGTAAAACTCATAGTATAATAAATTTCGGCAAAACAAGTGGGATATCGGAAGCTCCTTATCAGCCCTCTGTATCGTGGTACCGTTGGGAATGTATAGGTGGTAGAAACCCACCGCACACACTCCGAAAACGAAGTGGGACAGCCGGATATCCAAATAGGCGTTCGATAAGTGTTGAAAGACATCAATCTTTCGAAGAAATAACCGTTACCCGCTCGTTTCTTTGAAATCAACGTCGAATTCAGAAACGCAAGCACAGACGCTTCATTTAATTTTATATTTACTACTATATCGAGCGATAAAGAACGCAGAACTAAACGTGTAGGAAAGTACAAAAATATACCAGAGGAAGTCAGATTGAGTATGCGAGACTTCATTTCGGAATTCGCAAAATAACATGGATTGGGTCGCACTTTATGGACTACACAATCGCCAGATTTAACCGCTTTTTTGAGCTAATATAAGAAATAAGGTATATGAAACGTAATTTATTAGTAAACCTGCAGAAACGAATTGCGCTTCAAGAAATTGGCAGAAACTAGACAGACTCGTGTTAATTCGTCTCATGAGAATGTATTCGTGTTGCCTACTGGTTTCTCCGAGAGTCGACAAAACACGAGTCTGTCTACTCTCTGCTAATTGTGTGAAGCGCACGAAAAGTGTACTCGTTATTCATTAGTATGAAGAGAACTACAAGCTTGAGTTTTAAGAGGATTTCGTCAGATAAATTGACGTATTTTACAAAAGAATAATTCGACATTAAAGAGAACTCATATATTGAGAAATAGCTGTCATTTGCTTTAGAGAAGTACTTTAGCAATGGTAAATAGTTATATACAACTATTGCTTTGGCTATTTTGTTTCAAAGAATAGATGTAAAGCAAAAACGCTTACGGCGTACAGGTCTGGACACGGGTGCTGTTTTTTTCTAATGTTTTTCCTAATCTCTCAGTCAATTTTTCCTAATCTCTCAAAAATCAACATATTTTATAGCATTGCTTTTTGTCTGTACGTGAGAGATGTTCTGTTATGCAATTGCACTACTTATCTAATCGTGCTTAAAATCAAAATTTACGCTAGAATTCAGCACTCTGCATAGATAATTACATGTGATAGTGCGATTTACCTAACTAACTTGCTGTTGATATTTTATAATTTTAAGTTTTTTCTTTCTTTTAACATGTGGTAACAACCCGACAGGGTGCATAAATTTCTTAAAGTTAGTGGTAACCTCAGGAGCCTTTACTGTGTAAATTGTGTCCGCAAAGTAAAACCCTCGCCGTAAACGTTGAAGCGCGCCCAACATGTGAATGGCGACTTAGAATTGTACCACTTGCAATTTAAGTTCGAAGATTTTTAAGATAATTCTCTCATCATGACCCTTGAGAAAAGAACCAAATAACTGTAGTTGCAAAACTACCAACGTGTCCATTAGAAACGGCTAGCTACGGTTTCTTCGTAGTGAATACGCACCTTAATTTGCTTGGGAATTTTGCTTCCTTTGGTCTGTTGTTTATAATTAACGAGAAAGCATCTCCTTTGCTCTATATATCCCCCCTGCAAACTCATCAATAAACCCGCTACCTTCAAGTCACCACAAATCCGCCAGCCATACTTGACGTATTTAATCATCGTTGAAAGCTTGGTACTTTCACCTAAGAAGCTTTATTGTTGCTCACTGTCAGTGCGGCTATGAATAGGAAAAAGCTTTCAGGTGACATACTTTGTCACTACTTTAAAACAACGGTTCCACTTTTTATAATAAAATCATCAATGTTGCCTTGCACAGATTCCACTGTATATTACTCTATCTCGCCTCTTGTGTTAATTATGTGTTCCTGCGCCGATCAATCAATACATTTAACGAGGTTTCAAAATTAATTAATAGTATCCAAGAGAAGACCGATTACTCTCACTCGAATTATCTCATTACCTATAATGCCGATCTATATGTTGTATACCTTGCAACGTGAACATTGCGCAAAGAAATGTGAAATTTCTAGCATTTACTTATTTAAAAAAAAAGTATTTGGAAGTTATTTATATACGTGTATTTTGAGAGCTTTTTCTCATTCGTGCGTTAGAACCGTTAGCTACCTAAAATTTTCACGATTTTTTATAGGAGCACGACTTCTAGCACTTTCCATGAAGTTATCAGAAAAGAATAAAACCCAGTGTATTCATCTAGTTGTCCAAAATCAAAATGTCTCAGTACATTTGACCATTCAAGGTGCCTTCAATAATATGGGGGTCGAGGACTTTGTTACCAATTGTTCTACACCACACGTTGACAGTCCAACAGTTCAACTTGTCGAAGCCATTGCGGATTTTCAACGGTCCAGTAATGTATGTTGTGTCAATTAACCGGAAGTTTTGTCATTAAAAGAGAATAATCAACCATGTCAAAGGTTCTACTTAAGTCCATAAAAGTAGCAGCACATTTATGACTTTTCTTTAAATTTATAGTTTCATAGAGCTCGTTGATATATTGTAAACCAGCTGTTTTGGTTAACTGATATTTTGCAAAACCGTAGTAGCAATAAATAAAAATTAATCAGAGGCAAGTGCTGCACAACCCTTGTTAGTCAATAAATTTCGTCGGGAAGTTACCGAGCAAACGCACAATTTTTGGTATCGTGCGGAAACCAAAAAATTTGTTAGTCGATTTTGGAAATAAAATATTCATCTTTAAGAGTATGACCGAGTCTTTGTAGCTAAAGGCAAGCAATACGCCAGAACATTTATAAAAGTCATGTTTACCTATGTTTAGCTTTATTGTATAACATTATGAAGTTTACTGCGGAATAAAAGAAAATGTTGTTATAGTAAAAGATTGGAAACAAAAACACATTCGAATAACAAAGGATGTAAAAAAAGGTAACTCCATTTGGGTGGAATCCCAGGAGGCAGAAATATATTTGTGTACATCTTTATAAATCGTATTTTTTAGGTCTTTCGACATGAAGCGGTCGGACATACGGTTTCTCTGCTTTGTTCGGCGTCCAGTTTTGTAAATTAAATTTGTTTATTGTAATTTACCAGAACGTAGGCGCAGTTTGCTGTTAGATATTTTTTTCTGCTGCGAGCTAATAAGCCGTACATAATTAAATAAGAGGTTACATTAAGCCCGAAGATATTTTTGTACGCAAAATGTAAAAGCATTTCCGTTAAAAATATTTTGTTTTCTGGAAATTAAAATTACGACGGTAAATAAAATTAATGGTTTAGGGTATATGTACATATGTATACACACTACATATTTTATAATTGGAAAGAAATAAGTAAACGATGGCCAGCATAATTGCCTGCCAAGCAGCTAATGCGGATCCGATTCCCAGCCATCGCATTAATTTCTTTGTTTTACTTTATAAGCAGCATAAACATTCTATCAAAACGTCGCGATTCCACTATCCTTCCTCTATTGGAAAACTTAAAAGAGGCACGGGAAAACGAAGATATTGATCGGGATGATTTTAATATTATAAGAGATGTACTTTCCGAAATTACCAATAATTTTGATAAAAGGTATTCGTTACAAGGTGAGAATTTTTTAATTTACTTTTAAACATGTATACATACCTTGAGCCGCTTTTTAAAAAGGATTATCTTTCTGATGACACATATAATTTAGTAATTAATTAGTGAAATAACGAGGTGTGAAGCTATAGAAACAGAAAATATTTCAACTAATCCTTTTGAATGCTGGAAATCTAATGAAAATTATTTGAAAACATTAGCACTATTATATAAAAAATATATTTGTGCTCTATGTACAGGTCTTTCTTTGGGGGATTGGTGCGTTTATGTTTTAATTTTTTTTTATCTCTCTAAATTTGTGTGTGCTTTCGCTTTAAATGTAATTTCCCCTATTTATTTATCTATTTTTTTTACAGGAATAGAAAGCTGAAGTGAAAGCTTTCTATTTCTAATTTCTTTATGTCGCTCAACACTTGACTATAGAGTTGACTATAGTATCAATAGTATCAATGGTATTTGTCGATTATTTATGTCGTTGTATGATTCGCATCCACTGTTGATTCGCCTTGGCATGATATTTTCTGTGTGTTTTCAACCGGTCATGTCAGAATTTTGTACGTGAAGTTGAGTAACGTTATGTTTCTCTTCACACTGGTTGAGAACTCCTTTTTTGAATCTTGGTGTTATAAATCCCAATATCCACTCATTGGGTATTTTTCTTCAGTCTACATCTTCCTTATTAAAGAGTACAATCTGTTCTTAAGTTCCTGTCCACCTGTTTCGATAAATCTATTACACATTACCCTATCCTGGTGGTTTGCTATTCTGTAGTCTGTCTACTATTTTACACATTTCGAGATACGTGGGTGCCATATTTTTTCTGTCGTCATTGTTATACCCCATGTTCTTGTTTTATCCATTACCAGGCCTAGTAGTTTTATATAAATTTCTTCTTTTCTATTTTAGCTATTGGAATCTGTTTCCTGTTTCTTTTTATCCAGTTATAAAGTTGTGAGTTGTCTTTATTTTTGGTATCTATATATTTCATTAGTTGGTCTGTGAAGTGAGTTATATAGATTCTATAATGCCTAGTTGTAAAAAAAAGCATAAACAAATCCATAGGTGTATTACCTTATTATATTACAAATATAAACATGTAAAAATAAAACAAAATCAAAATAGCTATGTCCATTATGAACCTACATCCCTCGAAGAAACATTATGTTCAACTAATTCCTTCAGCATAGACTAATCTACAGCTGTCCATCCAAAATATATTTTCGTTTCTAGTTAAAATGTTATCTGCAATTTTCATTTTGTGTGTTTCAGAAATTTCTATGTAACCCTGCGTCACGTTTTTTTTTACCGAGTGTGACATTTAACGGATACACTCATCTCAAACGGTATTAAAAAAATGCCGCTAATATTTTTCCTACTGACTGAAAAGAGCAGTTACCACTTTTGTAAAAAAGAAAAATTCGCCAATGACTGGTTTCAAGCAGTCGAAGTCTAGCGTAATTTACGTACCATTGGATATAATCTATATTAGCGAATTAGCCCGGCATTAAAAATATGAAAGGATCTATCAATCTTCCACATTTGTAATTAATCCCGACCCTTTATCGAACGATGATTAAATAAGCAAGGGGAAGAAATATCAAATGTCAATTTTTCTCTCAACATTTCCAAGAGATATTTACGCTAGATGCTATCTCAAAGTATTTGCAGATTGTACATTATCATTAATATATTCTTCACATTTACATTACGTATTTTACATCTCCTGCATTACAGATTTATATTACTATGTTTTCTAATCACTGTAACAGAGAAATGAAGATTAGAAAGTTCTTTATTAGTCTTATTATCTTTTAGTTTATTCCGCAAATTTATTCCTCTTCAATTACGATATTATTTGAAAATACGGTATCTGTTGCTTTAAAAAGATTCTTTTCTGTAGCATCGGAGAACAAAAAGCAAACAGCAATCTCCGGGACCCTCTTCGCATCCTGCGGCCCAAAATAACTTTAATAATGGCACGGCTTCTTTGCGTGGGTATGGGTTTGGTCCGGCCGTCGTATTATTTATTACGAAAAGGGGGGGCACCCTTTCGTATAGTATTAGTATTACCGATTTGGGAACAATTTCAACTTATGTTTGAGCCCGAAAGGTATGAGGAAGGAGAATGCATAGGGAACTCGAGCATCCACCTCACTTAATCCATCCCCCTCGACTGTGTGCCTCGTGCAGAAACAATGGCTAAAAGGGGAATTTGAAGTGGCCCGCGGCCCTATCGACAAACTCATCCTGCATGAGCCGCATTCGTTCCCGTAAGTACAACAATATCGAAGCAAATGATAGATATAAGTTATATCTATCATTTGCTATAGATATCTATAGTAAGATAACCAACAACTTCGTATACGCTATTACATATTCACAAAGCTTTAGATTTAAATCTCATATTTCCCAGTATAAACATAACCCGTGAGGTACGTACTACACAATTGTCTTCTTGTCGAAGGATCGGTATTGTTTATCGATGTAGAGATATGAATGTTTATCGGTTTGTTTCTAGTTCAAAATCCATAATTCATAACCAATCATCACAACACTGAGGAAATCTGGGTTATTTACAAATTTGTCGAGAAGATCAATCCTTCCGATGGTCTCTCTATTCAATCATTTTTTTGCATCATCTTGCACATCTTTTTCATGCCCATATCTTGAGTCAAAATCTGATAAATGGCAAAACGTTATTGTTAATATTAGTCAACGATCTGACCTCACAACAGCTCTCACTCGTTCTATATTTTCATCTGAACGATGTTCGCCTTCCACTCCTTCTCGACCGCCCAGAAATACTTTATGCCACCGAAAAGCTTGGATTCTTGATAAGATAAGTTTCCCATAGGCTCGTTGCAATTTTTCGTAGATCACAAATAATTTTTTTTTAATCACTTAAGTAATTTCTTCGTGGCTGTATCGAACTATAATTCAAAATATGCACCTCGTGACTTTTTGTAATAAAAGGAAAGAAAATAATCGTGTTTAATATGTAATTCAGAAAACGAAACTCACTGAGAAAAAAAATTGTTGAAAAGTGCTATGAAGAATCCAAGAATTGTTGAAATGGTATTGTTTATATTGAAAATGCAGTAAATAATTTAAAGTTATTAGAATTAAATAAAAACTGTTTAAAAAAATAAATTAACCAACGCCACTGCGTATGAATGGGGAATGAAATGAAATAAAATAAAATCTCCATTCATACACTAACACTTAAAATGTGCCATTCTATCTGTTCTCCCTATATTTTAAATCTGTATTAATGGATTAATAATAAATCGTTGCTAACATTTCTTGAACATATAACGCTTTGTAATGTCTACAAGAAGCACTATATCGTGCAGAATCGGAGTTGCTTGCATATTTAACGTCTTCATATCAGCCAGTTTTCGGATAACTAGCGTATACAATACTGTACACGAATGCAGCAATTTCGCAGGAACCGAAGCACTGGCAAAGCAAGGACCTGGTGGAATTATTGAATTGTTTTTAATGTTTTCTCAGAAACGAGATAACCAATTTTTAAGTATTTCCAGTAATTTCACAGATCTGATGTTGTTTTTGTTCTAGAATCAACTTGCATTTGGATGTAACTATGCCAACTAAATTCCACTAAGTTTCAGCTTTAGATAAAATGATATTGTTCGTTCGATCCCTCATTTTTCCACAAGCTGGTCAAAAGAAACAGGCGCAAGTGAAACACGAAATTAACTAACGCAAATTTCAGTTTCCCGCTTCATCAGCATCATAACAATTATTTAACTCTATGCATGAGTTACTATTTCAATTCATTCCGGCAAATCCCCTCTTTAATATACATAAGGAACTAATTTGTCTCCTATATGTTTGTGTACATACATATATGTATGAACCTTACACCCTAATAAATACATACATACACACAAATATAAAATAAGCTGAAAAGCACACAGGCCTGTATATTTGCTACGGTACTGGCATGGGGATTTTGTACAAGAACTGTGGGAACAATTCATTCGAAGGGATGAATTGCAAACCAGCTTATTACGCCTTTAAAAGTTCCTCTTATCTTGTAATACCTCATAAAAGCGATTACGTCACCAGCGAACGTTTAAATACCAACACAAATGAAAATAGGGTTGGTGGTAATTCTAAGAAGAAAGAAGGTTTCGGCAGAAAGCACTATACAAGTGGATGTATTGATGGATAATCTAGTCGCTAAGAAATTGATTTAACAGAAGAACTTGATTAATGGTTAATGCTTTATTGGAACACTGGTTGCTTAATCTACAAATACATGCACTTATATACCAACTACGAAACGAAATTATTTCGGTGTCTAACGCAATGTACTAAACGTACACTGAGAGAAAAAATTGGTTGACTCAACCAACTTTCTTTGTAAGGTATATACTCAACACTCCATATGGTTTAAAATAACAGTATACGATTGGTAGAACCTTTTAAGTTAGATCAACTTTAAAGCGAATATTCAAGCAACCTACATTAAAGCGTTGGTAGAAAGCAAAAAAAGGCATGCCTAAAATCAAAAATGAACTCTATTTGCTTCTGTTGTATGAACCGAATTTTGTGGTTAAAACTAATATGCTTTGGTGCACAACCAACACAAATACTGGTTTGATTTAACAAAAATAATTGAACCAAAGCTGGCGTGTTCCTTTAAGTTGCAAACAAAGTAAACCTCCGAACTGTCTTCTTTGCCATCTATCGTCTACTTGTTACGTAAAATATTTTTCACCTATATCTTCTTTTGGTTATCGAAAAGAATAATTTTGAAAATTAATAAAAAAACAGTAGCTGAAAGGATGTGCTTTATATTTTTTATATTTATATTCATTCATACTTTAATATTTCGCCTATTTTTAGCGCCTTTGAGTGAGTTTGTGGTGTTTTTAGAAACAAATAAATGTCGTCAGAAACGTCAAATGTCTTTAGTAGAAATGTCTTTCGGGTGATGTCGTGTAGTTAATATTTTACTTGACGTTTCACTGACCATCCTGTCAGCTTCTTCAGAAGATTTCTAAAGACAGTCTTTAGAAATCTTCTGAAGAAGCTAGCAGGATGGTCAGCGAAACGTCAACTAAAATATTAACTACACGACATCACCCGAAAGACATTTCTACTATGGATTACGGTCGTGAAAGCCTACACACAACTATTGTCAAATGTCTTCTTCTTGTCCAGTTCTTGTCAAAGTCATAGAACTGGTTGGCTGATCCGCGAACGCAGAACTGTAATTAGAAATTCTGAATTTTGTGATCCGCAAGCGTCAATATTTTAATTGCGCATACGAATAGTCCCAAAACAGTTCAAAATACTTACCTCGAACAGAGCTATTATCTTAAAATTCTACTATGGATAATGATGTATTTGCAAATTGTTCCAAAAACCTAGTTGAAACAGTAACATATTGAACTAAAAAAAAAATTACTTTATTTTTAAACTGACTTGTTTCCGAATTATTTTTAAAAATCTTTAAAGCGATTACTTATTATCAATAAACAACTCGAATTGACAAGGTAAGCATTGTTTTGCTTGAGTTAACGACAAATGCAAGTAGCCTTACGGTAGTAGCTACCAAGTATTATCAATAGCTTCAGCAAGTATATAAATAATAAGAAGAAATGAAAACTTAATCGTCGCTTAAAATTCCAAATTTAGGCTAAAAACATTTGTTCAAAAAAGTATGCAGTTATTGCACTCTAGACTCTGCCATAACGTTTCAAACTGCTTCATAAAACTCGCTACAACTTCAATTTCAAATATCATGAAACCGTTTATTTAACAATCTGTCACGCAGCAAGTCGCACCTTTTCCTATGTTATTTTCTCCATTTATTTACGACAGTTTTATATGAAAGGGAGGAATCCTCGCACACACACAAAGCCATATTTATCAAGTTGTCCCAACATTACTACTGCTCGTGTAACACATGATACTCCGTATATGTTACCGACAAACATTCCAACAAAAGGACCTCCTTGTGCGATGAGAAAAGCGATGCTATACCGTGTCGAAATACTACAATTTACAAATTGATACGATTTTTCATGCTTGGTTGGTAGCTACTACGACTGGTATCCTCCTAGGATATCTTCCAAATGTGTAAAAGATCTCAACAGGGGTGCTTTGTTTTGGACGTGCGTAATGTTTTTGCGGTTGTTGGTGTCTTTTTTATATTTAAGATACATTATTTGAAAATACTTAATTTCTTTCTTCTTAGATGATTCTTGATATGTATTTTAGGAAATTTTCTTCTTGATAATAGCGGTTCTTCATTGAGAGGTTTTATAATGAAGGACTATTTAACGTTTCCGCGCACTTTTTGTCGTTTTCAGAAACATTCTTCTTGTTCTATAAACGTACAGCAGTCGATGCTTCGAACTGCTGGATGTATTCTATAACTCGAAACACATAACACGACACCTCTGTTAATTGTGTTAGCATTGTCTGGACACATTTTATACTTGCCGAGGTATTGCAGCATATTTTAACAGTTTCCATTTTTTAACAGACCAACCTCCTAACTAAATTTGAGAAAAGAAAACTCAATTGCTCAATTACAAAAAAAAATCGCATTACAAACTAGGAATAAAAAGTTATAGAGCTTGTTTAGTTATGTTTGACGTACTACTTTTATTATTGCTTCTACATTTTCACTTCACGTTCTAATAATAACTCAAGTGCATTATTCTAAGTTAATTATTAACACCTAAGAAAATAAACTTTTGAGAGTTTCCATTTACTTTTGAAATGGGAAAGAAACACAATGTATTATTTAAATGCGCCTGCATTATGAATTTAACGATTCTATGTTCACTGCGATAACGTAGAGGAAAACAAAGAAATCACTAAGAAACGAACACGTTATTGCTAGAAATCGTCTTGGCCGCAGTAATGACGTTTCCGGAGAAGAAGTATCTACATCTACGACGTGAAATTCGGGATAAGTGACTTAATTTGTTTGGATCTGAACCGCAGTGAAATTAAGTTTTGGATAGCTCGACATTTCTAGTTCGAGGAATGGTGATATTGGTTTCAATTGATACGAAAATGCCGAGTTTCAAATGGTGCCTTTAATAAACCTCCGTTAGTATAAATGCGAGATCATTCCCTCAATCAATTCGTAATATCTACCCTAAGCGATATTCTTTGAATGTCCTGCTTTTTCCATAAAATCGAAAAGTCGGCGGTTAATAAGAAACCTGTAATACAACTCTCAAAATCAGCTGCAAATAAAACCTTGAAGTAATTTCCTTTTTCAGATGTTAAGAGATATAAAAATTAGATAACACTACACCTTGTATAGTTTCTAAAATTTTGTATGTGTGTGTGGCGTAGTATGACACACAGCACAAAAGTATCGGCAACCTCCGCACCACACAAGTTTAATTAAAGGATCCGGAACGGTCGTTTCGAGGATATATCCTCATTCTCAACCGGTGACCGACTCTCTTTTCAGTCACCGGTTGAGAATGAGGAACCCCGTTGCACTACTGTTCAGAATTTAATAACGAGATTTTCTGAGAATTTTTATAATGTTAGTTGTAAAGTTGGATCTCTAATGTGATCTCTGTCTAATAATCGCTTGGTCAGCGACTTGCGATGACTAAGGAAAATTTTAATCTAAATAATTTTGTAATAGGAAATTTTAAAATACTATTCAAAAAATATTACGTGAATCTAATGATAAAACTCGTAATAAACACTAGTAGATGTGCTTCTTCAGAGTACTCCCCAAGAAGAAATAATGTTGGTACCGCATCTTGTGTTATTCTCAAAACAGACGCGCTGTCGGCTTTGTAGAAATTTATCTGAAGTGTCCCCACCATATATGTACAAAGTGAGTACGTTCCAAAGAGTTGCACAACGTTACATGGTATGTTTATTACCAATTTCTGCGGTAATCGTGATAAGTATACATATTCAAAAACAAACGCAAATAATAACGTTAAAGTGTGACGCTTCCTTGAAATAGCAAGCTTTGCTACTGCCGCAAAAAAGAGGGCTCATTCGAGTTTTCCTACTTTATGGCGTAAGTGTATTTTCTAATATAATCTTTGTTGCCGAAGCGAGATAAAAAGCACATTACTCTGTCTGGGCAACTGTTCAACACAAAACACAAATCGGTCACTGTTTTCTTTCTTCTGTCCATGATTAATTCAGAAGAGATCGCTGCTTTACAAATAATTATTTTTGAACCAGCTAACACCTACGTGGCAACTGAGTCACCATAACGTATAAAGATCTATGCAAGGAATGGATAAAATGCGTTCCCAAGAATAGAAGTGATAAAACACGTAGGCTTCCACGGCCCGAGTCAGCGAAAACGAAACGTGTTCCGGGTTTAGACCGTGTCATGTCGAATTATGCCCAAAGAAAATTATGAACATATACTGGAGGAGAATGCTGTAACACCCGTTGATTGGGAAGAACTTAGTGTTTGCCCAAGATAACGACCCCAAATATACGGTACGGATCTGTAAAATCTCTCCTCTCAAGCAGAGGTTGAGTTACTGTGGGATGAGCTGGACAGACGATTAACACAAGTCTGGCCAACTTCGAAAGAATACCTGTGGCGGATCCTCCAAACCGAATGGAACAATCCTTTCGGTGAAACTCTAACCAAATCAACAGAGCGCATGCCACGAGTTGTCCGAACATTATTAAAGGCGAAAGATGGCTTTCTCGACGATCAGAAAATATAGTCTTGGTGCAATATTTTAATGAGAATGTTTTGTCTTATCTTTTATTTTTTTTTTATTATTTGTTTATACCTTTATTTCTACGAATAGTTTCATTTTCTTTTAAATTGTTTCCGTTCTTATTTAGTTAGCAATTAATTTACTGGTTGTCCTAACTTCAATGGCCAGTAGTGTATGTCTAAATTTTTTCTCGTTTTTCTAAAGCTAAGAAAATATCGTTAAAGACACGACAAGCCGCAGGAGCGTTTCAATACGCGCGAGATATACACACATACAATTACTAAAATGCTCATAGCCAAATATTATATTTTTTATTTCAGTTACAATTCCTGAATATTTATTTAATACAGAATATAGTAATTACTTAAAATGTAGGAATACTTATTCTTATAAATAACGGCATCACAGCACCACCTATTAATAAGAGTACCAACTGCAAGTTGAAATAGTTATCCTTATGCAGATAAAAGAGCGAAACTAATAACATATGTGGTGCTATCTATCACAAAATAGTAAAAATATTTGTTTGAATTGCTAATTATCCTAGAAATTACTCCTTTTTTTATATATTATTGATGCTTGTATTTAGCCTCGCATTAGCTGCAGGACTTAATTCAAATTTATTCGCTTGAAGTCTTTAGTTTATTGTAAGTTCCTTCCTTGCTTGTTCTAATTCGGCTATTAACTTCTCCACTTGCTCTAAGTTCACTTCAAAATTAACAGTCTCCTTTTTTGGTTTATTACCAACAGCACAATGTAAATCAATCTGTAGCAAAGGTTCACTTACAGTTATTAACGATGAACTTCCCATTACCCATTTCAGTTTCCAGTCAATATTTTCAACTAATGGTATATTTCTATTTAATAAATTTTCTTTAATTAAGCCTTGTCGAAGTTCATCCCTTCGAATATCATAACATTTCTGAATTGAATTATACAAAGTTTCTCCTACGTTATCGAAGGGAAATTGGAAAATTCCGTCATTATTCAAAATATTGTTTTTGAAGTTTGTTTGAATTAAAAGTTGCGCTTTTTTCAGTTCTTCTTGAGTCCACTCGATGTCGCCAGGGTAGTTTTCAAAATGAACTGTTTTTCCAAGCATATCATCCACGAATAAATGTAGAAACTGAAACGAAATCTTTAATAAACAAACAATATTAATTTGATATTAAAGTATCTACCTTCGGGAAATCTTGAGTATTCCCGACTTTTAACAAACTGTTTATATCACCAACCGCCATTGTTGTTTTTGTTATAACTACTGTGAATTTAGGTACCAATAGTTTGGCAATCAGTACAACCGTATAATTACAGAACGGAATTAAAATTAATATACTTCAACTGATTGAAGTACTTTTAATTGTCGTATTTTGTCTTAACACTCCCGGTATAAGCAAATATAGCTTTTAAGTATGTTTACTGCAGCAGTAAATTGGTTTGGCTTGACTGCCTGCTTAACTACTTGTAGGTTGGTATTTCGACGCCATTCGACGCTTGGCATCCAAAGTGACGTTTGGCGGTGTTTGGTCGCCATTATTTCTATTATTTTATGTGCCGTATATTTATTAACAAATTCTGAGGCTTATACGTTATCAATGGCTGAATATCTTGCTTCAATTTTTGGAACAGAAAAAGACAAGTAAGAGAATACTTCTTGGATAAACGAGATGTTTCCTATATAATAATTTTGTTGTAGGGTAAATTGCTCATTTTACTTTAAAATCGGTGCATGCCGACACGGGGACAGATGTTCTCGGATTCATAATAAACCAACGTTTTCGCAAACATGCTTACTACAAAACTTATATGTTAATCCCCAGAACTCGGCAAAATCTGCAGATGGCAGTCATCGTAAGTATTAGACTATGATATTGTAGTTCCCTCAAAGTAAATGAACATTATTTATTTTAGTTGTTGCAAATGTGTCAGATGAGGAAATGCAAGAACATTATGACAATTTCTTTGAAGATGTATTTGTAGAATGCGAAGATAAATATGGGGAAATCGAAGAAATGAATGTATGTGACAACTTAGGAGACCACCTAGTGGGAAATGTTTACATAAAGGTAAGAACATACAAAATTCTATATTAACTATATTAAAGTTTCAATGTTTTAGTTCAGGAGAGAAGAAGATGCTGATCGTGCAGTTAATGATTTGAACAACCGTTGGTTTGGCGGAAGGCCTGTTTATGCAGAGCTAAGTCCAGTAACTGATTTCAGAGAAGCATGTTGTCGTCAATATGAAATGGGGGAATGCACACGATCTGGTTTCTGTAATTTTATGCATTTGAAACCTATTTCGCGTGAACTGAGAAGGTAATATGGCAGTATTTATTACATTTTAACAATGTTAATATTTTTATGGTTTAGAAGGCTCCTTGTGTTGTATCTCAATATGCATATCTGCTAACTTTTTAAACAAAATTAATATAACATATCAATTGTACATAATGTACACACCAATACTATAGCATCTTCTCTCATATGTAGAGATGACAAAGGCAGGTGAAATTATTACCTTTTTGCAGCGACTAGGCAGACTTCTGTTTTGTCGACTCTCGGGGGAAACCAGTAGGCAACACGAACCCTTTCTTATAAGGCGAATAAACACGAGTCTGTCTAGTCCCTGCAAAAGAGTAATAATTTCACCTGCCTTGGTCATACCTACTCATACGTAATAAGGACATTATGTTTTCAATGATAACTGGCTGTCATTCATCCCTGAAGACCCATACACACAAACATTATCTGCATAGTTAGCTGTACTGTACTCATTCATTATGAAAACTCTTAAACATAAGACTACTTTAATATATATGTGTGCAATAATAATATTAATCATTTCGAAATCAATAAAATTTAAATCTGTTGTAGATCTGTAAATAGAGAAAATAGTGCCATTTTGGTTTAAATAATTTCCCGAACAAGATACCAAAGTCTTTTACAATTATTATAGATCACCTCATATATTTTAATGTGATTTTTTGATACCGAAATATTTTAAGAATCACATTATTTTTCTTTGTTAAAGGTATTTGTATTCGCGCCGTAAGGCAAGTCGCAGGAGATCACGATCAAGATCACCAAAAAGACGTTCCAGGGATAGGCGTTCTCGTTCGCGATCACCTCGACATCGTTCCGGACGTAGTGGTAGATATTAAAATGCATTGCGTTTTTATTATGCTTAAGTATAAACAATTCTGTCTATTAATACACTTTTTCTGATTCAGTGTTTAGTGTAAACTTTATATAAATACATTCACAATAAATGTATTTTTCATGGAAGCTTTTCTCGTACGTTTTTTCTTTCCTTTTGAAGATTTATAGGTATTAACTTAATTCAGATATAGTTACTGGTTCTTACCTTTTTTTTCTTTTGGGAGGTAATGGACGAATTGACCGAATTGCGCTAAAATAGCAGTCCATTTTCGTTTTCTACATTTTGAAATACCTTTGTATGTTTCCTTCTGCAGTCGTAATTTTTTTTTATATCTCTCTCAAAGCTTCAAGAAAAAATTACTTAAGTTCCAACTTTGTTTGTATAGAAGCCAATGGGAACGACAGTAATTTTGATATAAAAGTTGTTACAATTTGATTATAATTTCTTCAAATTTAGTGCTTTCTAAATATATCCCACCAAAATATCTCAATCTAACTCAAAGCGCCACCGTATTTCAAGCCAAAATAGCAGCGGTGCGGGGGTATATTTTTATAATTTTAGATGAAGAATCCGCCACAACAGATGATGAAGATGAAACTGTGAAGTTTGTATTGTGAAATAAATAAATATTAAGTGAAAAGTACAAAATGTTTGTTTTTGGAATAACACATTTAACTAGAAACCTCTATGTCTGCCAACTTTTTAATATTTTTTCTAGAGACTCTAACAGATGATAAAATTGTCAAGAAAATAGACAATGAAATGATTTAATAGAGTTATTCCTATTTGTACAGTGATTTTAAAACAACATATCAAAGCCTGACACGATAATGTAATTTACGACAGTTGTCTTTTTTTGTTTACAAATTCAAAATTCATTGAAAAAAATCAATGCAACCCAAGTCCAGCCCTCATTTTTCCAAATTAACATAGATGTGAACTATATTACATATTACTATTAACGACAATGGAATCATATACCGAAATTGCTACCAGCTTCCCTAACTATTACGAGTGTTTTAATCACTGGTTCATTCTTCAGAATGCTGAAGCAATCCCATTTACCACTCTTGGTCGGCCTTGTCCTTTTGGTTTCATGTAATTCTCGAAAACATTTAAAAATCCTTAACCCTACGGTCCAACTCTTGTTAAATTAAACAATCAAATTTTTAATACAATACCTTAGCGAATATAGAGATATTGTTGATAGGCTATCGAGACAATGAGACAACCTGATTTGAATATTTGGCAATTCTTGCTTGTTATTTTTCCTTTTTGTCTTTGATTTTGCATTCGGAGTAGTTTTGTTAGTTTTTGTTGCAGTTGACAGATAGAAAGGACAGAGACACGTGGTGTAAGGATTGGTTTCTACATTATATATCAGCTTTGGATTTTATTAAAACTAAACAAAAATAACTTTGTTGTTTGCTTAGTTTTAATTTTCTATCCGAGCTTGAAGATGTTTTTCTTTATTGTTCTACCTATGGATTAGAACCTAGATAATATTCCAACTAAGTCTAAATGTGGTTTCTTCGAGTTGGATCTTGACACTAAGACGGAAGCTAATATTTCCGTCAATTTAAAGAGTTGATTAATCATCATTTCATTAGTTCCGCGAGATCATCCAATTTTAACACGACTGTTTCTCATCCTAGTGAATTGTTTACCGGAATTTCCAACACATTTTTCTTTCGATCAGTAAACGAGTATGATGTATCCAATGCTATTATGTCCATCAAATCTAAAACTACGAATACAGTTGGGGTATCTGTTAAAATGGTACTCTTACGCTGTATATTACGCTACCTTACCTACTTAATTAACATTTGTTTAGAAGGGACATTTCTTCATGAGTGGAAACATGCACTGGTACCGTCTATGCCCAAGATCAAACGGCCAGTAGTGTATAAAGACCTGCGACCGATTAACATTCTCTCAACACTTTCTAAAGTCCTTAAGAAACTTATTCACAAACAAATCACTTCCTATTTTACAATTAATAATTTGTTTGCAAGGACTCAGCCTGGATTCTGTAAGGGCGATTGTTGGAAAACAGCTGTTTTATGTTAGCGATCAATGCTGACTTAGAATCGCCTGCGAATTATTCTGCGGAGCGGAGACTTAAAGTAAATCTCGGCAAGTCGCAGACAGTGATTTTTGGTAATGTTGCTGCATGCAGTTTTCTTAACATAAGACGAATTTCAATGTTAACAACGTAAGTATGCGTTTCGTCGATTTGGTGAGAAATTTAAGGCTTTGTATAAATAATTCCTAACTGTATTCCTGAAAACATATTAGTGATATGTAAGGCAATATGGCTTAACGGATCCTAAACTACTGTCAAAGCAAACGTACTAAAATATTACACCTTGAGAAAAAAATTTCTGTTTAGTGTTGTTCGTAGAATCTCAAATCAGCTTTTGTTGTAAATCTGAACGAGAAAAAAATCGTGGAGTTGGCATTCATTTATAGGATCACAAAAATGTAATTATAGGCAATCGCAATTCTAATTATTTTTTCCAATTATAAATAGTTAATTGAAAATAGGCATGCTCGTCTTGCCTTGCGTATTTATAAAGAATTCTCATTTTGAGAAATTTGTTTTAAATTCCATACAAATTCAATATTTCAATTGTTTTTTTTTGTTAAACAAATCAAATACTAGATTATTTCATGTAAGAAGATACATAAATCAAGGGAAACTATTAATATATTTTCATTTATCTTATCGATATCTACCTTCATTCCTTTGTTGATTTCCTTTATTCCTTAATTTTGTTATAACCACTTTGCCACCTTTAATGGTTATTTGCAAAAAGATAACCCTTTTTGATTATTTGTCGCATACAAGTCAATGTTTTGCTTATTGGTTTGAGTAAAAAATAAAAATTGGTCTCTTAACTTGTTTAATTTGTAAATAAAACACACGTCTTATAGGAAACACCCTAAGTGTATATATTTATAAACACATTCACACTTACATGAAATTGTATTTATTTTCAGACACAGCCTTTTTGATAAGTTGACCATATCAAAAAGAAGAGCCGTGCAGAACGTAGTTTCGAGTTCACTTTTTCAAATTTCAAACTAAATTCCATTACTTACAACACTTTTTATTAATGATTACTAACACGTTAAAATGTTGATATACCAAATTGACAATTATTTTTAAAATCCACTTGGTATACTTTTTGCTTTTTCGTTGTAAATAATTTACAAATTCATAAGTGAGAACTGACTATACATTAAGTTAATCTGAGCTGAGTTCACTAGTTACCATGTGTTTTAAAGGTATTAAATCGCAGATGATAACCCGTGAGCAGTGCACTGATATATATTACATGAAGCACACCATATGATATAAAATATGATTAGACAGCTGAGAAATTGATTTCTACATACATAACTCACTAGAAAAAAGTAGTTAATTCACCGTTTCGTTTATACAATTTTTTAATACATTACATTATCAGCTGTCGCAATATGCGGTTTTTTTGAAATTCCATACTAAAGAAATAACCCCGACAAAATGTAACATCTTCGGAACATACTTTTAAAGTTTATTAGAATTCCATTTCGAAAGTAATAGCGCATATGATAGATACATTTTGTCAATTTCAAACAAATATATATATATATATATATATATATATATTATGTATAAATACGTAATATGAACTATAACCTAGAAGCAAATCTATGTTTACATTATCAAAAGTGTTTTTTCTCTCTCGTTTTATAATATTACAAAAGTATTACAAAAGATTATTTTATTTCAGTACGAAAATATTCATTCGTTTTCTTAGTGGTACTTAGTGTTTGTTGTATACTTCTTGTGTATTTTGTGAGTGTTGTGTTGTATGTAACTATTTTTTGTGAATGTTGTGTGGTGGTGTAGATGTATATCGTATAGGTGTGTTGATGTTATTGGGTAGAGGAAGATGATGTGTAAAAAAACAAGACGATTTGGTGATGGATCGTAATACAAGGTATAGGGAGAGGATGGTAGGAATAGTAAGAAATAAGGACAGATAGGTTGAAATAAATGAGATTATCAATGAAGCTCACCTTAAAAGAAAAACAAAAAAAAAATAAGAAAAACGCTAAAGACTACACACTAACTTTAATTATTTTACAATTGTATACGTATATTATTAAAAAAGTCGAGTCAACGACGCATATATATATATAAAAAACCGTCCAAACATCTCTTCACTAAAGACAATATAAAATTTTTTATATAAGAGTATTCAACTTCAACTATTAATGATTTTAATTCTAGCCGAATAGGGTTTCAAAATTATGAATTGAAATTTTATTAGAATAATAATTTTTCTTTATTCAATCCAACGACAGTGATGATACTAATGATGTAGGTCTAATTTGGCAGTTTTGTCGTTTACTATTGGTCAGACAAACGGTCACTGCCCGGGAATGATCCGTTTTAATGTTTTTAAATATATGTATTTTTGGTTTTCTAACACATAAAAAAAGAGTTCGTTTATGTAATATGCATATAGAAACTTCAATCGTATTTCACTTCGTTTCTTTACTCTTCGACTGCTACCGGAGTTTTCTCCTGAAAAAAAAAAACAATTAGAAACACGTGAAAACTTCTTACAAATTAGGTAAATGTTCTCTTGAGCTGAGTAAACACCTTGATATTGTAAGAAATTTTGTGAACTATGTCCATATAGTCTAAAAAAACAACAGAAATAAAAAAATAGTATACCCTTATTGAACTCTTTTGAAACAAAAAAGTTAATAATTTATAAAAATCTCAGAAAGTTGAACATCATACGTGTAATAAACACTCGCAATATTAATGATTTTAATGGCACATTAACTGTGAAATAAATCAAAGAACGAAACCTATCATAAAAAAACACCGGAAAACATCGGTTTACTTGTATTACAAGATTTAGTTATTCTTATGGCAAGATAATTTTGGTTTCCAACAGTAATTGATATAAAGTGAACAGTGGCAGTCATATGCCCATTAAAAAAAAAGAAAAGAAAAGATAACAGGGCGAAACGCTAATTGTTAAAATTAATCCTGATAAAAAATTGTAATTTTTTGGTTATCCAAAAAGTGTTGGTAATAGATAATATATTCGTAAAAAGAAAAGACAAATGGATTGCAATTATTTGTTGATTATAAAAAGAATAGGTTTCGATCAATGTTTTGAAATTTTGCATCTATAACACCCACAAAGACGGGGTGGCCTAATTTTAGAAATGTATTCCATGGAAGCCTTTCTATCTAGGGTTAACAACACATAAGTATCGGCACCCTCCGCACCACACAAGTTTAATTTATTATATATGGTAGTAATATAATAATTAGTCCGGGACGGCCGTTTCGAGGACATGAATGGTCCTCATCATCAACCGGTACTAGTAGGGATAGTACATGCATGTTTAGTTTTAGAGTTTTTTCTCACATCATTCGGTCACCGGTTGATGATGAGGACCATTCGTGTCCTCGAAACGGCCGTCCCGGACTAATTATTATATTACTATATAATAAATTAAACTTGTGTGGTGCGGAGGGTGCCGATACTTATGTGTTGTTTACCATACTACGCTACAGTCCTTGCTATCATATTCTAGGGTTAATTAAAAAAAAATAGGTTCCTGTTGGAGAAAAGATAAACCTTGACAAAAATTAATGGAATTGCCATACATAGCAAATGCTAGAATTACTTTCATTACAATCATGTGTTCAAAATTTGTGCTCCAATTATTGTCAATTTGTCTATTTAGGCAAAACATGGATTTAACTCAAAATTACTCCACTGATCCTTCATGGCAGGGGAATATTCCACAAAGTATTAAGAAAATAAAATTGAAGGCAAAAGCTGTGTGCATGTACAATATTAATAGATTAGGAGCTTTATTTTCTTAATATTTGTAAACTGCATTGTAGATACATGGCTTGATACGCTGGCAGTGTCGATGGATTTATATCTGATGCATCCCTAAATGCTTTACTTTTTACTACGTTTGGTGTATCTCTACTAACGTACCTACTAGGATTGACATTCCACGATAAATAACATAACCTAATATTTATATTCAATGACAAACGACAACTCATATGATAACAGTGCAACATATGCGGGGCATTTACGATCAACGACGTGCAGCGAAAGTTAGACTGTCCCGACTATACAAGAAATAACACATAAAATAGGTCTTACTTCAGCGGGTTTGTCTCCATCGGCTCGTCTTTCCTCTGAACCGTTTTCTGCTGCAGCTGCTCCCTCTGGGGCCGAAATTACCTGGAAAAAAGAAATTTGTAAAAGTTATTTTCTATAATTTCTTACACCTATATAAAATAAGTGTACAAATAAATTCACTAAGAATGTTACTTTAAAAGTTTAGCGTATATTAAAAAATCGTTCTCCTTGATGTAACAACAAAAATGCGTTTCCAAAACTTTTTGGGTAACATTCGAATTCGGCTATAAAAGGCTGTAAAAGCCTAATACACCACGGCAAAATGACACGCAAAAATAATGTTAAAGAAACAACCACTTAAAGATAAGAAATATGTTGTTAGTAAGGCGAAAACATGTTAGAGAAAGAGAAAAACGGAAAACACACACCATCATCATCATCAAGATCAGCAGCAATAAGTGTTAGCACACTAAACTCCCACTGACGAAAAGCTCAGAGAGAGTTTTATTAGGTATATCATCTCATCATCATCATCATCTAGTTTTTAAGGCATACAAACTGCCTCTCTATAAACAAATGCGTTCTGGATATTAAAATAGGTATAAACAAGAATTTGTTAATAAATCCAAGATATATCTTCATCATTACGTTTTTCACTATTCACCTGTTTCAAAGGTCCATCGCCAACTGGTGCGGGCGCCTGCGCCGCTTCAACACTAGGTTCTGCTGGAGGCGATGGTAATCCATTTGTGGCAGCGGCGTCACCATTGAGAACTACCGCTTCGGCCTGTGGAGCGGCTGCGTCTTTAGGAAGATCGGACGATGGTGGCGCCGCGGCAGTTGAGTCGGGTGACTGTGTAGAAGGCGGAGCGGGAAGAGATGTGTCTGTGCTTTCAGTGGCAATTGGTTCTGGGACAGATTCTACCGGGGGTAAAGACATAGGCGGAAGACTTTCAGACACGGGCTCGGGAAGGGACGGCAGAGATTCTGTGGAAATATCGGGTAAAGAGTCCGCGTTGCCTACCGGTTCAGGAGATGCGACCGGATCTGATACTAGTGGAAGGGAAGTCGTATCTTCACCTTCCTTTACCGGACTAGTTTGTGATGTAGGTGCGGCTTCTGGGTTCTGTACCTGTAGCTCTGTTGTCGTTTGTGGAGAAATCGTATCCACCGGTACTTCCGGCTCTTTTTCCACAACATCGACCACTTCCTTGGGCGATGGTTCAGTCTTAGGCTGTTGAGTTTCAACATCTGACTTAACTTCCTGCTTTACTTCGGTGAGAGGTTCAGCCACCGGGGCTGGTGTGCTTTCAGATTGTGTAGTTGCCACATTAGCAGCCTCTTCAGTCTTTACTGGGGTTTCTACTGTTTTTATGCCTGCCTTTTCTTCGGATTGTGGCGCGACAGTTTCTGAAGGTTGTTCCTTTGCCGGTTCTACTGAAGTTGCTGAGGAGTCTGTCGTGCTAATAGGTGCTGTTTCTGTTTTAGGTGCTTCTAATTTCTCTACTTGTTCCTCGACAACAGGTTTTTCTACCGTACTAGGGGTTTTAGTCTCTACAGATTTGGAAGATTCTTGTGTATTACTAGACTCGGTAGGCGGAGGGACCGCTTCAATAACGGGTGACGCGGCCGTTTCTACTTTTTCGGGGACCGCGGCTGTTTCACTCTTTTCCGGTACGGACTCTGTTTGTGGCAGAACAGGATCGGAAAGAACATCTGCCTTTGTGGATTCAGCGAAAGCCATCACCGGGGAAGGGGGATTGGAAGTAGGTAAAGGAGGAGGAACTTCCTCGCTACGCACCTCTTTAGCGACTTCCTCTGTCGCAACAGGTTCCGCTGCTGGTTTGCTTGGTGGTTCTGCCTTTGGTTCCTCTGCTTTCGGTTCCTCAGCGGGAGGTTTAACTTCTTCTTTCGGAGGTTCGGTTGGTGCTGGTGTTTCTTCTGGTTTAACATTTTCTGTTGGTTTGGCTTCCTCAGCTGGTGTGGCCGGTTCAGTTTTAGCAACCTCTTCAGTCGTTGCCTCACCATTGGTTACGGCAGCCGGTGCAGCTGCTGCCTCTTCGGTAGGTTGTTTCTCTACTTCTGTTTTTGGAGATTCAACTGCTGGCGACGTTGCAGTATCTTCTGCTCCCTGCAAACAATAATGCAATTACATGTACGTATTACCATTTCGTATAAGTTTAGAGATCGTAACGGTGATGTACAATATATACTTTATTGATTCGATGCTATAATCTGATAAACAAATTTCGACCATGCTTGTTATCTTCCTAAAATGTTTGTATATTGTAAAAAAACGAGATCTTGAAAAGTGGCTGGGATTCTATCCTCATAGTCTAGTGCAGTGTTAAAAGCGAATGTATGTATGCGATAACATCAATGCTACTCTCACCAAGCAACTAATTTTATAGTGTAAATAAAGTAATAACACTAAATTCAAAACCGAAAACTTACTAAAACGGCCGCAATTTCTACCGCAGACGAAAACTTAGCATTAATAAAGGTAACAACAGCAAACTACATCCGCAAAAATCAAAAATATCCGTCAAAGTAAACATTTCGGAACCTAATTTCTCCAAGTTCAAACGATCCAAAAGATATTCTATTACATGAGACCATAAAACATGTTTTGGCACGTTGACAATATTTTAGTATTTACCAGAAGCAATCCGATTAAAAAATATACGCAATTGCGAAGGCGCCAGCGAATTGATGTACAGTATGCGTCTATACGTAAATATTTTAAAATATTTTTGGCATATAGTTTGTCAAACTTTAAATTCATATATACTAAACATCACACATTATTTCAAGTTGATATTTGTATAAAATGACAAATTTAATTAACTTTCTTTAGTCAATCACTAATACTAGAGGAGAATATACATGCAGAAAAGGCCGGACTTCAAGAAATATTCCATAAGCGTCCACCAGTGTTTGCTTGTTAACTCGATTGCATCGGTTGAGGTCAAATGAGAAAGCCGAGATAGAATGCACTCGAAAGAGCACTTCAAATCAGTAGACGACTCAGCATGAATCCTACTCGTGGAGAAATTATTTACTCGAAGTGTTTGACCCCGAAGACGCGCGCTAAGGTCTATTTGAGGAGTATCGCCCTTAACTAAAGTTATTTCATATGGAACGTCGCCGGCGAAGACGAAGAAAGTGAGGAGTGTGTAGGAAATCGAATTAATTTAAAATTAGAATCCGAGAGACCGCACTATAAATAGTATTAGCCAAGGCGGTGAAGAAATTCCAGCTAAATATAGCTAATGGTTTAGAGACTTCTTAAGACTACGGCGACAGGTCTGCTACCTACGTTTGACAAGTGAGTCCCCGGCTGTTGTATGTTTATTTATAGACAGCATGAACGGATACAGGCGACAGATAACGAGATATTACTACTATTTCAAGTAGCATCGTATTTAACAAGAACACAGTTATTTACGTCTAATGAAACGATTTACTTCTTAAAGTAAAATCAAAAAACATACGTTTGTCATTTAACTTTCATTGTGTCCTTTACGTAAATAAAAGAGAATTCATTAAGACACCAAATGGTAAATCAAATCGTTTAAAAAAAATGGAATGGCGATACAAAATACAAACAATTTACAAAAATAATGTGTTGATTTTTGACCGCAGATATTTTTAACGAGAATCTATCTACAGTTGCAAGCGTAGGCGAAGGCCGCATGTAGGCATACGCAAAATATTTTTCATTTTTCCAAATTATATGTATAGCACGTCTGTAGCACACGTTATATTTTTATATGTTATTTGCATATTAGACCAGAAATAAAATCGAATGTGCAATCTTTTTAGATATTAACTTAATTACAACGGTGCTAACTATACGTTAGGAGAAAAAATTGCACACATACTGGCCTTCGAGAACAAAGATTAAAACGCATTCAAGCGTGTCGCTGAGATAGAATTTTTGAAATATATTTTCAAAGCTTAAATTCTTGCGACCGATAGATTTAGAAAGTTAAAATAAGAAACTGAACTATTAAAAATATGCGTAAAGAACTGATTTTTTGGCAACAAAATAATCCATTTACCTACGGAAAAGAGAAATATACGTACAAAAATGGTAATAAGCTATACATTTAAATAAAAAAGTATAAGTAATATAAACGAAATTAAAAGGAATCTAATACGATCTTTCTTTTTGATTTAGGTTGTCTACATTGCCTTTGTATTCTCCAATTTTATAAATGAAATGAAATAGTTGAATTGCACCCAATTATTTAAGAAAAGAACTGGGGGATATATAAATTGAGGATTAAATTTAGTTTTGCTATTATATGTTATAATAAAAAAATGAAAACAATTTTGCATAAGAAGCATGCACGCAGCCATTTTGTTTGTAACGAATTCATGCTCTGCATTTAGTAGGAAGATAGACATTTAAAATTAGTACATAGTTAGAAATAGGCATCCTTTAGCATTAATGAAAACGAGTAAAAATATACGGAAGAGACCGCCAGATATTTAGCAAAAATACGCAAAGCGAGTAGATAATAGAATATGCAAAATGTTAACTAAAGACTTCCTGAAAAAATATTCAGATGTAGGCACGGTTACTTGGGATGTCTGTGTACAAAATTGATAAAGCTACGTATTACTAAGACAAAAAGTAATTTTCAGTAGAAATACGCATCCCACAAAAATTAAAAACATAAAATGCTTTTACTAAACAAAACCACCAGTTGAAAATTTAAAATTATCCACCATATATAAAAGCCAATAGATTAAAAAAAAACCATACACGTCGTATTAGCAAAATATAAATATATATAGCAAAAATTTTTTGTTAGTATAATTTGAGATTTAATTTTTATGAACAAATATAATTATTAAATTAAAAAAATAAACCTTAATAATTAAAATTATAATTATTTATATTACGTTTACACCGAACAACACTGATGATAATGAAACTACCCTCTGATTATTCATTCGTGCCGTGTTTGCTTGGAATTTCACTAGAAATTTTACAACGACCGCAACAACTACCGCAAAAACAATGGTTATGATAGTAGCAGTGCAATATTGACAACCGAACCACTCTGTGATGATTGTTACCTGACGCTCCATATTTTTCAACAACGAAACTCAAATTCGATTTATAGGCGAAGATATTTGAGTATTTGATAGATATTTTGAACAACGGTGAATATGTATATATACTTATATTTGTGTTGTAAATATAAAGTATAATACAACAAGAGGAGAGACACGACTGAATTAAAATATCTGTGAACACTGAGAAGGATTTGCAGGCCGAGCAGTATTTATAGTCACTTCTTAGGCTGGGTTATACACTGCTTACACCCTACGTACCGCATTCTGTTGAGTTACACATTTACTATATTCAAGTATGGGTAGGCAGGAAACTGCGGCGAGGAGGAAATTAACATGAAACATATACAGACCATACATCTATGCGCTTGTAATGCACAAAACTTAGGATCGACATAGATTAAGAACTGTCTGTAGTCTTCTCTCTAGTGGCAAGAAGCAATACTTTATAGACATCTTGAGTAATTTAGCCAATAGCTTTCATAAAATCAGCATTTGTAATAAGATATATTTATTTAGAATATATTAGCGAAATCATTCATGAATGAAAAATTAAAATTAAACTTTGTCAGACATACAGTATTTACTATTAACTAAAGAAACGATGATGTTGATTTTCATTAATCAATTACCAATGCATATAAAATATGTTTTTGTATATAAGTAGGTAAAATACTACAAATTTTTTAATTAGTTACAGTAAATTATACATTTACTCTTTATACGCGAGCTACAGTGCAACAGAATTCCTCCATATTAGTTCAATAAATCTTTTATTTTTATTTATAATTAACAAAAATATTTAAATATTAATATTTAAATATTTTTAAATTGATATTGTTGCCTGTTAAATTGATATTTTAAAGAATTAAAAACTATAACCTAGCTTTGCTAGTAAAATTAACATGTTTTTTATTCTTAAAAATATTATGACTTAATGCAAAGTAGAAAATGGTATCTATATAAAAAAAAAGATTGTAATTAAATTGCTGTTCAGACTGTTGAAAATAAATAAATGCTTGTGTTGATCGATTTCCGGATCGCTTTCGTTTTCTTGAAATTACATACTAAAATCATTACGAAAATAACTTAATTAAATAAAATGTCCTTCAACATTACACTCCCGACTAATTTTGAAATTTGTCTCATTATTAATCCTTTAAATCCTTTAATCCTCCTAGCTTTTTCTAATACAAATCACCGAAAAAGCCATCCGAAATTCTCTTAACTGCGTTACGGTTTACGTTTGGACGGTAGACGAAACGCTAGAATTCTTTTAATTCCCTCTAAAAATAGACGCGAACTTCGGGAGGAACTTGCAAGCGCAAGAGTTACGCGTTTTTCCAAAACGAAGGTTAAGGCTAGTCAAGCCGGTTCGAGAGAGCGCCTTTTTTCTCGTCTTCGTGTTCGTTTTTCGTTGCACCGAACGCACAGCCATAGAGCCGGGCTGTCGCCAGCGCAAAAGAAAAGAGGACGAAAGTGGTCGCGATGAGATGCAGTACTACAAGCTAAAGCTTCGATTTGACCTTCGCGTTAGCACATGAATCTCCCAGATAATTTCTTCTTTCCCGCCATTTATCGTTTAATTCGGCAAAAATGGAAGTGAAAGTATGAACATGCTTTGTTCAGTCATACAAATTTAGTTATTTTCAATTGATTTAGTCATTATAGAAATTGATTGTAAATATACTAGAAGAATACGTTTTGAAGAATTTTTCATTAACATTTCATATACAACACTTTAATGTTACACTTAACAGTTACGCGCCTACGGAATACCCATACAATCTATTAGTTTTTATGAGTTGAAGTTGTCTAATGCTTAATACTTTACTGAGGATACTATGGAACAAGCAATACTATATCTCATTGACAACCTAACGCTTAAATAACCAACTCTTATTCCTCTAAATAAAATCTAAAATCAATTAAACCTTCTTCTGAAATAAAACAGGCAGAAAAATTGTTAACCGCAATTGCTCTATTAGCTATGTGTAGCATAATATACCTAAACGATATTTTGATATCCTTTAGCATTTTTGTACACTGAAGGAGGTTAATTATTTATTATTTTATATAATTTTTTTATAATTTTTCCTATAAAATTAGCAAAACCTAATGTTTTTCGAAAGTTCTTATTGCTAAATTTTTAAACATATATCGTTTTTCAATCAAAATTCATCATTTTTTTAATCAAAACAATTATTTCACTGTCTCATGGAGATTTGACAAAATAATCAAAAATGCATGATATTTGCAAAATTGCTAAATGTGAGTTATACAAAAATACAGTAGTGTTTTTTCAATTATTGGCCCCCTAATTAGCGACCTATTTTGAATAAAAAATCAACAAATAGGATAAAATCATTAAAAATTTATACAACAGTACAATCGTTATTTTTCTTTAAGCGCCATCTTATATTTACGTAATTACCATCAAAATTTAATGAATAAAAGTAGAATTCAAAGGTAGTGTCGATTAGATCCCCTCTATATTTTGATTTACATTCGGAAATTTGTGGAAATATTCATAAAAAGGCAATTATAATAATATAAACCTGCCAAATTCAATGTCACATTTTCCAAGGTATCTATTACAAGGCGATAAAACACAAATAAACGTATTTGTGATGAAAATTGGGCTTAAAATTTAAAAAAATAGATCACTGATCAAACCATCTCCAGGGAAAAAAGGGCAAAAGGATATAATACAATAAATAACAAATTAGTAAATTAAACTTCGGAGATTTTGTTGGGAAAAAAATCTGAGACAAGCATCAAATTTTAAAGAATAATTTAATTCTAAAACAAGCAAAAATGTGTAATAAAAATCGGATAGGAAACAATAATTACTAATAATTAAAAACTGTAAAGCATGCAATTATTCAGACTACATTAATCAACAACAACGGTTATTGAAACAAATTTCTTATGTTAAACTCGTTAAATCATCTGACGGAGAATGTTGCGGCACATTAACAGAAGGTATACATAAAATTCATCAAAGAACTGACGTAGTTGCAGAAGCTTACATTTTATTACGGTAGAATAAATGATTACGACATTGAGTGTACATTAAATTCAAATAAGATGCCAATCTAAATACAGGCGATAAGTTAAGTCTTGTAAAGGATGTTGTCTCAAAAATATGTGTCTCGACAGATAGGTTAACGACCTCGCCTATGCATTTTTCAGCCCACAAATGTTTTGTTAGATGCACGATACAGTAGATGTTGAATCTTTTCGTCATGCCGGAGATTGTAATAGTTTCGATAACGTTGCTTTTAAATGTTAGCTCCTTTAATATTGTAGTGCGTGATATATGTAATCTTGTAACTTGTCTCTCCGTTACAAATGCTTCATAAACAAAATTTTAACTAATTCATTAATGGCGGAATAGAAGTGTTCTTTCATCCATATTCTAGGTAAAATATTGCATAGGCTGTTTTTAATTTACAGAAAATTGTTATAATAGACGCGACACAAGTTTTAATCAGGAAAAGATGCAAAATTCGATTCCGAAAAACAGTGAAACAAATATTTGAGTCTATCTAACAAAAACGAAAATAATTTATTTACGACTTTTGTTAGTGTATTCGCTGAACATTTATTCTCTTATTTTGTTTTTACACAAATATCAGGGTATCTCCAACTCCACTTTTAAATAAGCGTTCATTTATCTGTTTTTTTTTTCGATCGATAGTTTTTTCTTTTGACTGCACACATAACCTCATGTGAATTGTTAATTTTGGCGGTTTTTGTTTTTGTCTTGATCAAGATTTTTATTAACATTGAAAAATGTCACATGTTGTATATTCAAAATAATTATTTTTAGTTATAATAATTATTTCACTTGGGTTCATAGTGATGACTAAGGTTCGGAAATTAGGGTTCCTGCTCATAGGAATCCTGAAAAATGTTAGCTGGAATGAGAGAAATGAGAACTGGAATACCCGCGCGTCGTGCCAGGATTGTAGTAAGTATGCACGTATCCACAAACAGATGAGAGAAGGGAATACTAACACCGAGTGCCAATCGGAGATGCATGATGGATGTACATCGTATCACTGTGCTCGGTACAATAACACAATATAAATAAAATAAACAGTTCATAGTTAAAAACATTGTATAACACATTGTGTAACACATATCTTCTTAACAGCTGTTACAAAATTAGATACCACAAAATCTACAGGTACACCATCACATATTTATAGCATAAATATTAAATCCATTATCGATTCGGTTTTTTGACCGCGCTTTATCCGTTTGCGGTTTGCGCTATTGACATGTTTTGCGCATTATAATCGTTTCAGAATCAGTAAATCCTTATTGCACACCCGACACCTTACAGGAGATCCATCATATTTCAAGTCTGGATGTTTTGAAATAAACATTTGAAAATTGGTCAGAAAGTAAGTTACTAAAACACGGTAACGTCGAACGAACCGAAGTGATATCTGCAAACTAATACTATTAACGCGTTTGTTAAGTTTCTTGCCTCTTAGGTACATGTGTCTATAGATATCTTTATTCGTAATAAGGATTACTGAATATCACCCGCCTCTCTGTACGCCCATTGTTTGGTACCGACCTTGCCAACTGTAGTGAAGACATACAAAACAAAACTTTATGTCAACATTACAAAGTAGTTTATGTGGAGATGAATAGTGGTGACTGTTCAACAATATGTTGCTTATATCCAAATGTTCAAATCAAAATTGAATTTCTACAGATATTGCGATGTTGAAACATCTTATAAGTAGACTCGATGTTCGAAAGCTTATGAAATTCCTACAATTACGTGGTACCATTTCTAATTCATCAAGTGAAAAAAAGCATGATCTACAACTGACAAATACATAGTAAAAGATCTTTTCACATTTACATTGATGCAAATTCATTTGGAGTTTATCCACACCATACATCTAACTAGAAAAATTAGGGCAAAGAACATAAAATTGCACAATAAAGGTAGTTTTCACTACGAAAAATAGTAATTTTAAATATGGAAACTGACTGTTAACCGAACTGTCGAATGAATTTGTGGTTAACATATTTTCGAAATAACAATATCAACGTCCTTTAATACACAGATTTTATTAATTTTTTTCGTATAATCCAAAAGATGTTCAAATGTCTGATTATCACAAGGTTCAAACTTAATTTTATTTTTGTTACCTACAAATTTTGATGAAGCGCCTTAACTTATTTTCTGCAAAAAAATAAAAGCATTACTTTTTTGAAGACAAAAATAGTGTAACAATTTGAAAATTGCTCTCAAATGAAAGTATTTTCCCAAGTTTATATAGGTAGAAGCTTGACAAGTACGATAACATATTAGACTTTTATCCAACGTATTTATTCACGTGTGTCCTTCAACGTAAAAAATTGTTTGCCAAGATTTTTTAGAAAGTGCGTAGGTTCTAACATTTTAGCATGTATTTGCGACTATAACTTAAAAAATATAATAATAAATCGGGAAGATTCTAACCTTTAGAATGAATCAGAATCAAATCCTTGCCGTCGTCTATGATAATTATTTATAAGCTACGCGATAAATAAAACAATGTGTTGGATGTCTGTAATCAGAATCCACGCCTTTTCGCCCTTCCTGAATACGACCGAGAGACGCTTGGTGTTTTATCGTCTCGGTCATGTCAATAAACTCTCAAGGAACACATTGATTTCTATTCTATTAATATTTTGCATCCGCATGTTTTGGTACGCGAAACATGACTTGTGCCAGCAGCTCAAGTCTATAATAAATAATATAAATAATGCGAATTATATTACATGTTTAGTTTTTGTACTACATTTTATTTCGTAGCACTAAAGCGAGTATTCAAAACAAGGGACAAAACGATGTAAGACAAGGAAAAGCAAGAACGAAGAAATAATAGTTGTCACAAGCGCGCTGCGCCGCTTTGCACATGGATGTAGTAAACGACACATGCGTTGGAGTAACCGGATACCATGATATTCTATACTTCCAGTTGTCTTTTTATTCCTTATAAAGCATTCGTTTGTTTTGTAATTAGATTTTATTTGCTCCTTTATTATTGTTTGAATTGATACGGTACTACGTTACAATAAACTGGTCATTGTTAGTGATTGAACAACTAATTTTTTGAAAATAGTAGAGAACAAATGGTAGGTATAAATAAAAACACTCCTGAATAATGTGGTTTAATTGAACACGGAAGCTAATAACGTTTGGTAGGAAAATCTGAATTTTCCTGTTTTTTTTTTGTTTTTTTTTAATTTGCAAAGGAATGTGTGTAAGTTTCCTATCATTTGAAAAATGCGGTTATGTTCGCCCCAACGTAAATAATACCTTTGGCCAAGAAAATTCTAGAAAATAAATTCCCGCATCAATTTTAATTAGTATAATAAGAACACTAAATTGCAAAAAGCATAAGTCTTTCAAGCATATGTTGTTTTCCAGTATTCAAAAATATTACACAACAGATTCGTCCAACAAACTGGGTGGATTCTTAGAACGTTAATGTGTAAGGGCGTAGCCAGGTAAAGGCAGGAGTAGACACGTGTCCACCCCTCAATGCATGTGTTGTATCATATTCCGCAGAAAGGAATTGTATTTACTTCGCCTTGTAGTCAAGACATTCACCACCTCTGGTTAAAGCTTGCCATCAATCAATATAAACGTTTAAGACGGTTACCATCAATTGCTAAATTGCAAGAATAAAGTTTTCGGAAAAAAACTGGTGGTAAGTGCAAACCACGCTCAAAGTACAAAATATGAAATTTTCAGTGCTTTCGTGTATTTTGTACGTTAATCTATGGCAAGGAGTCTGTAGTTGTGACGAAAAAAGAAAATGTTTGCAACAATACCATGAAAAGGTACACTCATCAGTAAAGACGAAAGTTTAAATTATAAAAAATAATAAATGACTTACATACATATAAATAACCTATATGACATAATTTGTAGTATCTATTTTTCTTTTTCACATTTTGAATCTAATCCTATTTCTATTATGCGTTTATACTGTTATGAATGCAGTTTTCGGAAAAAAAAACTAAGGAAAATCTTGAATGTTCTACAATCTGGCAACAGTTAGTAACAAAATTCATCAAGTAAAACGCAAAAACAAAAAAAAAAAGGAAAAAGTAATTTCCGTGTTTATCTAATTGATATTATATATGCAATACATTGTAATTTAAATGACTAAAGCCTAACATTAGAAATTATAATTATCATTTAATGCTTATCTGTGATAAACTTTGCAGTGTTTGAGTAAATCTCAATTTCTTTTGTTGTACAAAGTATAATGTATTAATAAGGAAGATGTCTATACTATCGCAACTTCATTTCATTTTTTATACAAGTAGAATGATCACATTACTTGATTAATCTGATATTACTTTCTAGTACACACAAAATTAATTATACACATACAATATATATTACATTTATAAAAAGCTTAGGTACTTTCTCGTCCTCTAAGAGACATTGCCAACAAACGTTTATTTTTTCGTTTCTCCCAAAAGCTGACGCTACCTGTATTTCTCTAAGATGAAGTGTCCTTATAGATAAATATATTTTCATTTTACAATTTATTCTTAGGTACAGATTTATTATCCTCACTATTTCTGCTGCGAAATTAATTTAATTATAAGAGTATACAATTGTTTACAGAAATTGTGTAGTCATTGCCTAATTTCATTACTACTTAAACTGCCGCGAGCATCAGCGCACTTGTAACAGCAAATCATATAACACGCGGTCACACTATTTCCATCGCCTCTAAAATAGTAAACGTGACTAGAACAACAAAAACTCCGTCGCCTTGAGCCAAATTTACATCCCCCGAGCTCAAAGTTCAATTTCAACGAAAAGGTATTTGCGCCGAAATTGAATTTGGTATTGAACTTGGATATTTTTACTTTAGATGTTTATCCTATGTGTTTTATTCCACAGTTTTCAGCGAAATAACAAAGATATACATGCTTTCTCTTGCCAAAACAATAATGAATAAACATTGTAGTGCTAACTGTTTTGAATAGTTCAGATGTTATTGGGAAACATCTGAAGATCACCATATTGTTTAAAGTAATTACGAAATATATGAAAACATGTTTAATATAAAGCTTATATGGTTCAATTAGGTACACTTACAGCTGATAACAATTAAATTCAAGATGGCGGTTTCTGAGATGATGATAGCCTTTTTCATTTTAAGCTTCGTCCACACCAAAGGTAACATTGCCACATGCCATATCTTTTATCATTTCTGCTCTTAGGATTTATAGATGCAACTCTTTTAAGTTTCATTATGAAATAGTTTTATTTTATTTAAACCAACAACTGTTACACAAACACATGCACTATTTTTTTCTATTTGGCGAACTACAACAAGTTGAATTTTATTGATTTAGAAATGACTAATATTAAGTCAAGTAGTCAATGGCGAGGCAAAGGCGAGCGACATAATTTGAAAAAAAAAAATAAATTGGCAATTCCCAAATGAGTGAATCTAGTGCAGTTTTTAGTTTCGATTAGGTAGTTTAATAGTCCACATTTAAAAGCCGAACAATATAATTTTAAAAAAATTGATTAACAGTTTTCAAAATGAACGAGTTTAGTACAGCGGAAAATGCAGATTTTGTTTATGTGCATGGTTGGTTCACTTACTATTCCACATAAGAATCGAAATAAACACCCTAGAGAAAATAATGTAAACAACGAAGAAAATTTAATTGATGCAGTGTTGGATAGCCCCAGCTTGAGTGTTAGACGCATTGCCGTGTTTTATTTCGCCTGTTCTATAGCTTTATAAGGCGAACACTACATCATAAATAGTTACAACCCTCTCACATTCATCGCATCCAAGCATTACAACTGGAAGGTTAGGATCATCGTGTAGACTCCTTGGTTGCTACAAAAAATTACTGGGAGGTCTGATATTTTTAACTAGAATATCAGGGCCCAACTTACCAGAGATTTTAACAGCACTTAATTACCATACTTGGGCATATCTTGAACGGACTACTTCAATTAAAAGTTTTCCACCCAGATTAAATGCAAAACATTACCTAACTTTTCTAGAAGAAATGCGTTTTTAGAAGATCGAACATTTTCCGCTTCTTGCTCACAATTTCTTGAACAATGGATTGGACATAAGAGTTTTATTGCTTAGCCTCCAAGATCTCCTGACTTAAAACCCTGGGGGACCATTTGAAGCAGCTGGTTACAGTATAAAAATAAACACACGCCAACAATTATTACTTGACCATATTTAAATGAATTTTATTGCCTCAATACAAGGTAATGTAACAAAAGCGCTTATTTATGACTTAATGGTTCTTAGGTGCCATGCCTGCATTAGAGCAGTTTAAACAAATATTATAGGCAATTTTTCCTTACAGAGCAATTTTTTTCAATTATTTATTTTCTAGTTAATCATTTTTAAAGTTACCCACACCACGTGTTCCCCATGTAATCGAAAGGCTTAGAACTTACGACGCATTTTCAAAAATGTTATAGCTCGTCTAAAATGATCTTTGCGCCAAGAACGTGATTGTATGTAATATTAGCTCGGTAATAAAAGCTAATGGAAGCTAAGTTCATGTATAACTTCGTGTCGAATTCGTACATTATGCGCACATTGGGATTGATATATGCACATATATATATAATATATATATGCAATTAAAAAATACAAGCAACATTAGAACACATCGGATTTAAGGAATTTACGAGACAAACATTTACTGCATATTGACACAGATTGTAGATCGTTGACAATCCTTAATTAAAAATTAAGAGGAATAAATTAGGCAATTCAATAGATATCCATTTGTAATAGAAGTGCAAATAATCTCACATATAAACAAATGATTCTAAAGACATCTTTATTCATTAATTTTTTTTCGCTATTTCTAGAAAAGAGATTCTGCAAATCCTTAAAATTCAATTTTAATCACCTGATTTTAAAAACGCCAGTGTAACATCCTTCGATCACCAACAGATTGCTTATCGCAACAAATATCAGATTACAAACCTGATTTAGATATAAAATGCATTTTTTTCTCCTCTTTTATCATGAAGCTCTACCTTGCCACTAAATAATAAGTTCATTATTTCGGTTTCGTTTAGTCACAAAAGCGCCTATTTTACCTTCTAGTTTTGAATCGTATTATCATGCCACTGTCACATTACTGTCACTTTAGCAAAAATATTGAATCGCGTTTGTCCAGTTTGTGAGTTCCGTTGGAACAAAGGTATGGTGTTGCAGTTGCCATTGGAAACTACATTTGTATCTTCTGTCTTTTCATCATAAAATTATTGTAATAATCACCAAATACCGCGTAAATCTTCGGAGCATGGAAGCGCGTTAAATCTATTTTTGATATAAAAAATGAGAATATATGAAATAGTTGATCATTTCGGCCAGATAACGTCATAGAAAGGCCAGACTAACTAGTAGCACGCGCGTTTGTTACGCTTGAAATGAAAGATTTGTTTTTCAATTTTTTATGATGAAAGTAGCAATTTAATACCAGCTTATCTTAGATTAAAATTTTTTATTTTTTATGTACTTTGTAATTATCGTGAATTATGTTGAAAAAATTTACAAATTCTTTATTATTCAGATTCATAAGTACCAAGCTAGACATGAGCAACAAATAGAAAACTGCAATAAGTAAAATCTTTATTACTGTAGCGTACCGAAAGTTAAATAAAATAACATGTCGCAAAATTAAATAATTAAACCGCGGAAGAATGTGCTTTTGTGAGAGGACTGCGCGTTCCGATGGCGAGCATGTTTTAAAATTATATATCAACTCTACCTCATAGATAATTCTTAACAGTTTCATTTAAGTCTGTTTTTCACCCTCCTTGCAACAGAAAATTATTAAAAAATAATAAAAATTAAATAAAGTAGGCCTCATCTCAGACTCTCGAAAATATTGTTAAATATTTCCATAACCACTTTTATCAGTATGGTTTTATCTACAAGTTCTATAACAAACGATTATCGACATATGTAGATATATCGATATAAATCACCCAATACATGTTGACACTCGATATATTGAAATATGTAGTTTTATAAAACAATACTGTTAACATAAACGATATACCACCCCCAAAATTTTCGGTATATATTTTCCACCGATTACCTTTCTTGAAGTTAGAACTTAATTATACAAAAATAATAGCAATCTCCACGTTGAAGAATTTGTTGTAAGTATACTGGGACACGATTTGAGAAATTTAATTCCATGCATTATGTATTTATTCGCAGCATTATCGTAGTGAACATCCCGAAAGAAGTCGAAGTGTTCTATAATACATATATTCTCTCTGTTATCTACAGAAATCGGATCTTATTACAATAGTAAGTTGTAGACGTAACATAAATAACAAATATTTGTTCGTTATTTATACTGCCTTTGAGGTTATCTCTTACCGTTGAATATGAATGCGAACTGGTTTCAAAAGATCTCATGCGTGGCGATGCCCGGGGTTTATAAATAATAACGTAGCAGTGGGTGTACACGGTGCTTTTTCCAATTTCATCCTGCTAGGAAACTATTTTCACCATCTACTGTACCTATCCGTACTTTTATGGCAATAGAATATATTGTGCTGCTCTGTGTTCTGTTCCTTTCTATTGGAGAGTAGTCCCAAGAAGAGATAGTCACCCCCACATAGAAAACGAATATAAACCCGACCTTGATTTCAAAATTAAATTCTTCCAGACAAAGTTCTCTACAAAAGAATGATTATGTATGTATATATTGTAAGTATGTATGCCCATGCACATAGATGCGTTATGATATCCATACATACATATAAAAAGGAATACGAAAAAATGCCTATGAAAAGAAACCAAAAAAGAACAGTATAGGGTATCTATTCATACACACACGCCTTTCCCACAAACTACTGTTACGCTATACAGACACACATAGATACGGAGAGGCTGTGGCGAAATGACACTGAAACTCAATGAGCTCAAACAGACCCCGCTGGCGGTCATTTTATTTGTCACGGAATGACGTTGTTAATCCGCTAAATCGCGTTATCGTCTTGTCTTGCGCGTTTTGTTTTTCTCCGTGTAGTCATCTTACTTAATTAAGATCGGTTTCGAGCTGCTGGATTATTTATCACAATCGCAGTTGTATTTCCAGTCAAGCACGTCAGTCCATTAAGTTTTGTTATAGATGAAGGCATCCCAAAATTACCGAATAACCCAAAGATAATTAAAATCTAAAATTATCACGCGAAACACTAATTTGTGTAAGTTTGGTTATATACTTTTATGTGTTATGCTAATGCACTAATTTGAAAAATTTGGTTCTATATATAATACAATAAATTCGAAATAGAATATTATAACTCGTGAACACTAAAAATTGTTTTAATTTTCTAATCGTTTCAAATTCGCAAAAGAAAATAAGTAGACCCACATATCAAGTCATTTATAAAAACGTTAACCGCGAGTTATTAATTTATTTTTATTTAGAGTCTCATTAGGGTGTATTTATTCACATATACAATCCGAGAATTACACTAGACATTACCGGAAGTAGCGTAAGAGATGCAGGTTTTTCTTGCATATGAAATTATCTCATCTGCTAGCCAATTCCAACTCCACACAGGGAATTTTCGCAACCAAGCGATTTTAAAGTAAATGAAATGTATAGTCGAATAATGTTTCCACACAAATTCGATAGATATAGTATTAAAAGTAAATAAGTGGGAGAAAAATCTGTAATTTCTATTAAAATTAAAGTAAAAAAAAAAAAAAAAAAAAAAAATGACAAAAATTTAAAATTTATATTAAAATAAAAAAAAAAAAAAAAAAAAAAAGTCAATTGCTAAATCTTAAAGTTGCATGTTATATTAAAAGATTTTCAAAATGTTAAACTGTTGGTTGAAAACGTTTATACCTTCTACTCACAGTAGTCTTCTCGCAATAAATTTGCCGAACGAGATCCTTTTCGAACTCGTATCATCATAGACTTCGAACCCAATATCCAATATCCACTTAACTGTCCCAATTGGAAGACCAGAAAAACTTGCGTATTCACAGCAGCACCGAATTTCCATTTTAATTTACAGTTCCAAGCAATATAGGCGAATAAAAATACTTGCGTAAATACTAAATCTATTCAATACATTTTTTTTGTACTTTAGAATTTAAAACAGTAAGATTTGAAAATCAATTGTGGAGTTTACCGAAGGGAAAAAAATCAAAATGACTATCGAACAATTTAGTCACGTGTCGCTTATTCGCTGAAATTCTACCAAATATTTCCATTCCAGTGAAACAAAGTAATACACGGAAAACATTTTATGATGGTCGTCCTAACAATTTTTCTACAAAAATAACTATTTCATCAAAATTGTATTTGGTATTAGTATAGTAACGGTGAAATCGTACAATGTCCAATTTTCCAAATTGCCAACAAATATTTTAATTCAAATTTATCATAGGTAACTAAATGTTTAAACAATGTGCTTTTTGCACATTTTATGTGAAAAAGAAATATGGGCAACAAATCAAAAAACAATACATAAATCTTGCTGTAATGATTGCAGATGAAGAATAGGAAACTATGCAACAGTTGAAACACGATTTATTCATTCTAGTTTCTATTCTCTAAATTCAAAACACTTTTTTTATTATTTTATGTTATTATAGCGGTTGCTCAATAAGTAAGGCTGAAGTACTTATTCAATTGCTTTTATAGCTTTTTCAACTATTCTCAGTCACATCTATACCTGATAGCCGTAGAGTGAATAAAGTTATGGAGGTTCGTTCTCGGCGTAGTTTTCTAATTTTATAGTGAGGTCGCCGCATTTGCAAACTTCTATGTGTTAGAAGGGGCGCATAATAGGGCGTAGGAAGGTGATAAAATATGTTAGTAAATAGAGCAGATAGTCACCCTACGTGTATCTAGACATACATGTGAATGTGCATGTGAAGCTTTATGTGTGTGCGATGCAGGAAATACGCCTGTCTGAACAGCAAAATAAACAATCGCTACATTCCGATCAATTTATTACGTACAGGGAACGACACGAATTCGATATGGATACCGGGTAACCGGTTAGAATAACCGTTTCATTCGAATTTTAATTAGAAACCGGCGCGTAGCGCACGAAAAGAACGTGGTCCCCGCGCAAATCTGATCGATAGTCGCTAATATCGTAAGTTCACCGTGAATTGTTTGTTTCCTAATTACTATCGATCAGTTTAATCTAATTGTGATCATTTCACCAAACGGATATAATTAGGTTGCTAAATAGACTCGAAAAACGCATACTGGATAAACTCAAACGTTATCTACTCCCATTCGCATGTACAATCTCTGGCAACCTGCATAAAATAACAGCGTTTTGAAATTGAGATAGAAGTTGTAAAAAAGCATTTTCACTGGCAATTAACTTCTTATTTATATTGACATTCTTGGAACAAGTAAAACCTGAACGAAGGCATAAACAAATTGACTTTATTTCTGATACACGTACGATTAATTACAGCCGTCTCTAAAATTTTAGCAAAACACAAAGTAAGACATGCTTGGCAATGTCAGAGAAATATTTTCAAACTAATTCTAACGACTTACAGTTATATAGCGTTACTAACGATGGTATCAGATCACCAAAATATCCTGATCTACATAACTTAAAGAGATTCGGAACAAATATAGAAACTACAAGACGCTCAAGCATACCATTCTCAAGAAGTTCCACGCCCACCGCTTTAATAAAATCCAAATTATTAAGCAATTTAGAAGAGCGCTCAAGACAACGGCTGCAGAGGAAAATGAAGTGTACTTGTTCGTGAGAAGCGTTGTTTTAACAGTTAAAAAACTACGTATCTCAAGCTAAATTGGAAATTTTGACGATTGTTACTTTGCTTGTTTGTATTTATTTTGAATAAAACGTTTGATACCTTTCTAAATGTAATAACATTTTCCTCATCTTTCCGTGGACTATGGACAACTTTTCTTCTAACGAAATTGGGTTTTCAGATTGAGCGATATTCAAATTTTAATTGACCCTTGTTTATCTCAAAAAAACTGCGAAACCTTTCGTGAATGTTTAGATTGTTTTTTTATTAATATCGAAAAATATCCTTCTTTTCGAAATCTATATAACTCTCTAGTTTCATCAAGCGTACAAAGTAACAACTTCTTATCATAATCTTCTTCTTGTAACAAAATTAACACTGCTAGAGCTTTTCTATTCATTTAAAGATCAATTCCTATTCCCTAATTACGAAAGCAACTGTGCGGATGTAGTACGTTTTAATGAAAGTATACAGTCGCAATGGTTGGCTGTTACTGGTGGACGTCGTAAATTATACCTTTATGCACCAAATTTAGTAAAATTTGCCAAGCCCGCAATATTATTGCGTTGCAGGCGAGAAATTTAGTGGAATTATGGTATTTAATTTTATCTGATTTATGATTTGTATACCTCTATTGCAAAAAACTAAGATGCTACATACAATTACAAATTTAAAGAATAATAATTTGTACGTAGTCTTCTAAACAAAATAAGTTAATACTTTTCTTTCCTTCGATTTGTACGGTTTAATCTATCTGAGATATGCAAGGCACAATGTTGTTAATTACAAATAAAATAGTCTTTACTACTCATTGCTATCGCCGTTATTTCTGTATACAAATTTTAATCCCATGTCCCACAACAACATTTCTAAACAAACAGAAGAGGATACGACTATAACATCAGCATATTGCTAATGTTCTCAAGTTTCGTTTACCATAATTATGCAAGCAAGGTACATAGAAATCTTCACATATACACGACTTTCGAGTCTTTCTTGGTTATTGACATCCTTTACAATAAAAATCATATTTGTGCCTTTCACGATGGCCTACTGCAATTCCCTTAGGTAGAAAATAGATATCGTAACAGTTTATGGGGCTGCTTCCCATATTCAAATAGAAATTCAAACGGAGGTAAATAAAAATAAAACATTTAAGTCGGTAATAATTTATTGATACGTGATCAATTAATCTAAAAGCAAACGAAACATATTTGTGTGTTTCACAGAGACGATAGGTACAGAATCTAACGGTAGCTAACGATAGTAGCGTTTATGTCCTGCTGCAGGCTGCAGCATGAGAAAATATAATTGTAACAAAAATAGATATCTATATATAACCTAAGTTTTAATAAATTTTGCAAGCGTTTAATAACATCGTCAGATCCTTCTCCCTAAAGTGTTACCGGCGTCAAACACCACGGAGCTGAAATGCCTCTTAGTTCTTAAAAAAAGACAACACACCAAACCATAGCCTCTTTCATCACATCACCCAACTTCTTAGTAATTAAAACAACAGTTATTAAATTCAATATTATATCAATATGAGTACCACCTTAACATTGAATTCGAAGTTTTGTAGATGTTTATGAAGTATCAGTTTTGCAAATTAAGGGCATGTGACTATGATGGATGTCTGAAGTCAGTAAATCCTGGTTACTATCTAATACAATTGGTTTTATTTGGTTTTGTTCATTCGGAAACAATGACGATGCCATTGTATCCTCTTGGCTGACCAATAAAACAAAAATAAAAACATTATTGCAACCAAGTTACGTTAATACGTTAAAGATGTCAAAAAACAGAAGTAGAGTAGAGGTACTGTAGTAAACAATAAAGTTAATTGAAAAGATTAATTGAATGAATGAAATAACTTTTCTATTGTATAGCTTTTTGAAACGGTGTAAATTTAAAGCGACACAGTTTTCTAAAGCTCTTGGAAGCTTCTTTGGCTTGAATCTCGAAAAAATAAAATAATATTTAGAAATATTTAGATATATGTACGTCAATGGTTGTAATAGATTAATTAGACATCGAGCAGTGCACGTAAAGAATTCAAAATTAATTTATGCTAATCATTGTGTGTAAAATTCAAAATTGGAATTGAAGTAAAAATGATCTAAGAAATACGTATTTATTACACAAGAAGTTTGATACCGAGAATTAATTTTAAGATGCGCATAACTCATCAATTTGTCAATTTATCCTCTTCTATTCAATTATTCATTAGCGTTTTCCTGCTTTGAGCACTATGTATGCAGTGGTTATATTTAGAAAATGTGTTAACAATAGGAAATTCAAATAGCAAGGAATCTAAACCTGAGGGGATAATTATCTTTCTGGACGGCTTTCATATCACAACAAATACCTATAAATTATAGTTAAATATTTACGAATATACGTTCGAAGGTAATAATGGGTCAATTTTTTTACTACTTTAAAGCAATCTATCATCACATCCAATGAAAATAAATTCTACGATCGAGCGTGAAGTATGAAGAGGCCTCCTTCGTCAGGACCTTCATAAGGATAAATAGTGCAAACAAATATGTACAAAAAAAATACGAACATTTAAATTCAATTACGGTGTTTATTCTATACAGCTGCACATTCATGTGGGATATAAATAAACACAAAACCTTGGCGGTAAATATAAACCAGGCAGTAGTGTGCTCATCACAATAGTTTTTCTATATTCAATGTGTAAATACGGAATTTTTCAGTGCTAGTTTACGTCCACGCTTTCATACGCAGTTGGCGCTGCATGTGTATGTTTATCAAGATGTCTTAATGATATTTTTGTGAATTTATTGAAACACCAAACGGTTGAAAATTTCTGGTCAAGCGTCTCGTACATGAGATTATTTTTATTACAACAAGCATCCGTCATTTTGAAACGCAAATTGTTTATTTGCGTACACGATATTTTTTTATGAACATTCACCCACTATCTCTATAGCATAAGCCAATTTGGCGTCATTAGTAGCCATGTGTTTTCGCATGTTTGACGTGAACTTTTTTACATCATCCAAATTTTTTGGTAGATTAATGCAATTTTAAAACTAAATATATACCAGGTGTGTCGGTAATTCCTTTCCGGTTTTTCCGGCAGATG
>LR737386.1:10625243-10672064 GCA_902655005.2 Marronus borbonicus
TATACAAATGTGATATTTTTTCGCCAATTTTTTCGAAATTTTGGATTGGTAGCAAGAAAAATATAAAATGTGACTCAGGTCATAAGTGCTTTTGGATTATTATTATTATTGTCGACTACAAAACAGCACATTCAAATAGTAACTTCTTATTAAAATTAAATTTAAAGTTATTGACTAATTGCATTTCGCAAATTTAGTGAAGAAAACCCGCCACTTACATGTATCAAAGACAACTAAAGTTAACATGATCAGACTTGAAGCGAAAACCATGTTTTTAACTTAAATAAAAACCACGCACTCTGTAATGATTTAAATTCAATAAACAAGCTTTTCTAGTACGGTATATCGAGCCTACCAGGAAAAAAAAAAAAACATTTATAGGAAATTCATTCAATGATCTTGCATAATCATCAGATGTAAAATAACTCTGTTCCAAAACAACCAATTACATACTTAATAAATTATTCTGTTGCATTGCCAATAAGAGCAAAATGTTTCGCAAGTATGGAGCACGTTTCATAGTTGACAAACCAGAAAAATGATTCACTTCCACTTCCTTAAAAAAGAATCGTCTCCTTTGGTTAAACGTATTACTCATAAGTTTCAACACAAGTAACAACTTGGTTTTATGATCTTAGCGGTAGCATTGCTAATAGGAATTCAGTATATGCATAATACGATTAACAAGATCCATATTAATTTAAGAGATTTGCAAGTGTATATTAAATATTTTTGTTAAATTGAATTCTATGTTTGGTTCGATATCTTATCTTTGGTATTTGCAAAGCTGCTGGCTGCCAGTGACATTATTGGCTTTGCACCATCAAAATTCTAAACGGATCCGGTACATCTGCACAGATATCATTCGTCAACTTCCATTTGTTATTCAAATCCAATCGCAAACACATGGTGACATTATACTTTCAAATATCAGATCGTATAATAAATGGAAACTCGAATACTTTTCTTTATACGAACCACAAACTCATAAACAAATCTTGATTGTGTGATCTTGTAAAATGAAACAAAGGAAAAAGAGCAGAATTAAAAAATTACAACATACACAGCACACATATTCGTATTTCTGCCGGAACTTTTTATTTACCATATCTTTTTTTATTTAAAAGTAGAAACAATCGTTAATGTCTTCCTTTTAGAACATTTCGAGTATTTGCAAAACAAAATTTGGAAGACTCTACATTGCACCTCAAACTATAAAAATCCTCTTAAAGATATCTTACAAAGTGACATTAATCTCTCGCTATAGAGATTGGAAAATACGATTGGCTTTAAAGCGAAGACGAAAGCGGAAATTGCATTTACCTCACGTTCTAACCCACACAGGAAGTCTTGCCATGTTATAAAACCAATAAATTCTTCGACCGTAGCTGTAACCAATCACCATCTGGTTAAAAGCGTAAACTCACCGAATGGAATTTAAAGCATTCTTCTTTTTAATAAAATGGACATGCATTGATATAATTCCATTTCAATTTCTATTTTAGATGATCAGAAATAAAGAACAGATATACACCTAAAGAAATTAGGATACAAGAAAAAAAAATATGATGTTAATACTAAAGATTCAAATAGTTATTCGGATGATCGAACAATCGCACTGCATTAATAAGGGTTCCGGTATTAATACAAACCATAATTTAGTGGTATATCATCCTAATAAATTTTACTAGGGGTTTACCTTGCATAATAATTATGAATAAATTAAGGCAATACTGGAATTCATTATGTATGTACTTAATTGTACATAATTGAGTTTACTACAGCATACGGTGCGGTAGTTACTCTGATTTTCACAACTAATTTTCATACGATTTAAATTACTAATACGTACAGAAATTAGTAGAAATCTTTCATTTCTAAGTTAATATGTGTGGTTTTGAGGGTAAATTTTTCGTTTCGACTATAAATATATGTATGTAGGCGTATTGTAAACCCTAACGCTTGAATACCGAAACCTTTAAGTCAGCGACAAAAAAAAAATATCGAATGAATCGCCCTAATGCAATGTAGAGGGTTTAGCACCTACATCACCCCTAATGTAGAAACTTCAACAACCGTCTAGGGTTATAAAATCAATACAATAACAAATCACTCACCTCTTCAGCGACTTCTTTCACTTCACCGTTCTTATCGTTCTCTTTATTCGGTTTAGACTTATCCTTCTTCGAGAAGGATATGCTTCTGAATGACCACTTCTTCTTTTTCGCCTTTTCCTTCTTTTTATCCTTTTCAGATGCTTCCTCGGTTTTCTCATCTGAAGACTTTTCAGGAGTCGTTGCCGTTTCGTTTGCTTGGTCGCCTATAGCTCCGCCTTCGGTATCTGGCGTTTTGGCTTCTTCCGTTTCTGAGATGCCATTTTCTTTTACTGTCTCCTCATCTTTGTTCTCTTTCGCCGATGACTCTTCGCTGGTCTGCTCCTGTTAGTTCGAAATAATTAATACAATAAGCAATTGCAATTATGTTTAAAAGTTACTCTAACTGTATAACAAATGCATATAGGTATATAAACATGTATGGATACAATAACAAATATGAAACAAAGAAATTCCCGGTATCTAGGAGAGATTAAAACATCAATGTGTTTTGCGGAAATTGATATCTAACAAACCATAATGTTTAATCAAATATGAACTTATCGGTATTTACGTGGTTAGGAATAAGTATTTCCCTACTTAAACATTATTATTGTCTACATGTCTTTTATGTTTTCTATTTTGGTCAAATAGACTAAATTAATTAAAATTGGATAAACAGTAAATAAATTTAGAGCCAACCTATTAAAAAAATACACTTGATATGTGCATGAAAAAAAATGCGTATTAACATTTTCAAATGAACTGGAATTTTAGCTGGATTCCTACATATAACATAACGTTTGCTTTAAACTTGCGATGATAATATGAACAGTACAGGCATTGTCAATACTGATTACACCCTTTAAATATTTAGCAATACTATACAATTAAATGCTGCATATGGCAATCTGCGGGCATTGCAGCATTCTACTTTAGTTTTCAAGTCGATGTACTTTCAGACTTCCAAATGCTCTTCGGATTATTTCAACATTAAATTTAATAGGTTTGGGAAGAATGCTGATATTTTGGTACAAACTTTATTATGTATTATGGTAGCAGAAATATTAAAGGAGATATATTTAAATATTAAAGGAAACGCTACCAACGTATTTGATAGATAAAAATGTTAATCGAGTATAAAAAAAAATCCCATTTCCTCCCCGCAAAAAAAACACCATTATTTTGCAAGCAGAAGCAAAACAACGCTCTTTATCCTCGTTAAGCAGAAAGAACAATCTCAAACGAAGTGGTTAGTCTTCCGTTTTTAAAGTAAATTTCTCTTTCTTTACTGGTTAAGTAAAAAACAGTCGTATAATTAAGCCCCTGTATTTCTCATGGAAGCTGCTGCTGAAGACGAGGTTATTTATCAAACTTTCATCCCGGTTTTTCCTTTAGCTGTGTTATTTCTAAAGATCCTTTGAAGTTTTCTGTTTTGAGGTTGTATATGAAACTCGTCGAGACTCAACGTATTACGACGAAGCTCTTGGCTTGAGATGACTCGAACGCATCATTTAATGCGGCAAATGAAACAAATTATAAATTGAATCCCCTTACTACTACGATTACTGCGGAAGCATTTGCAATTTAGAAAGCAATGGAATTTACTGAAGCTCCGAATATAGTATCTTCAACAATCTTTTCTGGCTGTCAAGCTGTTTTAGTTGCTATTAAGAATTTTAAATATTCGAGTCGTAAACATGCGATTATATTACAATATCATTTCTTTAGTAAACGGATCCGGATGGGGATCCTAGGATACGGATATCTGGATCTCAATTTTATTGGATGTCAACAATGCTACTACATATACATTAAAGCAGGATTCTAAACGTAATTAATTGAATCACAAAATTTCCATCAAACCTACCAACTTATCTCATTCCATTAACAAGAACAGATAAGTTAATGCAAGTTTACATTGTCATAAGCAAAATACCAGAAACGGAAATAGTTTATCCTGTGTATACATATTTAACCAACGATTTCCTTAAATAGGGTACAGCATATTTTTAATAAACATTTATTCACATATGACAGATAAAGCTACACAAGAATAAAAAAGCTATCGAAGGCGACTTATACAGGCCGGGACTCCCAGAGTACATTGTACAGGTGAAAATAATATAAAAAGAGCTCATACGTTCTAATCTGATTTCCGTTGGTTCTCAAGATACAGGTTAATTATAAATAAATAAAATTTTATGTAGAAATTTTTTTAAAGATACGAAGACCTGAGTTCTTTTATATCATTTTCATGTGTAGGTATTATACACTTCTGGAGTTTGGTCCGTTACCTTCGCCTCACCATCTATAACAATAATAAGAAAGGTAGGCCTTTAAAATATATCTCAAATGTATAGGAACTGCTCGAAGGAATAACAATATAAATCCTTTTCAGGTTATTAATTGTTGAAGGAGATAAAATATTAGTTTATATATTTGTAGTAAGTTCAGTCTACGCCAAGATACCTAGCAGCAATTATTACAGCAGATAGTTATCCGACAAAATATTAAAAAATAATCGTAGATTTACAAAATTATGTTGTATGAGTAGATATTTAGAATTCATAAATTCAATAGATTTCATTTTTCCGGTGTAACATGGCTTTGGAAACTGAAAATTTTTTTTTGATTATGTGGCCATCGGAACTAAATTTGAAGTTTTACCAGATTTAAACTTATGTAATAACCGAGATCTCCATGGTGACTCGCAAATTTGGGACAAACCGCACAAAATCATGGTTTATACTTTTAGTATTTATTCTATAATTTCGAAGATCTGTGACATTAAAGGACCACAATGCAAATGAATTAGTTTATTAGGAAAGTAATACTGTTAGCTAAAGAAAACAACTGAGGGCAAGCTCCACTTTTCTTTGTAATCCGAAACGTACTATTTTCCGGGGAATTCGTTTTACCGACTAATTATAAGTAAAATTGACGCTTATATCGCTAATTTGACGAAACGTAAGAACTAAGTTCGATTAATTTGCAGAAATTGCGTAAGCAAATTGGTCTAAAAAAATCTAGATGCAATAGTATAGATGTCTAAACAATTCAGAGATTTCTCCAAACAGTCTTCGTGATGTTTATTCCCTATTTCTATGTGTGTTTATTTTCGCAACTATTGTTAATACTATTGGATCACCTACGTTGTTACGACACCTCGACTGACTCCAAGACTAATGGCATATTAAACGCTCGAGACATTTAATTGGTTCTGGTTCAATAAAGCGATAAATTGAAGAGAGTGAAAAACTGCCCTTAAACGCCACTCGTCCGTATGTGTACATTCGGTTTGTCTGGATATTTGTTTATGTTCCCAGTTCCCGAATTCAATTTTATTGTTAGAAACTAGGGCGTGGTGGTCATTCTCACGGCAATGATCAGCGATACGCTTAGCGAGGGTCCATTGTGACAGTTAGGCTAGGTTGTTGTACCGATTCAAGGTCATAATGTTACACCAACCGTGTACGTACCCTTTCCACACGCCACGACCCTATGTCATGTAGTTGTCGTCGATCGTTTTTCTTTTCATTTTTCTCTCTCTTGCACCATTGGAGGTTGAGATCAAAATCGTGTCTATGAACGTAGTGGTCCGGCACGTGTTTCCTATTTTAAGTTTTGCGAAAACGTCATACTTTTACTATCACATGTGCACATAAACAAGGAAATAACGACAACTACATAAGATAAATTTGAAAACGTGATAAGTCCATCCGTAAAGCAATATTTAAAAATAAAATATCCTAAAAGTTTTCTTATCTAAACATCTGTTTTGATAAGAACACCGATGTCGATGGTTTACCGCAAGACATCTAATCCGCGAAAATACAATTGTGCATACATGAATGTGTGTAACTTCAAAACGTATGAACTTTCTTGGATATAATGTGCTTAACGAGAATTAAAACAAAGTAATGTAATCTTGCATATACAGTGGCGGAGAAAAAATGGGTGTACAACGAACAACTTTCATATCCGGACTAACAATAAGCAGAAAAGCGTTTAAGAAACGAAATCAAAAAATATATTGTTCTACATTATAAAAAATGAAACAATGCCAATTTACAATCTTTTTGTTGAGCGCAGGCTTTCTCTGCTGTTTTCCAATCAAGTCCTGACCTTCGAACATGTTTACCGGGGACTGGCAGTAAGTAGAGTCAATCCAGACCCGGAAGCCTTATACAAGATATCCGCTGAGCGGCGACTTGCGATCAATCCACCAAAGTCTCAGGTATTCATTTTCACCCCCATCAAAATTTTACAATGACTTGAAGTATAACATCCAATTACGTATTGATACTAGTTATTGATTGGGGGAAGAGCTTGGGACTTACTTTAAATATTAGCTTTAGATACCGACAACAAATTAACAATTACGTTAAAAACGCTTACTTCCAGCTAATGAAATTGTTTCCGTAAATATCTGTCCTTAGTAAAGAATTTTAACTTAAATTGTGTGATGCCTTCGTTCCGCCTAGATTTAGGTATTGTTTCACAATTTATCATGGATCAATTGGCGTGTATAATACGTACCGAATACAAAAGATTCGAAAATTTTTGCGTACGGTTCATATGTGTGAGTTACGTGAACTTCATCACGTTAGGCAACAATTTACAGCGACCGAGTCATTGAATATGAAGGCAAGATGAGAATTACAATCTGTGTCCACTTCACAAAATTATTTTAAGTAACTCATCCCTATTTATACAATAAGATGAAGTACCGATATGGTGTACATAATATTAGCAAGCGTGTCCGTGGTCTGGTTTCGTCGCCTCGCCATAAATACTTCCCTATTCAAACATTCTTCGATTTAAATTCCCATTAGTCTTAAGTAGTACTTCTTTTACGTTAATTTTGTTGTCGAGGTTTGAGTGTTAAAGCGGTCACCACTCAACTTTGCCCCATGATTGGATATACTTATTTTATGTTTTCTTTAATTTCTTGTTCCGTGTGTTGCCCAATAACATTTATTCCTAAGTAACATCTTTCGAGGTTTCACTGTGCTAGCTTCAGAACTTTTGTAAGGATCAATGTTATTCTTTTCAATTCTTCATGATATAGCTTGGGAATGTCTCCGTTTCAGTCTGCTGGACCATCTATTACTAGTCGGTTTATGTCAATAGTGGTTTCCTGTTACGTATTGCCATCGCTCAGGTATTACTGGTAGAAGTGCTACTTTTACCAAGTATCTTCTTGACATAGTCAGCACTGAGCAACAAATACGGAAAAACGCAAAAGATGGTATACTTCAATCCTTTTCGGAACCCAATAAATTAAACTTGGATTCACTGTTTTAAAGTATTATGATGTTTTTCAAGATACGATTTATTTTCAAATGAAACCCCCTTACAAAAAAGATTCAAAGATCGCTTATGTAAATTCATTCTTGTATGTGTGAATATGAGCATGTGTTAAAATACGTGATCAAATTTTCATCTGCAAATTTTAAATTTGCTTAGTTTCTGATATGCAGCTAACGTAAGCTCATCCCGTGACACCCTGCTGAAATTCTCAGAAGACAAACTTATTGTACTTAATAAGGATATAAAAATTTCTATGTGTAGCCTAGAAAGTGATCACATTATTGCAGAAATGACCCACGACCACTTAAATTTTCATACCTTTTATAATTACCGTAATTGAAATGAAATGAAGTGTAGAAGAAATAGTGGGTTATAACGCCTTCGATAAACTTACATTCTATATTAAGTGCCAATAGATATCGTTACAATTAAACTGACAAACTTGTATAAAATCATTATACGCTACGTGCTAGTTCACACCTTTTTTGCCTACAAATTTTATCGGGGAAAGTGAACAAAATGTGCAACGCTTCCCAGGTTGCACATTTTGTGGAAATTCTTCTCCATATATGTAATTATAAGCAAACAATGCATTTTCTCAGTTCAACACAGAACAACAGCCGCAGCAGCTTACAATATTTGATAGATGATCTGTACCCCAGCCAGCTTCTGTTCATAGACTAATTAGGATATCCGTTTTACAGCTGAGTGACTTGGCGCGAAAATTCTAAATATAGTTTTTAGAATCTGACTGTCTCGGTTTTACACGCATACCCGATTTTAAATAAACTTTCGCTATGTATGTATGTCTTAAAATTTTATATAATAAGTAACAAATATGAAAGATCTATTTCAGTCAAAAGGCTTTTTAATCTCGCTTGCTTTCTTTGAATATCCAATATACCTTTTTAATTTAGATAGTGTAACTATCCAAAACATGCTTAATTCGTATTCGAAAATGTTCATTTTGAAATACGAAAATAATTCATGGATTTGTGGTAATTTTGTGTCCGAAATGTGCATAAAATTATATATACACTCACCAAATTCACATAATTTGGTTATAGTAAGCAAAACGATTAAAAAGACGATAGTGACATTTCGATTTCACTGCCAGACAATTCTCATTCTCGGGGCCCATTCATTTTGCATCAATTTAATTCAAAATAATACCTGGCACGTGTAATATACAAAAGTGAAGTGAAAATTTGCTGGAAAACTTCATAATGATAACAAATAAAGACCTTTCCTTCTTTTTCTGTTGGTGATTCACATGGTTGAAATAAGAACAAAAAGAAGAGAATTTATGGGCGAAAAGAACAGAAACGTCATATTTAAAAATTTCGACAACCATTAGACCGACAGTGGTCTTCCTTTGTTTTTTGTTCTTTTTTTTTTTTACTTCGAACGTCATTTGTCACAGGTCCATTTTCTCTTCTGGTTCATACCAAACTATAATTTAACAACTTTAGCAAATCTAAACCTATCCTTTATCTTCAACAGTAAGCGAGATTCAAATGGTGAAGGTCGAAAATGAATCAGCCTGTTTATTTAGTACAGATCCACTTTAGAACTTCATTCTCTAAATAATCCATTGATTAATATAAAAACAATACCATTGTGACTATTAATTCAAAATAAAGGGTTATTATAATATTTTCGGAGAAATTCAGTGATAATCGCATTATTGGGTAATTTATTCGCCTTATCGGTAGTGGATCACGAGATTACAGCTGAAAATTATTAATAAATTGGCACGTAGTAATTTACAATGGACGTTACTGGGTATTGAACACTAAATACTTGAAAGCACACAATAGAGTTGCAGGCTAGACCAAATAGTTTATAATAAACATTTCTTCCCACTACAATCAAAATCCTACACAAATGCAAAACCTATTGTGGCAACAATCTCAGTTATCTCATTGCTATTCAAGTAGTTGCACTCGGAAACTAACATGTGTGAATCTTTCACGGGTGCTGCCTACGTTGTGTGCACCTATTATTCAATCAACTAGAAGAATAGCATGCACTTTCGTCTTGGAACCACATCCATAGCAATCCATTAAATAATTTAATAACCAAAACGAATATAAACAAAATAAACTCTCAAAATAAAATCAGGGTTACGCATTGACTAGTTTATATATAGACTGAGTTGAACTGGAAACACTTGTTTGTTTTTACGTGTTTCTTTCAGAAGTCGAAGAATGGACATACGCACACCAACTTACGGAATGGCAATCCGACAAATGCAAAATAGACGAAAACATTTGTACTAAAACTTACTGTAACGGAAAAGTGTAACTTCAGTAGAAGTGTTGAAACATAAACACTATAAAAAATTTCTAATTACTTGAAATTTACTATGACAAACATTCTGAAATTTGGCATCAATCTTATTTAATGCAACATTGCCTTTAGACGAAAGTGATGATGACTTCAGCTTTTCTTAATTAATAAGGTCTGCCGATATTCTAGCCGATTAATCTTTAACTGGTATTTTTTTTTGGGAGTACGAACTGTTGGACCATTTTCGACTCTCTCAAAAGTATTATAAGTAATTTTATGAATTACTAAAAGTTATTAATTTGTTAAGCAGTGTAAGAAATCCCCATTCTCAATAGACGTTGGCCGATACTTCAGCGTCTTGAAAGGTGCTAGATGCAACTTTTTTTTTAGAAAATGAAAAGATTACATTTATTTTTTCTTGAACAGAAATACTAACTCAAACGCCTGGAAACATATTTACATGTTCCAGGGACAATCAATAAGCTGTATTGTGAAAAATTATAACAAAATATATCTCAACAGAGTGAACGATAATGCGAGCTCTAACGACCGACATAATTCAAATTTTATTATTGAGGACATCATTCACCTACATAATTGCGAATACGGCCCTGGCTATAAAAGAAACGTTAAGGATGCTATTACAAAAATTTACAAGCAGTCGTAAGTATCGGTTGGTTCGTAGAGCATTGATATGGAAGCACTGGTACGCCGACAAAAGGAAAATAAACAAACTGGAATATAGGAAGAGCGACGGGACTGGCTTCTGTTTTCAGTGTAGGAGAGAGCAGTTCACTTGAAGCCTTGTTTGTCGAACATGAACAGAACAAACAAGTCTTACAGATGTTTCCAGTGCAAGGACGAATGGAAGGTTCTTCTCTATTTCTTGCCATCAGGTTTTCAAGTGGCTTCACGATTCTTTAATAAAATATACATAGATTCCTAAATGTTCATCTAGACAGAATACAGAAGGGAATATTTTATTTACTAAAAAATTAAATACTAAAAAATAGAAAGGAAATGATCTCTTTCAATTATGTTTTATATTCGATCATCATTATTCATAAAAAGTCAAGTATCTTCACAGATTGTCAAGAGGTTCGGATAAACATTTTGTGTGTCATTCAGAATTACCTTTTCTTCCTTTTCTCCAATAACTAAACAACTAAACCTCGCCTATTAAATGAATTAATACTTAAAAGTTATACAAAAATAAACATTATTTTTCATAGTACAGTATGCGTTGTTTTCTTACGGGTGTTGACTACTTATAACAATCTTACCGAATACTTAATAGTAACGACTCATTGTTTCAATACCTTACCTTGCAACGTTCAAGGTCTAAAAATATACAGAAGACCGTATAAGTAATGACAATAATTATTTCAAAAAGTAAAAAAAAACATTTAAAACGTTGGCTTTGATTGAATGGATTTTCTCGTAAAATTTTAATCAACTTTCCTCTAAAAATGTATGCATCAGAAACAGTTGTCTTATTGAAACGGCAAGCTTATCTTCACAAACGTCAGATTTCAAATAGCTCCAAAGATTTGTATTAATATCTTAAGAGCTTATAAAGCAAGTGATAAGGAATTTAAAAGAATTTCCAAAATGTTTTCTTCCAAATAATACTTTATTTCAAAAATATGTGCACATTTGAAATAAAGTATTTGAACTCGTTATTAACAACGTTTGTAGTATACATTTTATTCAACAACGTTACTGGTTCGTGACGATGTACAAAGGATGACTACGGCACCAACATAAGAGATATATTTTTAATAGGCTAAATGGTGATCTTAATCCCACTTTCACTTTGATCATGAATTAGCAATGTTGCAGTCAATTATTTGTTCAGGTAATTGCATAACCGTCTCTTTTGTAGATTAAATCTCACTTAGTGTTAACTAGATCGTGCTAATCCTGCAGCAAAACTCAATTAACAATTATTAAACTAACATGTCTGACTTCTTGTTTTTAACGTTATCATAAGCCTTTTTTGTTATTTAGTGCGAAATGATGGAAAATAACAGAACATTAATTTTAAAACTATTCTAATGACAGAAAAGCTAAAAATAAATCAGTTTGGACGATTTATGACGGTGTTCAATTTATAACTGCAATGAAAATATCTTGATAATTGTCAAAGTCAAAGCTTGTTCAATTCAAGCTTCATAAACGCGATGCATATTTTTTTATGCTTTCATCGCAGCCCAGTATCGTGGCTCTTATCGCTACTATTATCATCACTTTAACAAATATCGCAGCTTCACTATAACCATCTTTTAAACGTATAAAAATATTTTTAGGAAACATAATTAATCAAGAATGCCGCAGTAACGTCAAGAACCTTAGAAAAAATTAAAAAAATTATAGCGAAAAAGTTAGAGCACATTTCATTTTTGAAAAAAGAAGACTTTTAATGTATAAAAACAATAATTGTTATCACATCACCGAATTTTTTGCTTTTCTTTATGTGGGTTAATCACTACATCAATCCTGCTAATGTATCCAATAGGTGTCACCACACAGATTCAGAAAAAAAATTGCACAGTAAGTGTTTTTAAAATTCAAAAAGCACTCGTAAAAATGAAAAATGATATGGACTACATACAAAGAAAATCAAAATATTTTATATGCCTATGCAAATGTTCTTGTCAATTCAAATGCGCAAGAAAAGCCGCACCTTGCATGGTGTAGTGTTATACCAGAACCAGGCACTGATTGCAGTTACCGATTACAAGTCCCGTTACAACATATAAGCCTTCCCATTTAATTTCGCCATTACGGCGCCTGGTAAACTCATTGCGAAACTAAATATAATTAGGTGGCGAAGTTTAAAAAAAAAGAAAATTCTATTAAAAAGTCAATTATTGATGCTGATAAGTTTAAGAGTATACTTCGCTCTCGTTCTGTTACAATGAATTAAATTTGTAAAAACAATTAAAAACGTTTAAAATGAAAACTTGACAATAGCTGTTATAATTGGTGGTAACAATAAAATGATTAGCTCAATTAACGTAATTTCTCTCCCCAGGTCAACGCCGTAGAGAATCCATCCAAACAGATTAAAACAACATACCCTTCCCGTTTACAACGGGTATTTAAAAGCCTGGAAATCACCTAATTAACCGTACTGCAAACAACGATGTGTAGGGCCTCTTTGTGTTCATTTAGCCATTTTAGAAAGTTATTATTATGTGAGTAGTAAAATGATATAGCGTATAGTAGGGACCAAAAAATGCATCGGAATTCGTTCTTTATAAGTATTGAACACATTAAATCAAGCATATACAGAAAGTGTTCTGGATTTTTTTTTTATAAACAATACCATAAATCCCGTTCTTTCAAGAATTACATACAAAGCTATGCAGAAAAGGTTTCTTGCTAAAATCCTTGAGTGCTGCGCCGAAATATGAATATTCTTTTCAAGATATCCATCAAAAATAATCTGGAAAATTTAATTTATGCAGGTACTTAAATTCAATATCTATTCGAAATCAGCAATTTTCCTTCGTACAAACTGTAACGCGATTCTTTGAATTTTGTTGAACATTTAGAGACTAATATTCGTATTCTTTGTAATATCCACGCTACACATTGCAACTAAACATCCTGTATATTTAAGCAAAATTCGATGTCATACATCATATTATATTATTTATTTTAAGACTTTTCTCTGGATTGCCCAGAAAAGGAATTAACTTCCGCCCACGTACTAAGTAGAGACGCTCTACAAGGAATACACTTTTTTAGCATGCAATGGCGATTAAATTCGGAAGTTTATCCCATTTTTGGATCAAATGTCAAATTAGAAGTACAAGACTAAATACATATTGGTGCAAATGAATAAATGTGTTATTCGTAAACTTCTGTAATTTTTTATATATAGTACTCGATATAACGGAATTGCTACTCGACTCAGTAAATAAGAATACTTTTGTTTTTCTTCATAGAAAGATACGATGACAATAGGCAAAAAAAAAAAAGTTTTCTTAGCAACACATATTTGACAAACAAAGCGCCAACATTGGTTTTTATAGTTACATCTGTTAACCAGTTTTATTAACTTAAAATATATGCTGCCAAAAAATTTTAAAAAATTGTGAAGAACGAGTTTGATGCTGTTATTAAATATCTACAAAAAGAAGGCTTAACGCCAAAACAAAGTCATGAAGACATGGTTAGTGTGCTTGGGGATGATGCTCCATTATATCAGGTACTGAAGAATGGATCTTGAGAGTTTCAATGTGGTAGAACACCTTGCAAACATGCAAAAGGTGCCGGTCGTCCACAAACTGTGTACAGTCAAGTAGATGTTGATCGTGTGTGTAACTTGATGAAAATGTTCGGGGAACCGAATTTAATAGCGACAACAGTTCAAAAATTTTTCTAGTCAAAACTGTGCGTTCTTTTATAAAGGAGAAAATATGTTGGAACATAGACGGAATAGGTATCTTCTAATACACGGTAGTTATGTTGAAAAATAATGTTCTTTAATATCTTAGAGACAACTAATACTGTATAATCCTCGTACTAATTTAGGACAGTTCCCGTCAATGACGAAAGCTCTAGATGCAAAATGTAATTAAAAAATACTACGTACAAGTCTGTGCGGCATAGCAAAAACGAATTGCTCATGTGGGAAAGTATGCCTAGATATCCTCAGGCAAATCCGAATACATATAATAATTAACCAATTATAGACCAAGTTAAGTCATAACTTGGTCTATGATTTAATACAAAACAGGTGTGGTTCTGACTTGTAAAAGGATTTGGCGACGAAACAAAATTTAGTCAGCTGACGAATTGGGAAATAATAAAATGAAAAAAGAATCGAGAAATAAAGAACAGCAAATGTTTCTGTATAACTAACAACCAGGCAGAAGAACCAACTATACAACGAATTTTATGATTAAAATAAAGCTATTTGCGTGCCATCTCAACTTTACCTTTTATGATTCATATGATTTAGGAGTTTTTGTTAGTACATCATCTTTCTTATCTAAAAACCACATGCCATCTCAAGTTCTAATTAATTGCGGTGCGTGTAAACATATCATATATGCAAGGAATGGATTTATACGGCAGTTTTAGAGCTTATAAATCAAGATAACTTTTATTATTGCAAAGATACTAATTTTAAAGTTAGCTGAGTCTAGTCCCAACAACGTGTGCGTGGCTCTAGAAACTGCAACATTTGTACTGGCAATTTGTACACTGTATAATTAACTTGTACAACACTGTAGCTTTTTGTTTTCCATAGAAGACGATTTTCGAAAGTCAATTCAAAACACTTTTTAAGTAAATTCAAGCTATTTCTCAAGTTGCTCGACACTTCATGCATTCAAAAAATTTAATAAATTCAAATTGTTGCTATTCTTACTCCCAAAAATACTGATACATAAAGTGCACCTCAAAACCAGAAATATCAAAAAATCAGCATTAACCTTACGTTTTCTTAGTACATTTCAGGCTATTTTTATGAAAAAACATCGAATTAACAACATTCTGTTAAATATTATAAATAATACTTTTTTTCACGCTTGCCTTTTATTACCCTATTGTACTTTTGGCCCTTAAACTTTTTACATCTTATTTATTAGACATAATACAGCATATTTTATCGTGTTCGTTTACGTATTTCTATTTAATCAAAACCCTGCGGGGTCACACTTATATCTATTTAAAATCTAAAAGTCGAACTGTGTATAAGTTATCTTCAATATTAATCAATTCTGTAGTATGTTATATTGAATTCTACTTTGGAGATAACAGATCAAACGATGCAAAATACAAAAAGCACTAATTGAAAAAACATAAGACGCGTGAAGGAGCGCGTCAAGTTGAAACCGGAGATTTACGAAGTTTCGAAAGCGAAAGGTGGGTGAGAGGGAAATAAGTGCTGCAGAGACTTACGTTACTTTCGACTTCGGTGTGAACGGTACCGTTCGTTGTGACTTTCGGATCAACATCACCTATTTCCTTGACCTTCCCTTCACCCTCTATAATGGGACTGTCGCCGTCACCCTTCTTCGGGGTTGTTGTTATATCCACTGATCTCTTCGACTGCCGAGCACCCATATTTAAATAGCCTTAAAAATCTGTAACAAGATTTGAAAGAAAAAAACTAATTAGAAATTAAGAAAATAAGTACATAAAAAGTATTGTTTATAACTTTGCAAATTTGTTTGATAAAAATCTTAATAAATCTAACAAAATTCTTAAAGAAAAGAAATGCAAATATTATTTATATCAACAACTACGTACAAAATAATATTAAGGGGAAAATAAGTGGAAAATATTTCTTTATTCTGCCGTGGTAGCAATTATTTTGCAACTTAGAATTCAACATGTGCACATAGTGGTAAATATGACACGACTATAGCACTGAACAATACTGAAGAAAATTCCTCACAATCTTTATTTGTTAAAGTTTCCTAAGTTTATTTAACAACAATGATATGCATGACGTTATACAGCTAAATATAACATGCATTGTACCAAGATAGGCGTTTCAATGAAGTGAAATAGCAATTCTAAATAAAACTAAATATAACCCAGTATATCTTTTCCATGACAGTATCATGTGTATGTGCATACATAACCGGAGTTTTTAGAATCTAACTGTAATTTCAATGTCATTAAGACAAAGCTTATAAAACAAAATTTAACAAGTTTTTATTTAACAATACTTATGCTATTTCCATATGCATAGCACATAACTTCGTTCATAAATTTCGAATAAATACTGAAGTGATAGTGCACATTCCATGTTACAGTTTTAAAATATATGAGTTTATGTATATTGTTTCACTACAAAACTAACCGTACCTACTTACATTTACGTAACTTTCGTACATGGCAACCACTTACAAATTGCTCAATCACATTTTACGGTGTTCTCTGTTAACATTTAAGTTTCTGCTATTCAAAATCGATAATTTTTGTCCACGCTAATGTTAAAGTTATCGATGCATTATTTATATATTACAACGTCTGGACATTTTCGCAAAAAAATCAAAGGATGGTATACGAAAATAGGATATTAAGGTGAATCATCTTACTCTACTTTAGCCCTAAAATTATTTCATAGATGCAACAAATAAAAATTTTTTGGATATGTAACTGTAACATTCAAATCTATGAATTTAATCTGGTCTTGGTTTGTAGAAATTAGAAAACTTTTCCAGGATTTATTCATAATTACCTCAATGTTTTTGAGTTTTCAAAATTAAAGGAGGGAAAACCTGCGCATTATGACTACACTGTGACAAAGTAGAAATAAGAAATTTTAGTCGAAATAATTTCAAACTCAAACATGCAAATACAAATTGGACATTCAGTGAAACTTCAGAAATCTATTATCTAAAACCAAGAGTATTATAAATATGCAAATACAATCATTTCTGCTTCAAGCCCAGCTTTTTAATTGCTAGAACTTAACTGTAAAAACGCTTATTAGCTCAATTCGTCTTTGTTAGGTTTTGCGGGTATGTTAGTAATTAATCGTAGTAAGTCTTTGAAGAAACATAATCCTGAGATAGGCAAGGAAGGTTTCCCTTCTCTTGCCCATCTCTAGTATTGATCCTTGTAAATACCGTACCCTGGCTCCTTCCGTTTGTTGTTGCTTTAAATATATTTTACGAAGCTCGGAGTCCAGTTAACCTAAGCTTAGATGGAAAAGTTGTAAATGATTTTCAACTCCATGAAGACTTCTAAATCCCTTTCTCTATTTTATAGCCGGTAGATTTCAACGAATTTACAAAGATCATTTCTTCATAAAGTAAATGGTGATAAAGCCATTTTATCAATAACTGAAGACCATAAAGCGAAAGAGAAGTTATATTTATTTGCAGATATGGTTATTTGATATATACAATAAACCGATTAGTAGTAAATATCTCAGGAACATAGACGCAGGCTTATAACAACCAATAAAGCAGGTAAAGACGAACAAAGCAACGCTTTGAATAACAAAGTGATCTTCGTTTATAACTGGTAGTGTGTATCACCACTGCCTCTTAATGCGATATCTGGATTCTGGATATCGGACACACTTCATAAATTCAAAATGGACACATAACCTGTTTACACTTTCCATATTTACAAGTGCATCACCTTAATTTTCTGTATACCTTTTATTAGCACCATGTAATACGCCTTCAAGAGCGTTCAATGTCAATGCCATTGTTATTTATATAACGACGAATTCTTCAGTCGTGCAACCGGAAAAAACTATTCACTAACGTTAACAGATAGAATTCGACCAAGGAATTTAAAAATGTTTCGTAACATAAAAAATAAATAACTATAGATAACAAGTTGTTTTCGACAAGTGAAAATAATGGACTATTCCGAGAAATCCTAAATTAAAAAGTTTTGCAAGGTTTAGGTAACTTAAATATTAATAATAGACCATATGAATACGTCGCCATCAACAATATTTTAATTTATTGAAGCGCCACTTTAAAGAAATATAATTTTTCAAAGTGAAAAATGATACTAAGAAGAATCAGATTAATTATATTAAATGCTTTTATTGTATTACATTTTAAATAAACAGAATTATCGGTTTATAAACGATGAGACGCGATAGCGCATAATGCAGTATCGTAAATGTAAATAAAGTGATAAGTAAAGCATGAATTCTAAAAATACGATGGTTTCCAGTAAATATAAATTTAAAAATTTTCCGAGACGCAATTTATACAAGCAAATGCATTTTTGTAATAAATGAAAAAATAACATAAAATACCTTTCCATGTGAACAAACATAATCTTAATATGGAAATGGAAAGGATTTTGTTGCTAATAAGTAAATGCATTAGTAATATTCTAGCAATAAGTATTACTTATCACACTTTTACAATTCTCGGTAACATAAAATACCTAAATTCTGGGAAATTTGAACATGAAGCAGCTTGATGAATGACTCGTTTAACGTTGGATAAAAATGAACTCACGGTTTTCTATTTTGTAGGAGAATTCCACTGGTTAACTATAAAAGAAATGGGTATTACCAATCCACCGTATCACTTGACAGTAGTGTTATGCCACTGTCAAAAATGTCAAAAGAAAAAATAATTCCACTAAAAAGAGAAAACAAATTGTCATGCATAGGCAAAATATCTACATGAGACTACGTGCATAAAATATGTGTATTCCGTAATAGTGCAATATTTCGACCTACTGCTTGATAACAGGAAAAAAGTTTAGCCTGACATGCTACTTATCGCATCCTCTGCATTTTTTCAAGTAGAACACGGATTGTACGAGTTACTCATTTCCTGCCTTTTACATCCTCTGAAATTCTATGCTAATTTAAATCGTGGAAGGTATACAGATCGTTAGGTATTGTTATTTTTAAGACGCTTAAATCTATGTTTAAAGGTAAGACGGATAAATAATTTCTCTTCAGTCCATCGTTTGACTGATTGAAATACAAACACGTCAAGGACAAATATTTTCTGACGCTCCCCCAGTTTATAAAATACAGACTAAGTATAAATATTCAATGTTTTCCCCATAGATAAATGCAACGGGTTAAAGTAACCGAATTCTTGCAGATGAAATAAACACAATCAGGTTTGAACGCAATAAATTAGTGTGGCATGGAAATTATTTTGATAAAATGTACACCTAGAAATTTGTTAAATTGAAAAATGGTGGTAGCGCTTTATTATAAATCATTAAATCAAATATGCCCGGTATGTATTTTCAAAAATTGGAGCTCTAGGTCAGTATTGAACGTTGTTGATATATAGCGGTGTAAAGCACTCCAATTATGAAAAATCCTTACGACAACGAACCTACAGGTTGTCCAAAAAGTATGGGATAAATTCCTTATCTCTCGAACCAAACATATTCAGCAAAAATCCTCGAATAGGTCAACTTTTATTTTCATTAGCGCACCTTATTTCTTTTCACTGTGATAAGATCGCAGTCTGACAGTTATGACATAACCGATGTTTTTAAATAAAGTGCTTATTCCCGAATTACAGAAAGTGAATTAAATATTTTATCACCGATTAGCACGTTAATTACTGATTAAGTCTTTTGAGACGTCACGTAAACAAAGCTAATCTTACAATGAATATGTTAGGCCTAATAGGTCCATATACGTATTAAATTGTTAACAGAGCATTTACTAACGTGTTGGGATACTGTAGGGTTAATCATCAATTAAAATAATTGGTGATTAAAACCAAATGTCACTTTGACATCTATCAATATTAACTTTAAAGAAAGTAAAACACTAAGGAAATAGCTGTTATTTGCATAAATTTAAGAATTACCATAAGGCAATGAAACCAATAAATATATTCTTGTGCTTCCTAACTTGAAAGCTTCCCTTTCATAGTCGCGTTGGTTAATTGAAATCCTACACGAAGTACGCGTAGTTATTTGCATTTACCTTCGAACACTCTTCAAGAACTACCAAGCAAAACCGTTTAGAAGTATATGATCGTAAACCTAACAAAATATTCCGTTAATATAAAACAGATTCCATTACCCCAATCTGAAGGACAGTTAAATAAATCCAGAGAAGAAGGACACAGAAGGAAGAGCAAATAGGCGCTCCCCGTTCTTGAATAAATAACACTAAAACACCACACACAGAAAGTAAGTTGCGGTAATTACAAAGTATGCAATACGTTACGAGTCACAATGCACGGAACACGCGACGGCTACAACGGTACGTATGAAAAAGTAATGTCTACGTATGAGAATCTGACAATCTCGCCGTGTAAAGCAGGCTATATGTGCACTTGTGTGTCGTTAAAAGAACGAATCTGTTTTACTACTATATACTGAAAACTGGCCAGAATTGTGTAAAAGAAGAGAGGGGAACGAACTGTATATTTTATGCCGAGTACGGCAGCACTACTCAAGGATGATGTATTGCTTTATGTGACAATTCGACAAGTTCGATATGGTAGTGCCGATATTTTTCTGATAATTTCGAAAGGGAATGTAATGCAATTATTCATCATTAGTTTTTTACGCATTCACTACACCCTGTTTTATGCTATATAGGAGAAGTGAAGTAGAAAGCCACGTTTACAGCGTAAGGAAGAAACTTCAAAAATACAATTATTTTAGTACACCAATCAAAACATGTATTCTTTGCTATTTAAATAGATAAATGTTATTTCGCTCCAAATAGGCAATGGTACGTATTTGTGAAATATAAAGCAATCTCATTTAATTAAATTAAAATTATTCATTTATGTTTTGTTATTGCATATAATAATTAACAGAAATAAAATAAAGCTGGATAACATCATCAATTAACCCATCTAATTCGCATATTCTTTGTCTTCCTTAGTAACACATTTTTTCAAGTTGGCTGCAGGCAGATTTTGAATTGCATGCAAGAAACGTTCTTGAGACTTTGAATGTTTGAGCTCAAGATCTCAAAACAGTTTTAACATATTGAAATAGTTTTCATAATCGTTTAATATTGTATTGGCCGCAAAATATACGGTATTCAGAAAATAACTTCTTCCATGAATTTTTATTTTGACAAAGAAAATTTTAATATTAGTATCACTGTACACTAATAAGGAAGTCCTTTCTATGGATCGTTGCTTCAGGAGAACTAAGTCAAGACATCGATCGGCTGGGAATGTAGCCTACCTCTCACAACATTTTGAAGATCTTTATTTGGGCTCCAAGCCAGGACTTCATGTGAAACAACAGTTGACAATTACACGAAGCCAAGTCTGGGTTGTTAGTTTTTGATCATTCGCCGTACAACACCGACTTGAACCTGTCCACCCAACATTTCGATGATGGTGAACTTGCTCTGAGAAGTTGGCTACATTGCCAGACGTGCGGTTATGCTTGAATTATATAGCGACTATGTTGGAAAATAGAGCTCTAAGATATACGTAATATAATGCTTAGTTCCCGAATCGTCGTTTCCTCGTATAGAAAAATACATATTTAAATAATGATACAAACATAATAAAAAAAATCTATTTTACTCCAAAACACTGCGTAATTTCAAACAGAACGAATGCAACATTCCTAAAGGATAAGCTAATCGTCTATTCCAATATTTGCAATATTTTGTCATACGATTAGTATATTAGACATTAAATATTGATAAAAAAATATTACTGTCATGATATTGCTATGGAATTAGTAAACATAAAATCTCATGTTTGTTACAAACATATTTCTTAAGCTATAAATATTTGTACCAATTCATAATAAATGAATAAATGTTCAATTTGCAATCGCATTTTTAATATTAGCTTTCCTTTGATATTAGGGAAACTTTAAAATTTTTGTTGTAACCCATGCTAGATTAACTTACTTATTATCTAAATACATTCCCAGACACAACTAAAGATAGGATTTACAAATACTGATATCGACAAGTATTCGTAAGGTAAAATCTTATTAAACACTAATTTTCAATGTTAAGATAGAACGCTCTTTTGAAACATGAGGATATTGATTTAATGGACTTCGTACATGCAATAATAAACAAAATCATACTGATATATATTTACAAAAAAATAATTCATCATATGTACATATTTGAAAATAAAATCAAAAAATATATTTAATATTTACAGTAAAATTGTGGAAAAAGCTGGTTAGTAAGTTCATTGTTAATAATTTCCGTTAGTTGTGCCTCTAGGCTAGAGTTTAACGCAACTGTTAATACAGTAATATTCTTTTATTATTTATCACACTAATTACACGAATGAATCATGTATGTGGAATTTGGAATCAACATGAATATGTTACTGTAACCATCAACACACTAAATCAAATGTGTTAAACGCATCAAGTGAATAATGTAGTAAGTAGAACTTAATTATCGCTAGAAGAATAACATACACTGCTGCTCAAAGTTTAAATGTAAACAATGAGAGTTTTATTCAATATGTATAGCGATACAGTACTACCACAAGTCTTAAATAAAATCTTGGGCCTTTAAATTACTGGCAGTACAAAAAAAAAAACAATCAATTTAGTCCGTCCATAATTGTTTACTAAACAATCCCGAGCAACATCATGATTCATTGTGTGAAAGTCATATATAATTATTACGCAAAGACCATTCATTAAAAGCATTTCTTATAATGTATGCACATTTTAAAAATAAGTAACGTGGTTATAAAAGCAAACTTTAAACCTCTGCACAGAAGTTTATACTCGACACAACATCTAGAGTTTTATATCTTTAACAACTCCAAGGAATTTTAAGTACTTCTGGATTAACACAGGTCAACCTTTTTTTTTCACGAAAAGAATGCGGCCGTTCCTTCGACCTACTCTACTTCTTTTGATATGAAAAGAAAGCTTGCATAGCAAACATATGCCAATGAATGTGTAATTTTTCTCCTTTCTTAATATCGTCACTCCCAGTTATCCCTCAAAACCAGGAACAGTACTACCGACACGTTGGATTTACAGGGATATGATAGGAGGTTTCGATTGAGATTTTTAAAATACCGCAATAAAACACTAAATAAATTATAAATCTTCTCTATTTACTGTTACATCGTTCTTAAAATCGTCAGAATTATTAGGAATCGCATTGTTTAAATTTGAATCTGACTTATATTTAGAAAGAGTTGACGTATGCCTACACATTCTATCCATTAAATAGACATTAGATCTAACTTCTAAATTCTTAGTCGGAGCTACTAATATAGTATTACTAGTATTTTGGGATTTGCAAAGCAAATATTTCTTTTCATGCGCTTCCATTAACACTTTGGGGGAAAAATCCTCCCCTAATGATAGATCATCACCGCTAGAACTATCAGATAAATTCTTCTTCTGAATGAAATTCTCGAAAACTAGCCTTTCAAGGTTAGCCTGAGAATCTACATTGCGTTTAGTTTCTACTGCTGAAGCTACTTCCCTGGGAGCAGCAATTAACTGACGGTGATTTCTCGCTCTAGGGTTGGCCTCGATTTTTGATTTGCAATCGTTTGATCCTTTTCTTTGTCTGTCACGTTCTATTCTACTTTGAAGATAAGCTTCAAATATTGCACCGCCTCTTCGAAAGTCGCGCTCGTTGTATACGTTATCGCTATCCCTTCTTCTTCTTGGAAATTCCGGTGGATTTGCCATCAAGTAATTAATATTTCTTCTTGTCAGAAACCAACGGCATACCAAAAATATGAAAACTACACCCATAAGAATTCCTATAAACGTTGCTAGGACTATATAATTAGTATTTTTCCCTGCAAATTCATCAGAACCGTCACCACAATCATCTAAACCATCGTTTAAATAAGAACGTTCTATACAGCGACCATTTCTGCATATGAAGTGCACCTTTATATTGAACGGTCCTCCACAGCTTAAGTGTGAACAATTCTTTTCGTCGTAACCATTTATGCAATCATAGCTTCCATCACAATGCTGCTTTTTCTCGTAGCAATGTGGAGAATGTCCGCACCTTAATTTACTTGGGCAACCAGAAAAACAGTTTAACTCGTCTTCAGCACCGGGACAATCAACAACACCATCACATCTTTGTAGAAATGGTGAAAAACAAAAGGTAGATATATAATCGCATGCAGCTTGTCCTACTGGACAATATGTACAATTAACTTCATCTGAATGATCTTCACAATCAAAAACTGCATTACATTTACTCTGCTTTGAAATACACATTTCGTCATCAGCGCACTTGAATTGATCTTCTTTGCAAGTTTTTTGGACGAAATTGTATTCGACTTTAATACCCTTATTTTGTGATGAATAGAATTTTGCTCTAAAATCCAGTATTATTAAGCTTTCGTTAAGAACTACATCTTGAACCTCTTTATTATTACAGTATCTGACCAACTCTTGGCGTTCATTAGATACTTTAAAATAATTAAAATCACAGCAGTCGCTACAGTTGCCGATATCAACGTAAGCGATCTTTAAGTGAAGAAGATTATGGCGTATTGAGTAGATTTCCCACCTACAAATAAGTTCGGATGAATTAGTAGCGTTATAATCTGGGCTCATTATGGCGCCGCTTGTAGAGTTGAGTATAACTGAGCCACAATCATATGAATTTTGTACTATTTTTAGCACAGAAAAAGCAAATAAACATACGCTCAGCTTTATCATTTTAAGTGTCAAATAACTACTGTCAAGAAATGTGTCAATGATGTTAATTATTGTTATATCCAATAACGAGATGCATTTCAGACTGTCGATAAAATGTTCATTCCTGAATAGCTCTTAGTAATGGAACTGTGTATACAGTAAGGCCCTAAATATTCCCTTCACCCTACAAATGTCTGAACGACAAAGCCAAAGCTTTTAGAAAAAACGTGGATTTTTATTTCTTGTTAGATAACTTTTAATGCTGACATCGAATTCTATTAACAATATAAAAAAATGTTTACATACAATCATAATTTCAATAAAAATAATTGCCACAAACATTAATTGGGCATCTAAATATATACGTAATTTCTAGCTACATATGCAAACAGTATAAATTCCAGTTTGTTATTCTCCAGATTGTGGTGCCGTTGAATATTTAAATTGAAATTTACGCAATGCGCTGACTGGGCAAAATAATAATGAAAGCAGGACAACGTAGTGCAGAATGGCAATTTTTATCAGCTTTGTCATGTGAAATCAACGTTAGCGTTCCCTGCTTAATTGTCAACTGTTGCCCTTATAAAAATTATTCTATATATATATATAAGAAACTGTACCGTGGAATGCACAGACGATTAAATATTTTGAAGAATTAAACTTATTGAATGGATGGTCTGTACGGTTTCAAGAAGTCGTGATGCTGTGAATAGTGGTAATCCCGGGACACCGAATATCGAGATACCATCTCATTTTAAGAGGTTTTAAAAATACCCGTATTTGGTGGAAAAAATCGGTATTTCGATACTGGTCAACAACAAATTAATCAACTGTGGTATACGTATTTCGGACATAGTATGTGCAACAACTGATGGTGCTACTGTGATGAAATTGGGAAGGCTAGTAGATATCGACCACCAACTTTGTTACGCACATGGAATTCATTTAGCAGTGATACAAGAAACGATAATTAGATGAAGTCCCTGAAGATGAAAATACCGAAACAGAAAGGGAATTAAGAATAAATTGATGGTGTTACTGTTGAAATTGATCACTCACGCTTTAAAAACGTAGAACACTTTCGCTTATCGCCAGTCATAAAAAAGTTCCTTTTATCTGTTAGTCACAGTCACAAATGACAAAATTTGTAATACACACAAGTATCTTCTGTGTTTACAGTACCGGTATTACGATATTCACATCGCCAGCTATGAATAATCTAATTTCAGTTATTGAACGCGGTTTTGTGCCTGGAGAGTATGTTGGGGCGATGTTTTGCGATGTCTAAGGCCTTTGAGTTTCGTCCGGTATTTTATTAGATAAATTACCGTACTACGATTTTTTTATTGCGAGTGTTATCAAGTCTGATATAAGTAATACACAACAGCACGTTTCTTTTAACGGTGTGTCGCCAGATTTTTACTGTTACGATTGGAGTTTCGAATTTGAAATGGAGAAAAAATTATTATAAATTATTATTATTATTATTACTACAATGGAGCAACACAAAAAGAGTTTCGTACTTGCTTTAGAAATATTTGTGACAGCAATAATGCATAATATAAAGCGTGTAGTTTTGAAGCATCTACTCAATTAAACCACCAATTTTGTCTAACAATCGCTAATTGGCATGTGAGATTGAATTAACATCGCGAATTAATGTAGAACATTAAGTTGTTGACAATAGAATTCAAAGCACGATTGAGCTCCCAACTTACATGATTAATAGATTTCTAGAGTGCGACTACTCATGAAAGTGATTAGTGAGAAAACACAGTGTTAGCATTGGATATGAAGTTTGCGGAATTATACAAGATATCTAGTAACTTTGGAATCCGTTTGGAATAAATATATGCGCAGGGCAAAGTAAAATAGGGAGATACAGTAGGAAATGTACAAAAAGTGACAAATTACAATACTTTTTTAATTGAATAAATCTTAAGAACTCTCTAAATATAAAAATGTTTTTTAAACAACTGAAAATTAAAAGTAAAGTACACAAGAAGACAACAATAAGCACAGTCTCCTAAATTTACGTAGGATTCTCCATAAGTAATGCTCATTTTAAAATCGTTCAATGGTCAGTATAAACCTATGACCGAAAAAGGCAAAAAAATAAGTTAAGTGTTTAGGAAAAAATGTCACGATCAATGTAAGACAACAAATCACAATAATGTCCGTGTCGAGGATTTCATTCAGTACTTTCATACAATAAATGAGTAACACTACTACTCTAATAAAATATAGCTCTACTTTTCACTCATAAATTATTTAATCTAAATAAAATATGTAGGAATTATTAAATTTATTGTAATATGAAGTTAATTGAGATTATATAACATCAACTATTATATCAACAGATTGCTGCTCATCAGTTTTGACCAAAACCAGAAGACTCGACAATTAAAAAGGTGTTGAAAAGTAAAACCGATTTATTTCTCGTTGTAATCCAAGCCTCTTAATGATGCGCAACACAAAGTATAGAAGAAGGTCCTATGCTGTTCACATGCACAACACATGTAGTGTTGACAATTGCTTATCAGTGTACCCGAGAGTCGTCGAACTCAAATCCGAGGCCAATTTAAAATAGTTAAGTGAATGCACGACCACTATTGTTCCGTAAGATATTTAACATTTGAAAGAAACTCTGTACGCAGTCCGGATGACCTTAAATGCATTATGCAAGTTAAATGTAATGCAACATCTATTTCTGTTTACTGGTAATGATGTTATTGGTCGTTATGTTGCCTCTCACATTAGTTTTGTTTTACTTTCCGAGGTAAGATATTGCAAAATACGAATGGAACAGTAATATAAACGTGTTTTGGTTCAATTTTCATATCCTCCAAAACCAGAGTTCTAATTTTTTATAATGCGGTAAGTTCATATGCAAAGCTGCGCTTCTTCCAATACATATGTACTGGAAGAAAAACATGTAAATATGAATGTCGTACAATAGAAAATTTGATAAGCAAAAAATTTGAATGTGAATTCGATTTGGCATTGTATCGCAGTCACTATGCCCAGGGCTAGTTCAGGTCTACCGAACATCAGCGAGCCACAGCGCTTAACTGGTTGCATATGCATTTAAGTGAACGGTCCGCCTATTCAATTACCTACGGAGGACAAGCCGATATTGTGGAGAATAAAAGAAAACCAGTTAATATACTTTACAATTTTATTTTAAATTTATGCAAAGTAATCTTCAAGAAATAATATATTTCACCATTCTCTCACCACTCCACTTTTTGAAACACAAAAAACTAGTACGACACAAAACGATTAACAACTTCTTTAAATACAGGTGATCGTGTATGACTCTCTTAACAGCTGAGGATCCAATCTTGAATTGATACTCCATTATAGCACACAGGATTCTGTTGTCCTTTTCAATTATCTTAACAGTAGCAATTTTTTTTTTCGGTGACAGTCGTACGAGGATGTGCTGTTCCTTTCTGAAGCTAAACAGAACTTCTGTCGCATTCAAAGTCTTTATTCAAAAATTGAGTCAACTAGAAAACAAAGTATTCTTTGTTTTCTAGTTGACTCAATTTTTTCCCTTATGTTGGCAGTTAAAAAATTAATAACTACAGTTTCAACTAATGCAAATACAACAACTAAACCTCCTACCTATGTTTTGTTTCCTGATTTGAAGAACCTATAAAATGTACCCTTTCTATTAGAATATTTATATACACTAACCCGACAAAAACATAGACGCGGTATCGTTTCTATTTACGAAACAAAGTTTATAGACATTATATAAAATGTAAATGAGGGTTATTAATACTTGTTATGTAAATAGTCCATTTATAGATATTTCTGGGTATTTATTGCTTTATGAGGGGTAATTGAGATTTTCCCAGATCAAAATAGGAATTTTAAATGCGACAAAAATTTAGACCCTGCGCATTTATTACATTAATATAAGCAAAAATGTTTTAATTTGACACTTCTCTTTATATGCAGTGGTTGTGCTGGTAAAGTGTACACATTTCACCACGAGAAATTATATTTTATGTGTTTTGTGTGTTTGCAATATGGGTAGAAAAAAACAATTATCCTTAATAGAAAGGGGTAAAGTTCTAGCCTGGCACCAGGATGGTGTTAGTAAGAAGGAAATTGCTCGTCGGTTACGAAGAAGCGATCATTCCGTTAGAAATTTCCTAAAAGATCCGGAAAATTACGGCAAACCAAAAGGCCAGGGGCGACCGAAAGCTGTAAGTGAGCGGGATAAACGCATGATATTGCGGTGTGCATTCAATTCTTCTGCGTCGGCGAGAGTTATTGCAGAACAGGCGGGGGTACAAACGCATGTGCGAAATGTTCAAAGGATTTTAAAGGCGTCACCCGTAATATCACGGAAGAAAATGTTGAGAAAACCGCCACTTTCGGCGAAACACAAAGAAGCGAGGTTAAGATTTGCTGAAGAACACGTATCCTGGAAGAAACAATGGGAAAAAGTTATATTTTCCGATGAGAAACGTTTTAATTTAGACGGACCGGATGGGTACTGGCATTATTATCATGATCTGAGAAAGGAACCAAAAGTGAAAATGACCAGACAATTAGGGGGTGGATCTCTGATGATATGGGCAGCGATTGGATTTCGCGATAAAAGTGGGATAGTGTTTTGCACAAACAAAATGACATCTGTGACGTATAAAGACTTATTGCGTGACAATCTTCTACGTTTTGGAAACCAATGGGCCGAGCGCAATTTTGTTTTTCAGCAAGATAACGCGCCAATTCATAAAGCAAAAACCATTACTGAATGGTTTAAAAAGAAAAAGATTAAAACTTTACAGTGGCCGACACGGTCACCAGACTTAAACATTATTGAAAACATGTGGGGTGAATTGGCACGTCGCGTTTATGGCGGAGGCCGTCAATATTTCACGGTACAGGAACTGAAAACTTCAATAGTGACCGAATTGTAGAATATCCCTCAAAATTGTGTGTTAAATTTATATGTCGCAGAAATTGTTTAAACATTGGAGTAATAATTTATTATTTAGTTCATATATTACTGGAGGAGATATTTTTAAGTTTATTTTACTTTTATGAATAAAAACTTAATTAAATACCTTGCTAGTTTCGCAAAGAAATGTTGTAACCCTTAAAACCCGTAAAACATTTTACCGCGTCTAAGTTTTTGTCGGGGAGTGTATATGTACGTATTTTCCAAAATTAAAGATAATATATTAGTGTCATTGTATATTAATGTGCGCATCTATTAAATGATAATTAAAAACCACGATTACTCGGAGTACTTACTTTGTCCACAGATAAGGCCAAATAACAAATCATATCAATAATTTCATGAGACAGACTATGGGTATAACAATAACCATAATTTGATAAACTCCAAGTTCTTCTGTCCTTTGCAGTTCGTCATAATTTTAATATTATTAGCATGTGAAACAAAGAATTGTCTGTTTCAGTCGCTATAAATAGAATTTGTAAGTCTGACAAAGCTGTAAACAGAGGCTATAATCATGTGTAAACTTGCGTTCCATATACAACGGAAATTCGTTTTGAATTGAGGTTTGGTATTAATAGTGCGATACTGAATGTTATTTTTAGTAATGTATATTTTTATATGAATAAAGTAAGTAGGGATTAATTGATTTATGAATACTTAAGACTAAATAAAAAGTGAAAGCACTCCATACTCACAATATGTATAGCTTCAATCAACACAATTCCGTCACTGCTTCTGTTTTTGGCTTCTATATCAATAGAAAATTATACATAATTTGCTCCTCCATGTGGTAATAGCATGTTTCACTATTAAATTAAAGCTTTGCCTTAAAATATTGTTGCCCATTTCCACTTCTTTCAAACATCTCAATAAAAGAAAAGAAAAAAAAATACCACGGGGGGTCATGTACTCAAGGTGAATTTAATTCGAGACACACATGTAACATTCATCAATCTATGCTTCTAACATGTATTAAATTAAATTGTCATCTGCTGCTGGTTCCTAACGATAGCCATACATAAGATTTGGTATAAAGAAAAACCATTGGCATATTTGAAAATATTTAGTGAATTATAATCATCGAGAAAGGAACAAATACTGTAATATACAAAAAACGTATATAAAAAAAAATAATTTGTTGTCAAGAGAGTTGTATTAAAATATACCTGCATGTATTTGATTGTAATAAACAGGATATTGTTTGTAAGGCGTTTGTATTTAAGTAATGTGAATTATTTATTCTGTAGGTGTCAAAATAGGAAGCTGGTAGTAATTTTAGCATTAAGATGTAAATGTTACCGAAACACTAGTGGAAATTACGTGCCTTGCTTTCGTATTGTTTCAATTATAACTTATGTAATTCAGACACATGTAGCAATGAATTTCGAAACACTTGGCGACACACGCACAGAGAAAGACTGGTCACCTTACTTGCAATCAGTGATATTTTCAGTTTTATAATTTAATTTCGACCCATACACTGTGCAGTCTTCCATACAAAGATATGTGTTAGTATCCATAATTAGGTATATTACCTTAAGTACACATAAGTACACTTAAATGTACTGTTAATTGAAATTTAAAAACAAAATTCTGAATAATATGAAACCTGTATGCCTGTATGAAACAAAAAAACTTACCCCATACTAATACCTTCCGATCAACCCAAAAAGGCAAAGAAAAAAACTTAAAACGCAAAAAGTTAGGTGGAAGCACTAGCGTATCAGTTACGTCTGAACAGAAAATATTGGGGTAAACAGTGAAGTAATATAATTTGATTCGCCGAAGAAATTTAAACTCAAATACATAAAGGAAATAGCGCACCAAATGTTATATTTTTAGATTTAGCACTAAATATTTTCACTTCTTTTGTCATACTATTCCCACTGAACAGAAAATTCATTCTTGGCATTGCGCATTCTAGAACTGTCAGTAAGTACATTTTCTGGGATTGAATCATAAACATTTTCAAACTTCTTTATTCTGCACACTGGGTTCACTTTAATATTTTTGCGATTTCTAGTACTGAATTATCATCCAGTCTGGCGTAACAGTTCAATTTACTTTTCATAGGAGGAAAAGTATTTTTGTGAAATGATTCTAACGACGGTAGTTTGCATAAGTATTTTGGTTAGTGATGCTCTAAAGAGGGTACAAAGTAACCATTGCAAAGAATATCAATTCCAAATGACGTCTTATGGAAGTACTAATTTATCAAGTACACATAAATTACGCAACCCATGCATTGAACATTTATTTACTGTACAGGTTATACCGCTTTAGGGGAGAACTATATTGCATGAACTTCCGCTTTCACAAGCTTCCCCTCCTTATATGTCGAACGTACTCGTGTCTAGTAACACGCACGAGGGTTTCCACATCAAGCAGCCGCTTGATTATAAACGAATTCCTTATTTTCTCCAATTTCTGTTACTACTCTCCCTTAATATCATTCAACTCATTCGGTTTCATTTCATTTCGTTTGTATGTGTTAATACGTGCACAATACTCAACGACATATCGCATTTAATCATTGTCGCGCGATGGTTGCAAAAAGATAGTACTTAAACGACATAATTAATTAATTCTGGGCGTCTCGTAATGTACTCGCTAACTTATCGTCAACATGGTAGGAGAGAAGACATAAACCAATTAAGAAGAACATCTGACCCCGCAACGCAGCCGTTGCTGTCTTGCAGTTATGGAACATTCAAGGGAGTATCATTTTCGTGCAATTCGGGGCAATGAGATCACGATGCCTCCTAAATGAATGGAGTTTCTGTGAAAAGCGTGCTCACATACATACATACATAAGATTAATTGATGTATTCGGTTTTCCACCAAGAAAATAGTGTTTTTTTATCATCACACTAGTATAAGGCAGTATAAGGTTAAATAATTAATATGAAATTCTTTGTTAGTGATATTTTGTGGATGTATTAATCCCTCTAACAATACAAATGTGATAAAGAAGAGCAGATAAGGCATTGTGACTGGTGCAAAAACAGGAATAAAGAGTATTAGATAATTTAGAATACGCTAAAATTAACAGTTGGTCGAGGAAAATGATGCAGTACAAGTTTACATTGAAAAAACGATAAAAGTACGCGAACATTAATAATTTTCCCTGTAAAAACATATACTCTGATCACGCGCCAAAGATTGTCAACAGTCCCCACAACCAATACCCCAGAACACATTTGAACCCTAAGTACCTGTATGAAAATGTATGCTAGTCTACTTCATCTTAACATACACCAATAATTTATTAACACAATGGCGAGACAAAAACTTAAACGAAATTTTACACCAGTCCTCATTAAGTTTCTTGTTATTTCCAGAACGAATAAGCCACAATGTTATATTATACTATTGATCATTCTTTTACCAACGACATACGTTATTTGGTTTCTAGTTATTTCCTAAAGAAAAGAAGTAAGTCACAATGCTGTACTTTAATCAATTAGTATATATTTGTCAAACTTATATTAGCCAATAATAGAATGTGCATATAACGAATTGAGAATTCTTAAATTTCAACCATACATAATGCGATACAGATGGTTACAATGTTCTCAGATAATGCAGGTTTGCTTAGACCAAATCCTTCCAAGACGTATCAATTAAGTAAATATTTTGAAGCGATAAGATTACATTTTGGGAGGCCATAAGTGAATGAAGAATAGAATTTTATTCTATGAATGACTACTTTCTTCGCTTTAAATAATTACATAGCCATAATAGGATTAAGGGAAGATAATCAATAGTACTTGATTTGAATGTTTAATACTGGCCAATAGAATACAAATGTGGATTTTCGTCTACATTTATTCTCTGGGTCGGTATAAACCTTTTGTTATACCTATGGAAATATTTCAAATATTACACAGGAAAAATTTATAGACTACAAAAGTAGCTGCATTTCTTATACTACAAAAGCATTTCTTTTATTATTTTAAGTAAGCTTTTCTATGAAAACTTAAATCGAAAATTTTACTTTCTATACGAGAACTACGTACACCAGCTCGCAAAAGCATTTCAATGTTTTGTCAGAATTTCTTCGGCAACCAACGGTATACATCCTGTTACGTAATACATGTATACTTATGGAGGTGTATAAGTATATCTTAGAAGTATATAGCGGCGTTAACCGAGTGATTTATATACATAATTTAAGACCACTGAGTAACAAACATTGGAAAATATAAACTAGTACATTACATAACGATGAGGTAAATAAAAAATTATAGCAATATTGCAGTAAGTTTCAATACTTTGTGTCTACGATGATATAACTTTATTACAGGCTTTCTGAGTAGATGGATTCAAATAGACGGGTTTTATGTTTCTCGGATTTGCTTATCCAACGTAAAGGCAGTCTTATGCAATGATCTTTTTATAGTAACCTGTATTTCTTAGCCTTTTAAGAAGTATTACCCCTTTTGCGTACCCCGAATCAGGGACAGTTTCTTATCGTTTTTATTGCTCGGCGAACATGACCTTGTCCGTGTTGGGAATATCTTATTTATTTGCCTAAAGAAATCCACAGCCTCATCACTACAGATCGCCGTGGGGGTAATTGTCTCCAACTTAAGAACCATTGATATAGAGGAATTTAGGTATAAAGAAATGCCAAAATCAGACAAACTACTTAAATCCACATAAATCCACATTTCCGGCACATAAAACATGTATTTAAGGGTTACAGTTAACGACCAACATGTATTGCATACGCCATTGTTGAAAGTTATATAAAGTTTGTACTTCAAGGTATATTGTATGAAAATTACCTGACGTATTATTTCATTAAAATTACACATACCCTCTCGTGATGTTTGTGTTTTTTCAACAAAATTCCGCTTCCGGTCATTGAAGTCGGATGTAGTCAACAAAGTTCTTCGCGGCCGACGAACACGTGTTATGCGTTTAAATTTGATTATATACCGTGAGGCTTACTGCACGGTTTGTAGAGCGGAAAGTATATACAAAATTTATTAATGCCCTTGCAGGTTATAAAAATGCACGAAAGCAAAAGTTTAATTAAGAACATATTCACAAAGGAAATTAATATGAATATCATGGCAGTTCTACAAAACCAAAATAATTGAGTTTTTTACCGAATTCGTGAATTTTCAATCTGTTTTCTCACTTCCTTCAAGATATTCTTCCGGTTTGATAGACAAATCTTCGCAGTGTCAATCAATACTTGTATCGATTTGCAATTTTGACAGAGCCTCGCTTTATTAACTCTACTAGCGATTTCCTGCATTGGTTGTGAAATTTCAGCGCACGTTTCGACGCGTTTTATTCAAGATATTGATTTTAACCTGACATTTGAAACAAGAATGATTTTTATTTTTTATATTGTAAAGTACTAATTAAAGCTATTTCTTCAGAACTTAAATTTTCACTGTAGAAATGTCTTTCGGGTAATGTCGTGTAGTTGATTTTCAACTTGACGTTTCGCTGACTATCCTGTCAGCTTCTTCAGAAGATTTCTAAAGACTGCTGTTGTTGTCTTTTGCTGCTCGTTATATATCCCATTTCTGTTCCGCTTTGCTGATCCATAACCGTTCTGCCCTGCTGATCCATAACCGTTCCGTTCCGCTGAGTCGCGTCGTTCGCTGCATGACGACCTCGCAGTGCCAACCTCCACGTGTTGCTGATCCTGTATCCATCTTCGCGATTGAAGTTGTTGGTGTTCTTCATTATTTCTATGGATTCGCGTATTATCCTCGGGTAGTAGTGGCTGGTCCTGGCTAATACCTTGACGTCGCTGTAGCTTATGCGGTGGTCTCCTTGTTGGTGCAGGTGTTCTGCTACTGCAGATTTTTCAGTATGCCTAAGGCGTGCGTCTCTCTCGTGCTCTTTTACTCTGCACTGAATACTCCGTCCTGTTTGACCGATGTAGCTTTTTCCACATTGGCATTTCAGTTCGTATATGCCTTTTGCTCTTAGTTTTGGTAACACGTCCTTATTTGGAGGGAGTAGCTGGTCGATTTTGGTCACCGTGTTGAAACGTGTGGTGATGTTTTTCTCCCCTAGGGTCTTTTTTAGCCTGTCGGTGACTCCGGCTATGTATGGAAGGTACGCGTATCCTGCTGGTTGTTGTTGGTCTTCGTCTTTTCTCTGCTCTCGTGGCTTCCTTATATCTCTTGTACTGTAGCCGTTTTTCTGCAGGGCGTTTTTGACGTGTTGTATTTCGTTATTCCTGTGATGTTTGTCGCTGATTTTTTCCGCTCTTCTTAATAAAGTGTTGATGAGGGATCTTTTCTGTTGAGGATGGTGGTGAGATGTTGCATGCAGGTATCGGTCTGTGTGGGTTTTCTTGCGGTATACACTGTGGCCTAGTTTGATGCTGTCATTGCGCTCCACTAGGACATCTAGGAATGGTAAGGTGCCGTCTTCTTCGATTTCCATGGTGAAGTTAATGTTTGCGTGTTGTCTGTTGATGTGTTGCAGGAATTCCTCTAGAGTTTTTGGTCCGTGTGGCCATATGACAAAAGTGTCATCTACATATCTGTACCAGCATTTAGGTTTCAACCTGCTGGATTAACCCTCTGGATCTTCTGAAGAAGCTGACAGGATAGTCAGCGAAACGTCAAGTTAAAAATCAACTACACGACATCACCCGAAAGACATTTCTACAATGGATTGCGGTCGTGAAAGCCTACACTCAACTATTAAATTTTCACGCCTATTTTTATTGCCATCGTGATTAAATTAGAGATACAGATGGAAGCAGAATACTTTTCAATCTGCTCATAGAGTATACAATTGAACGTCACCATTTTGAAGACTTGCAGGGAAGGGTAGTAGATTTTACACGCATTGTTCCACATGGCCAACATGGTATAGAGTGGCGTATGATATAATGGACTTAAATCGCTTTATTTCCTTGTTTCCTTGCTTAAAAACTTTTCATTACTTTCAATTTAGTTTTTGCATTATTGTTTATTGTATTTATAAATAGAACTGTTAAGCGGATCCGAATAATTCACTATTGGGATATCCGGATCTTGATGTTATCCGAATCTACTATCCGATACTTCTGGATCCGCGTTATTCGATAATTCGAGCCTTCGAAATCTTAAATTCAGATTTTTATCGAATCACTATCCAATAACATGTATGAAACCCTGTTCTCTAGCAACATTTTCGAACAAATACTTGCAATAGGAAGAATAATTATTGAACAATACAATCTAATAATCACCAGATTTATTGAACACATATGTAGTTTGAATTGTGCACATGGAAACTCGCGATTTTAAAAACTATTGCACTCTTTCCTCATATAACGCAATCTGTATGTTTTCTTTATTAAACATTTTCTCAGTATGGATCGTAAATATTTTACAATAAGTTACTGTTTTTACATAGGCCAATATGCATAGGTTAATGTATATATTGTACAGTAAATAAATGTACATGATGATATTTAATTGCAGATTTACCTACAGAGCGGACGCTTTTTTTCATTCTAATAAATAGGAATAAAGCATCCTGTTGTACAAACAGAACCATTTCAATCTATATTAGAAGTTTCTGTTAAAAAAAGCTGTTTTAATTAACGAAATAATTACGAATAATATAACTATCAATAGCCAAAAATACCGATAGTACCCAACACTTTATGTAAATAGCTTCCGGCTATACACATTAAATTGGGAATACTTTCTTACTAACGTAGGTATGAATTTTTTGTCCATCAGTGGGTTAATGAAGAATGTAACAACTAGCATTTGTTAACTACTTCACACATGGCTTTACACTTTTTGGTTTACCATAGCAAAATCATGAATACAATAAATACTACTAATAGGTCATTAAATCCTATAGTAACAAATCAAAAGTGAATATGCAAACCATTTATCAAATATTTCAAACCGCTAATAAGTTATACAAAGCCTGTAAGTTTCTACAGACATACCAAACTATTATTAATAAAACATAGTGATGGAAACTATACGTACATCGGCAGATAATATTGTTTAATTACCGATCCCTTGGCTTACTTTATCGCATCTATTGTGAGAAGCTGAAACAATGCAGTACTCTGTACCGCTCTTATCAACACAGAACCTAGTTAGATCAACAACTCGTATTTATAAGAATAAGTATCTGGATCTCCAAAGTGTTTGTCGGAAAAAATCAGAAGCTCATAACAATGATAACGTAAATAACTTGCATAGTATTCAAATAGGACTAAAAGAGTAAACAATATCATTATTAAACGCAGAGCAAATAGGTTTAACCAGCAATTTCTCTTTGTTCCGATAAAATTACTTCATAACTACTGGCACTGCTATATTAATTTTATAGGTGGATATTATACAATCGTCAACTGATTGTTACATTGTCCAAGAGCGTAACCTACGTATAATAAAATCTAAAAGTTTAATTAATGTGATATTAAATAATCGTGAAGGAATACAAAGACGTTGATATAACCACGATAAAAGAAAATCGTCTTGTTGCCGCCAATATACGATTAAAACTACTTTAATAATATATTTTTTGCTTGAAGTAGTCCACTAAATTAATTCTATTTAGTATAAAATTGAATATCAGGATTGGTTGATGAATTACGATATATTATGTACTAGATACATTCAATAAAGTATATAAAATATACGAATGCAAACGTGAACACTAAATACGTAACTTGTTTCACATATAATCTACCACAAATATTTGCTCTCTAAGATATGTCAATTTGAAACCCCACAGTAATACAGAAAGCACTTGCCGGATTAAGAATGTAAAGTTGCATATCGCTTCCGAACAGATCTAATATTTAAAGAGCAAATTTACTAATGCTCTAGCCTCTATACACCGGCTGGTCGGAAACGAACAGACCGCTATATTTGGAGATTGCACTGTGAAACTGCCACGCGCAACATTTTTTTATCTAACGTAAGAGAGTCGTCAAAAAGAAAGGTTATTTAAACCAATTAAAGTGGTGTTCGGAAATCTCTTTCCCGTCAACATATTAGCAGTATTACTTTATTCAAGTTTTTTTCACAAGATAAGCAATTTTCCCGAGGAACAAAGGCTTCACCCCATTCTCCACGAATATGCGGAAGGCATTGATAGGTTTGCAATTGGATATTATAAATATATTGTCCAAAAGTACAGTGCAAAAAATGCAAAAAGTTACAACGAATTCAAATTTGGAACCGTTAATGTAGATGAAATGGTATCATTTGCGTCGACAACTGTTGTAAAGTTCATATTAACATAAGAGTAACTCATTAAATAATGTAAGTATTGTAAATTTGAAAAAAAAAAATAGCTGTATAAAGGATGATAGTTTACAGAAACCTGCCATAGAAGTAAATGCTTTAGTTTGGCATTTGCCTATAACCCATGGCAGGGCAAGCAGGATGTTTATGTCCCCGAAGGCGTATCTGATTTATTTCAAATGAGTAGAGTTAATTGTTCATTGAACCTGAAAATCAAAGTTTATTAGAGCTAACGTTCCAGGTTTTGTACATATGTATGTGTATTGTCTGAGATAACAACAGAGAAAATATAAAATGATAATTTCAAAATATTGTAGTTTACAGATTAATGTTACAATTGTAGCAAAATTTTATAATTGTAGCTCAACCTTTTAACAAAACAGCAAATACTGTAATAGAAAAACAACTACGTTAAATATAACAAAACAGTATTGTTTTAGGTATTTAACGATGCGTAACACCGGAAATGTATAGACCAGTTTGAGTACCTGTAAAGAGTAAATTCAATAACAGAAGTTCATGATAGAAATAACATCTTAGCTCTCGGACAGTCTAACACAAAAAATCGTTTGTGTACAACAAAATGAATTAATCTAACTTCTAGACTTTATACCAATCTCTGAGCCCACCACAAATGATGATTAAACTTTGTGTGGTTTATTAAAAATACATATTGTAATAAGCTTGCAAAGATACATTCACATCAATTTATAATTACGCCCTAAAACCCGTAACCATAACTTAGTATTTTTCCGCTGGATGGCAACCATACGAATATTTTTCCTGGCGTTTTGATTTCAAAGTTGATTGGATAGTGGGACAATACAGTATTTAGAATAACTTTGGTGAATTTTAGTTTCTATATTCCAAAAAGCATCACCTCGTCTTCTTTACACAAAAATATTTTGAGGTCCGGTTAGAAATGTGTAAATGGCCATCATTTAAAAATTATAATTTTTATTATTTTTGGTTAACGGAATTGATAAAAAGTTATCAACGAACAATCCACTCTGCATATTATTTGAAAGCTTTAGTAACAGGAAGAAACCTAATTATATAGTGTTTATAGTGTTAAAATGAATATAAATAGAAGATATACACATCATCTCAACACCCTTTGAATTTGGTCGATAATATTAGAGCGTTGACATTTACAAGTGAAGACAGTCAACGACTGTCGACTGATTGCATCCAAACAAAGACAAAAAATCACAAAAAGAAAGCGGCATTTGACATACCGACACGTCTTGCTTTAAATACATTATATACTGCCCCTGTAAATCGGCACAACGTCTATGCCAAGTCGCAGTTACGTAATTTTATTAATAATTATGCATGTTAATTCAAATAATTGTTCTTGATACGGTCAAGTACTAACCATTCATGCTGGTGGTCGTAAACCAAACATATTGTGTAATGTATAGTCATTAGAATAATTTATATGAAAGTATTAAATAGTAACACACATTTCCTGCTAACGTACAGGACATAGACAGTTAGAAAAGATTTTGCTACGAAGTTGTTTTTGTGTTCATGTGTAGTATCTCATAGAATTAATCGAAACAATTGAGGTATAAATATCTTAACGTAACACGATTCAGAACAGGAAAGATGGAAATAATAATATACTTTTTGATGAATATTTGCCAGCATTTAGTTCCGCTATAGCAGCTTAAGCGAACAAGAACGCAAATACATTCCGAATTGAATTTTAAGTTCAACATAATATATTAAATAACAACAACAATAACTATAAAACATTAATTGTTCTAACTCATTCAATTAGAACAACCATCCAATCCGAGTTAAAATGAGGCCTAATCTAAAGTTAACCTAAAATTCGCGAATAAAAGAATATATTTAATTAAATAAAATATAATTCATATTTAATAATGAACAGTAATTTATTAAAAGTTAGTTGATAAGTGCAATAAGATCAAAGCAAAAAAGTCGCATCAGTTAACTTTCATAAATAGACTCATCCAATATCAGATGAAATGACAGAGATAATTACTCGTAAGGGTACAAGATATCTCCTTTAAAGATCAAATACACGCATACGAGTTGAACTAATCAATAAATGAGCATTATTACCACAAATTAATTATGACGAATAAAGGTACTTTACGACTTATTGTTGCAGCAATTCTCTCAAGCCTTCATTTAAGCTTTATAAGAGTTAAATTAATTACCTTGCTTAAACAAGAAAAAAAAACTATCCCTAACTAACATTTCTAATAGAAGTGAATATGTGTGCAAGAAGATGAGTGAAGATTGACAGGAAGCGGTTTATTGAATTTTCTCTTTACAATTTTATATAACTATGGATACCAGAATTTAATTATAGCAAAATACGATTAAAATGAAAGTATATTAATAAGTTCATAACCACACGTGATATTTTTGGGACCGCATAGTTATTATTAAAGATAAAGTGTTGTATACATAAAACGAAAACGGTATGCGGCCAATCATTGTTATGACTTTCAAAGATATGAGCAAGGCAATTAAAACATGTATGAGAGTCAAACTGCATTACATTATAATTAGAAACATAGATAAAAAGACATTCTGTAATATGTTTTTAACTAGTAAAGGTTCTGAAAGTAATTATGTTGTTAATTATACGCTATTAATTATTAAATATTGTTAAACAAATTGCAAATCAAAATAAGCAACATCTTGTTTTAAATATCTTGAGCCATTTTTCAGTTAAATTAATTTGGTCTTTATGTACTGCACACATAATTTTTATTTATTAATATCATTTGTGAAGAATATATCATCTATAGAAGTTCCACCTGCCTTTCTTAGTTCTATTATTTATCTTATTAAAAGAATTTCCAAATGACCTTTTCAATAAATAAAAAAGTTCCTAATGGGTAATGTAATAATGAATTTAAATTTCTAAAACTTCGAAATCCGAAGGTCCGAAATCTAATACCAAGTATTAGATTCGGAATCGGAAATTAGATTCGAAGGTCAGATTTGAAATTCAACTTTAGATTCTAAACCAAAAATTAATATACGCAGATGCACGTATCGTTCATTTTTTATATCTGAACATATGCTTCTAATATTTTGACGAGTTGGAGACGAAAGGTATTATCGTAAATTTTCAAATCGTCAAATTTCACAGAAAATGTAGGAAGTAATTCTTATGTATTATTAGCAATCTTTCAAATTTGGAAGATTAAAAAAACTTATTTTATTTTCGTTACCGTGATCGTTTCAGAATAAAAGACTCGTCAAAGCATTAGCAGCAATGATCAGAGATGGCAGCTTTATGCAGACATACATGGGACAATGGGACAAAAAAGTAAACTTGGACGATTCGCAGCAAACCTGTATGAAAATAAGCCTTGTTTATACTGCCGATTCTACCAGTGTACTTTTGTCCCATCCTATACGTAATGCATGCAGCACGAAAGAAAATGCAAATAGTTTAGGTAACAAAATGTTCTGCTGCAGACCGCGGGTAAATAAAAAAAAATATAAACCCAACCGAAGGCGAATTTTGTAGTTGCCCTAGGTCTACAAAAGCACTTTTTTTATTTAATTAATGCCCTAAATTCATCCTGACTGTGTGGAATATACTATCATTTATCAATAATGTCATATCTAGTCACAGTTTTATCATCATTTCCTTTCTTACTTGTGTTACAACTTATATAACACTTTCTTACTTCAAATGAGGTATGAAAAATTCAACTTTCTAACCGCCTGGGAAAAAAAGATACCTAAGTTTATCATTGCTACTCTAATTGGACAGCCATAAGTGTGATTTACGAGTTGTTTACTTCTGTTCCTTTTGGCAGTAGGGAAAATTTGGCAATTATGTAAGTATATAGCCAAATGTTAACAATGTTTGTAAAATGCGGATTTTTTTAGAAATTTTGGGTCACTAATTTGGAAAAATATAATATGACACTCGGGTTGTAAGTGCCTTTGCGGTCTCAGTCTAACATCAATCCCCGGCCACAAAACTACACATACGCCGCTTGTAACATAAGTAACTATTTTTGATTTTGTAGGATTTCTATGCCCAACTACGTATTGATAAGAAAGAAGCTGAATTAAGACTTACAACAATCACTTTCTATTATTAATCCGATTTAATTGCATATAGAAATCGACTGTACGTTCATATCTGCTGTCATAGTTTTGAATGCAAAACAAGTGACGAGTACCATAATTTCACATCGTAATACTGCTTTATTTAGAACAATAAGAGAAATTTATTCACGTCTTTCGCATGGCCTAAAATAACAAAGCCAAAAGTTTTACTTACTGTGCTAAGAAGAATAAATTCGTATATCACCGCAATGTCCGACACATCCACACACAATAAGCACAAAGAAAAACGCAACCTTGTATGTATACGACCACAAGACAACCCGTATTGAAATCTATACATTCACCGATATATATGAAACCACTAATAAAACGGTCCCAAGAGTTTATATGCAGGCCGGATATATACGAAGAAGTGATAACAATAGAAGTCTTAAGCAGTGCTACATTAATATCTTCTACATTATAGGTATAGCAAGTGGGGTAGAGGATTTATCGATTTGCTCCCGTTCTTTTTTTAAATTGATTAATTAAATGAAGCGCTGCATGAATTACATCATGTTAAGCGTCCTTGGAATTAAGAAGGCAATTCAAGCTTTGTCATCCAGTTTACCGTGCTCAAATGAAGAGATTCAATTGTTTTCCTATCTAGAAGCACACAAGTCACACGTATGGGGAGTAAATTCCGTCGAGTGTCCGTGTTTACTATTCGGTAGCTGCACGTCATAAACATTATGGCTACTGTAACATTTACTGATGGTTGTAAATCATAAATAATATACTCACCACTAGTGAGTAGCAATGGGTCGGATTCGTTGTTCATTCGAGTTCCATATATGACTCGATCGATACGAATCTTTACTATTTATACTATTCATTCCTATAGGTATAATGAACAAACAAAATTGAGTTGGAATAATATTTGGGAAATATGTTTTGCTTGGTCTGAAACTTATTTTTAGTTTGATTTCGATTTTTGTTTAAATTAAGTAACCTTTACAGTTGAGCAAATACTATTTTCATCTCAGGTAAAGTACCTTTTGCAGTCACAGTATTATCAAGAAAAGTTGTTTGGAATGAAACGTCATGGCTTAATGGAAATTTTCTAAATGATCGGCCTACTTTGATCAAATCCATTTGCCTTATCGTTAATTCCAATATGATTATCAAAGTAATAGTGACATATTGAGGCACTGTAAACGAAGAAAGTACTTTACCTGAAACGAAATTGGCAGACAATGGAATTTATCAAAGTAGGTCGATCAGTCAAAATGTGTTCATAACTTATTATTCTGAACAACATTTCTTGTAACACTTTGGCATATTGTCAACAGAAAAAGTACTTTATCTGAAACGAAAATAGTTTTGTAAATGCTTACTTGATGTTAAAAAATCTAAAACAAACTAAGTTTGGGACCAAGTAGGACTTATTTCCCAAAAAATTAAATTCTAACTCAAAAATTTGTTGTCCATTATACCTATAAAACATGTCATCTTTTACTTTACTCGCTGTATACTGTGTATCCCATTTCACACAACGTAGATGTAAGTAGATTTGTAAGATTTGACATCTAATAAACGTTGTCAAACGCAAAACCTTTCCAAATTAAATAAAAACTAAATGAAAAAATAGTAGACTAAAATAACACTCATATTATATAGATAAATTTGCAAACAGTGGACTACAAGATAATGCAAAATAAAACAATTATTTAAATTAACTAAAGCTTGTTTTTTTTTGGAAGTGCGGTTAAAAATAATGTCATAGCGCATAACTTCGCCAACAATTTTACTGATTCACGTGAAAATTACATCAACTACTAGCTTGTTAATGGAATAATCACTACAAACGTGTATGTGGCTAAGTAACCATTAAAAAGCCGTTGTATTGGCGCCATCTGCAAGTGATCTAGATATATATACGGCCACGTTGGGTGTAGCATACATAATAGAACTTGCATGGTATTACAGCATTACTTAAATGTATTGAAATCAATATATTTTTAATACTAACTAATATATAGTAAATATAGACGAATATATAGACGAATATATGTAGTTCTAGTATTTTTCATCCGCTCTGTTACATTATATTGCACAGCAATTTTGTAGTACTGATAAACACAGAATCATTAAATACTATAATTTGAAATCTTGATACTATTCCTTGAGACAAGGATTACATCTTACTGAACAAGCGTGCTAATTATATATCAAATTATCTTTATTTTTGTTTATTTACTACACTTATGCTCTTGATCAGTACATATGCACATATATTGGTTATAACCATTATGCTTACATTGCCATAATAAAACGCCGTCAATGATCGAAGTATACAATGTGACCAAGAAAACTGATGAAGTTGGTAATTCGGAAGGAGATACTTTCGATTTGTTAAGTTAATAACACTTTTCATTTACACTATTTCATTGGTGTTATGGTTGTTGTCTAGGTAGGCTATTTTCTTTCTGCGGAGCCTAATAATTGTATAATCTACGTTTATTTATAGAGTACTCTCGTCCTCAGGGCGGTTAATGAACAACGAAATTGATAGATTATTAAAAGGACAAAACATACTACGAACTCAGGATTTGATGGTATGGTTGCATATACAGAAAAGAAACTCAACTACCAGAATATTGACAGATAGACCGTAATAATAAAAGTGAAAAACCGGAAAATATTAGTAAGCAATAGAAAAGGATAGAGGAAGATTGGGGTCAAACAAAGCCGCACAATTTACTATGTGACAATGGACTGTAGGACAATGGAATAGAGGTACCTGTAGACTAATCCACCACAATAAATGGCTTAATTGAGTTTCTTATTGAAAGAGTGCTACAATTTCCACGGAAACGTATAGCTTGTATAACTCCCCTCCTCAGTCAATGCATTTTGCATCCGTGAAAACCAATCTGCAAAACATTCTTTCCAATCTTGCCGATTGATTATTTTATTTTTAAATACATCAACTACTTCATTGGTCAATGTAAACTGTAAACTTCGTAACTTATCCTCTACACGCGAAAAAAGAAAAATAAATCATTAAGTGCTAGGTGTGGACTATACTGCGAATGACACAATATTTCTTTGAGCATTCATATACTCAGTCGTTTAAACAGCAGTGTGCGCTCAACCCTTATCTTGGTGGTTATGGTTTTTCCACTTTTGTTGTTCTCAAAAACCCAACCTGTTGCTTTCTCTCGGAATCATAGCAATTCATCACCTGTAATCGATGTACACCAAAGCGATTCAGTTTAGATCCGCATCATGCCAAACGGGTTCCTCTTTGAATTGGAATCGAACTGTGGGGAATCCAACGGCCACTAAGTTCACGTACCATCAAACATTTCTTTAAAATGGTGTCAATTGCTTCCATATCAATTTTGAAAGTCCCTTGAGCACTCCTAGCAGTAATATGCCAATCCTGTCAATCATATTTCGTGTACCAAACCTAGTAACTCCCGTTTTTTGTTTAGGAGCTCAAAAGTTGTCATTTAAGGTAAGTCACGTTGAAATTTATTGCGCCACCGTTTTACGGTAGCAAAACAATACAACTTGTTATCAAACATTCGATCGATTTCCTCAACCGCTTTCTTTATGACTTAATTATTTGAACGTTTGAAATTTAAAAAATCACAATTTGGGGAAACAATTACCTTAAAACTATGTACTTTTACCATAATTAGAGCTGTAAATAACTATGTTAGTATATCAAGCAACATTTATA
>LR737386.1:10672074-10707968 GCA_902655005.2 Marronus borbonicus
TATATATGTCGCAATCTGCTAGATAGGCTCAGCAGAAAAAGAACATCCCTCATATACAAATATAAAAAAAAATGACTTTCTGTGGAGTAGGATACTTTTATAGTTACGGCGTGCATTCACAGTGGTATTCAAGATCGAATAGGTTATTGATAATATTCGAAAAAATGTTGCAAAATGCCATTATTTATCCAGACAATGCCGTACTTTTGAACACCTCAAAACAAAACATCAAGGGCGTGTCCACTCAATGTTTTCTTGTTTCTGGAAGTGTTTGCCATCAAACGCCTCCTGGGAGACCCAAGGTCTTAACTTCAAAAGTTAAGGAAGATACACACCGAGTCTCAATAAATTTATTCGTAAGTTTTTTGTAGACTGATCATACGGAAGTTGCAACACAGCAGTGCGGAAGCAACGACATCATCCATACGAATAATACCGATAATGGTTTTTGAATAGTATTAATAAAGATTACATTTTAAACAAGACATTCTTTACTGATTAAGCTTGGTTTCGCTTGATTAGTTGTGAACTCACAATTTTATGGAACCAGGTCACCTGAAAATCCACATGCTGCTGTTGAAAAAATTTTATGAATGATTAAAATCGGTGTGTAGATATCAATGTCAATCGAAGATGAATTATAGCACCCATTTCCTTTCACAAAACCATTAAAATGATGTAAATCTAAAGGAAATATTACATGGAATATTTTCAGCAAGATGGAACCATCGCAGATTCAGCAGTTATTTATAAGGATATTTTTCGTTAATGAATGATAAGTAGAGGAAAACAACAATCAGCCAGATCACCCGATCTGATTTATTTATTTGAATTATTGAAAAATAACAAATAAATATTTATATTTATTATATTATAGTTATATTATAGACTCCATAATATTGAAGCATTACAAGAAACGATTCAAAATGAAATTTTGAAATTACATTAAATAAAAGTTTTTGTTTCATTCCATTACTGAAATAAAGTTAGTGCTTTTTAGTGCAATTTATCAGGTACATCGTAGTCAACATAGTTTTTGATCACACAGTATAAAATTCTCTTTTGCTTGAATTACCTACCTACTTTTTACATTTTGCTTTCAGTTGATAATTTTTTATAATTTTTACTAACATTACATACCTATCTACTAATAGGTACGCATCATAATGGAAGTTTTCAACTTACAAATTTAATCAGAACTCCAGAGAACAATTAAAATGTATCTGTTGGTCAATATTTATTTGGTTTAAAAGTAGCTAAAAATATCCACCAGAAGTTGTAGCGTGTGCGCCAATAACTTGTTCGACAAGCAAATTTCCAGAATGTAAAAACGGGCAGGTGTGCATGTTTAATAAGATGATCGTTAAAAACTTTTGAATCAATCACAAAAAAAAATCGTACAGCTCTAAATAAACGTTACAGACTGTAACAAATAAATAAAACGTTTGTCCTTGAATCAGTCTTTTTACAAGAGGAATAACGTTTGCAAAGTATAAAACAGTACATAAATTCAACTGCAACAGCGACCGTTGACAAAGAAAAAAGTTGTGAAATAAGCAAGGCGCAAATGTGCATTTAATATGATATTTGCAATTATATTTAGTTGAAAGCAATTGATATTCATCTCGATAAAAAAGCACACGCACAAGCTATCAAATAACAAAAACCGTAGAACTTCAGATATTATGTTAATGTGCTATAAATATAAAATAGGCATGTAATTCCCAATAACAATAATACATAGGTAGATAAGATTGGTAAAATGAAAATACGTCTTACTAACAAAAGCAGACATTTTGCAACTGAAGAGACATGTGGGACCCAACCAACACCCTTCCATGGGACAGCTGTCTCCACTAAGGCTGACGAAACCAACAAATCTATACATTACACCCTCATTTCAACATATGTTTTCAAGAAAAAAGAAATTCACAATCTATTTAATATTTGAAAAGTTTCTAAACTTACTATGTCTCATTATTGAAAACAAAGAGCGTAGAATACTTTTGGTTTCATTTAAATGTTCGCTGTTTATTTGAATTCATATAACATCCAAATTATCTCGACAAAGTTATACATTTTTTCAATAAAAAAAGAACCTTTAGCTTTCTTCTTTATAAAATAAAAACCGGCGCGCGATTCATACGAACAAAAAAAACTATTTTTTTTTGAATATTATTAACGTAGGACAACTGTTTTCTATTGTACGATTAAATAATACGTTAAAGAACAACTTATAATAGATGAATCGTGAAAATACTTACCTAAACTGCTAAAATTCCTTAAAAACTACACACAAAACGTAACTACACAAAGCCGGCGCAATATTCTGTTCAACTTTAGATTGACTGAAACGCGCATAATCCCTAACGAAGATGGCGGCTGGAGGGGCTGCTGCGAAATGCGAGACCACTATTGGTGTATTTGATTTAGGACGCTTCAGTGTTACCAATGCATGTAGTAAAACATAGGGCTCCACTCTAGGGTGTGGTAGTGCTTTATTTGCACAATAATTATATTGGAGATTGGACGATAATCATATACGATAGATGAACGATGAATCACTGTAGTCGAAAAAATTCATCATTCTGTTACTTGAAATCATTCTAAAACAATCTTATGCTTCTAATAAACTATAAAATATACTGCTTTGGTTTATTGAAATATAATATTAAGAAGCTGATTACATTCGTGAGAAAATTAGTAATTTTCTTCAAGTGTAATCAATATTTCAAAATTAAAAAAAATATATTAAAAATATATTTTTTTAATACTCTGGCAGATAACTATTTTATCTGCAGTGCGATATGGTTCAAGTTGTTCAAACCTGTCACAATCAGCAGTTGAAGATATGGAATATGACTTATCAGTAAGAATATTTAAAATATATCACTTGAGTTAATTTTCAGCAGCATGTCTGCTGTACAATACATACAGGATGGCATGGAAATCGTTGAATTTTTGAAAAGTGATCAACTTGTAGCAAATATACAGAATTATTTTGGTGTACAGTTGCCTTCAGAGAAACAACCCGGCGATCTGAGAAATGGAAACAAAGATAGTACTCATCGAAGTTCGAATAATAAATCAACGTATATTATCACCAATAAATTTTGGTATTATTTATTTAAGTTTGGTACGGAATTAGGCGATGAATTGTTTTACGCGATGTTCATACCTTTCTGGTTCTGGAATGTTGACGGTGCAGTTGGAAGAAGAGTTATATTAGTTTGGGCTATAGTAATGTGTATAGGTAATATTTGTTTAGCGAATGCTATTTGATAACTGTAGTCGTTGTCTTGACAGGCCAGGGGATCAAGGATGTGGTGCAATGGTCGCGACCAGGGTACCCTGCGGTAAAATTACAAAATAAATGGGTCTTAGAATATGGCATGCCATCTACACATGCCATGGTAGGCGTATCGATTCCATTCTCCGTTCTGCTGTTCACATTAAGTAGATATCAATATAACATTTTGGCCGGTTTGGTTATAGCAGTCCTATGGTGCTTGTTAATTTGTACAAGCAGAGTATATTTAGGAATGCACTCTGTTTTGGTAAGTAGAGGATTTGTTGAGAGTGTGATTAGTATGACAAGTTAATTTCAAAATGAAGCTATGGTGCTGTCTTTAACCCATATATTATTCAATGTTTATTCTTTAATTAATGCAGTCGATACCATCTTTTAGTATTACACATTTGAAAATGTCTTTTTAAAGCACCATGGTAATATCTGTGTTAATAATTGAACGGTAAATATTTGTGCAGCCTTATTTTTTTTCTTTAATTTCAAATTTGGTTTCTTTCTTATTCTGGAAACAAAGTAAAAAGTTTATTTATTTGCAGTAGTGTTGCTAGATACTAATATCAAATTTATTTTCATGTTAATTTAGCAAGAAATTATTAGACATCTTTATGAGATGTAAAATATGTATTACAGTGTATATAAAAAATACCGACTAAAACTTAATGTACTATTTGCATTCAACGGGAGGGGCATTGGAAATTCATTTATACATATTCTTAAATATATTAATAAATGTGAAGTATTCGACGAAAGCAGCATTCACAACTACAAGCTTAAAATTGAACTCGTAACTGAACTAAAAATTGATCTATGTAAATACTTAAGTCCTTGGCAAATTGTATGATTTTTACAAATGAATAAATTGATAGGTGTAATACATTTTTAAATGATAGGTTGAATATATCAGAGTTTTTTTATATGATTAATTTTCAACAATTGTATCACTACTTTCTATTATCATATTTATGTGTTATTTTGTATTATTTCAGGACATTATAGCTGGTTTAGTTCTCTCAATCATTCTAATGTTTCCTTTGGTACCCTTAGCCGATCACTTTGATAATTACTTTCTTACAAGTCCAACGGGTCCTTTACTAAGTTTAGTATTATCCGTTCTTGTGATTATTTATTACCCAAACAGTGATAAGTGGACGCCGACGCGGTAAGGTTAAATATAAATAAGTAATTAATACATGTTTTTTTGCATTTGTTCGTATCTTCTAGTGGTGATACTACTATGATTGTCAGCGTATGCGTAGGAGTACAAACAGGGTCGTGGCTGAACTACCAGACAGGAGTTATGTCAGCCTCTGAATTATCACCACCATACGCAATTATGTGGCCTTCCTATTTAATGTTCGGTCATATAATAATAAGGACGCTCTTGGGATTTTTTATGGTTTTTGCTACAAAGATAGTTGCGAAAAATCTTTTCTATAATCTCATATGTTCTTTTCTTAGGTTAAATCCTGATGTGATACGAAGATCGGAAAATACTTTACAAAATAAACAGAAGGCAATTGTAGAATTAGGTTGTAAATATCTAACATACTCCACCATAGGTTTTAATATATTGTATACGATTCCTAACTTCTTTAGATTGCTAGGTATCGAGAGGCCGACGTTTTACACAGAAATTTAGTGATTGTAACGAATTTTTAACTAAAAATATTGTGATACTTATTTTTATTGCTGCATTTAGTGGAAACGTATGTTACAAATGCGTTGAATGTTATTATTAATTTGTACAGCTTCCCGTGTTGCGTGGTCTCAGACGTGATAAATGAGAAAATTTTTACCGCTACGGAGTGACAAACTCCGGTGCAAATTGAAAACAACAGTGAATCTAAAAGAATTAATGCGTTAGCAAATGACTGAATATTTTTTTACGGCAATCACCAAAACACTTTTTATTTGGATTTAATTAAAAGGATTGCAAATAATTTGCTTCTAGAAGCTTAAAAAGCCTCTTGAGTGATTTTCACTTACATTTATTGTGGTTGTTCTAAAATTCAAAAACAGTTCTAATTATCTTAATATGGTCTCAAGAGAACGAATTGTTTTTGGATATTATCTGGACAAATGAAGACAAATTTACAAGAAATGTACTGCCAAATAAGCACAATTCTCATCACTGGAGCAATTTAAATACCCACGAAAACATTTAATGTTTCATTAATGCTAGATTGTTTCCTAATGGTAATGAAGTTAAAAGTGTTTTCTTCGTTGTTTTATGAATATATAATGAATCAATTCTTTTTGAGCTCTCTGTTGGTTCCAAAACTTGTCCTTCCAATGTGGTAGTAAAGTTTTTCTCACATACGATGTCTTTTTATAATTTATTAAACGTGCCATTAAACCGAGAAGAGTGCAGAATGTAGTAGGCTCCGAACTATATGTTCGCTAACTTCATGAAAGCAATTACAAACATTTAAAACTACTGGGTTATTAAACATTAGATTTTAATCTATTTCATACATATCACTACTGTAGTATCGAAACGCATGCCTTCGTATTTCGAATATTTCCAAGATATTATAGTGTAGTTATAATATGATCTTTTAAAAATCAAATTGCTTATTGTGGGAGAATATACGAGAATCTTGTGTACCTACAGGCACTCCAAGGATTTATTCGAATAATGGATACTGTAAGAATATGGTTAGAAAGAGTGTAACATCACATGGTGCTCTTTTCCAGCACATTTACAAATGATGAACGGTAGTATTCGGGTGTACGGTTTAAATTGTGTATTTTATCATAAAGACAAAACGTAACCTACAAGCTATCGTAATACATAAACAGCCTCAATGTTCACATCGTGTAATTTTTCCCGTGCTTAGAAAGTAGAGTAATGAGCGTGTATTCTGGTTGTGCCTAAACTTTATACTACGAGCAAGGAGAATGTTTAACTCATAATTGCGAATGCTGTTTTAGTCTCCAAGTGTAACTGTCACTCCATGGTTTCTATTCTTGAACGTACACCAACAGATCACAGTTCATAGCTACTAGTTTTATAGATTTTGGAGTAGAAGCCCAAAATACAAGAAGATACTAACATCTCACTATTTAAATCTAACGTTTGATTAATAAGTATTTTCACTTCTTTTCTAAAATTGCAAAACTAAACTATTTCTAACTATGTGTTAAGATTATGTTAGCTCCGTTTAACTTATCTTGAAATTAGGTTTCCATATTCTTTTGTTATACCTCAATTTTGCATTGGGTATGATTGTGTTTTTTACTGGCACATACAACAGCATATCGATAGCCCATATTTCTCTTGGAATGACTAAAGTTAGACAAAATCATTAACGATAATCTGTTGGATCAGTTATGTTCAAGTTTAATGCAATGGAAATCTTTGAAAATAATATTTTGTCTTCCAAGTCATAAAATATTTACTCTAAGTACATTCATACGAGAACTCTACTTGAAATTGTGATAAATTTCAAAATAGTGACGTTTACTAGTAACTTATTAATAATTAGTAGCAATACAGCATAAGGCAATTACACCAAAAATATCTATTAAATTAGGTAATTTTATTTATATCAAGCTATTAGGAAGTAGTCAAAATAGCTTTAAGTTATACATAATGTATTGTTTTTAAAATACATCTACAAACTATTTATTGCAATAAACAATATTACAGCTTTTTAAGTATTTTTTTTTGTATTTCACATCAGTTGATTTAACTAATGGCAAATTAAAAAATTGAAACTGGTTGGACACGATGCGAACGTTGTAATTGAATGCCGCATTGCGAAACTGGCAGCATTTTTTAATTAGAAGTGAAAGTCCGAAAGAAGAGAATCATTGGAACTAATGATTGATGGAATTGGAGAATTTATGGATTTGTAAAACGACCTATGAACCTAGAATTTACTCCTCGCAGCATGCTCGAGTATTTGGTATTCAATTTGTTAAATGGCAGTCTGGGCGCGGTTTGCTGTCGAATTCGGCTTATCGAATTCAAACTCCAGATTGACAATTCTCAGAGTGAAGTTTTCCGTAGTGTTTCTTTCACCAAATTTGGCGAATGTCCAATGAACATTCTCGGACGCTGTACAGGCGCAGACGTAATAACTCTGGCCGGTCGATGTCTCCTGTTGCTACAGAAAGCTGTTGGATGTAACGACATTGGATTATTGTTATAAATGTATGCTTTCTTTTAACCTTGAGATTTCTTCTATACCTATAAATAAATACTTTTACATAAATAGTATTGTGCAAAAAGTAGCTTAAAAGAACTGTTTCACACGCATATTATGACATCTAATAGACCTCTCAGGTAAAAAGGGCTCGTTGTGATAACATATTCACCAGTTTGAAGAGACACCAATAGTAACAAATTCGTATGAAATCTTATGCTAGTCATCCGATCTGCAATTTCGTACCTTGAATACGGTAGGCAACTTATAATGCACATTTCTTGGCATTTAATTTTTAAAATAATGTACGGACGAAGTGCGAAACTGACATTTTTCGCTAAACAAATTAACTAGGCATGCAAGGATAATTAGCTCCAGTCAAATGGTTGAGGTAGCAGGAGCCAGGGAAAGCAGAAGCCGGGGCTGTACAGGAGTGAATTGTACGGCTAAACAGAACATTAAATATCAGCTGTAGAGCAATACTGTGAATAAATAGAAAGCTACTGTTATTATTTTTAGCTTAAAAACGTGTTGGTAGAAGAGCCGGAAACTATAAAAAACGGTACATTTTTGTTTATAGGGCATAAATTAATAAAAATTATAATTAATTTGTAATACCAGTTATATAAGGCCGGTAGTGATTGGCAGCACAATGTTGAAACTTTTTGTATGTTTGTGATATTTTCCATTTTTTTTTCTGAGAACATTTTTTCTTTCCACAAGCTTACATAGTGGGTATATCTTAATAATATACCAGGAAAAATGTAAATACGGCTGTAAAACGAAATTAGCGTCCATTAATACAGTGGCATCTATAATATTGCAATTTAAACAAACAAAAAAATAAGCATACAGAATGTAATATACAGTACGTCAGTGCATGTGAACTAAATGACCAAACTATAATTTTTGTTTTGCTTCTTTAAGGGAAAGCGACAAATATCATGAAAATATTTTTGAATACATGTAAACATTTTTATTTGGAACAGTAGATATTAACAAAAAAAAAAAAAAAAACGTAACAAGGGCAGTACAATACTATCTTCACTAATTTGTAAAGTATACATGACACCTGTCACTAGTTAGTAGTATGGTAATAGTATGTATTTCTATCAAGTTACATCCGTTTTTCTAAAAATTCCTTGCCGTTATTTTTTGTACTTGATTCTTGTTTCTTTACTCGACATAGTTGTTTTCTTTATTAACTTCTTATTTGCTGCAATTTTACAAATTGTGATGTCATTACAAAACACTTCCTTGTATTTATTTATAAAACAGTATATTTGCATAGAAATTCAAAGGTTGGGTTGGATATACATTTTCACCGTCAAAATCTGTAAATAAAAAAGTACGAATTATTAGCATAACTACTTTTACCACACTTTTACCTTTGTTAGTGAATTGAAGAAGCTATTAACTGTGCTTGGATTAACATTAACAGGTACAAAAATATCTAGTAAATATTTCTTAGCTGTTGATTCTAAAATAATTCTATCTTCACCTACGTCTAACGTAAGCTCTTTGGACGATGCCTGTAAATTGAATTAAATGTAACGTAATATAATTGAGAACTAGTTTCATTAAAATACATACCACTTTTGGTAAACTTATGTCAGCATAAAATTTATCCTCCTCATTTTTCTTTCTATACAATATATATCTTGGTATCTCATTATTTGCGACTTTGGTTGATATTTCTTCTATGATTCGTGCCTTGGTATCCTTTTGTGGTAGTTTAATAGCAGCCGCTTCTCTATCTTGTATTCTATGTACTTGTAAGTTTCCAAAAGCTTTCCGTTGCTTCATTAGAATCCGTTCGTCCGTAGTAAAAACTTTATGCTTGTTACTAATAGCTTCGAATATAATAGCCATCACAAAGTTTCTAAAGATTTGACTGCTTTCAACTCTGATAAAAAAATTATCATTTATAGCTACGTCGCACACTTTAGCTTCTTCGCCTTTCTTATCCGGTTCTGTTCGCATTTCTCCTATGCTCATCGGTACCCTGTACTCTGTAATCTCCTCCGATTCCAACAACTGGGCAAGTTCATCCTCAGAGATATGATTAGGTGGAGGAGGAATAGCATCTGTTTTGCATACATTTATAAAAAGTTTGGTTTCGGTACCTATTTCCCGAGTCTTTACGCAAAATCCTGAAACATAAAGAGTGCATATCATTAAATAATTAATAAAACTATCGGGGAAATATCACGATTATGATTTTAGCGTATATATCTTCGGGCTTTGGAAGAATAAGAAAATAACACTGTAGTGATAACTCTTTGTGTGGAGGGAAATATATTTATTTTTACTCCAACGTTTCGAAAATTCCGGACTATCACTGAATTAATTTTCTCAAACCTCAACAAAAGCATAATAGGTAAGCCGGTTTTGGATTCAAATTAGCCACCATCTTCTATTCTCTTTGTTCGTGATTATGGTGTTATTAAATTCTATGCGTGTGAATCGTTGTTTCTGCTTCGCTACTTATATTTCAGACAATACCTAACAAAAGTGTTTCCTAACATTATATGATTAGTTATTATACTCTAAAATAATCAGCAGCGAAAATGCATTACGCCGTGTTAGAAAGAAACATTTTTCCAGTGAAAATATTCACTCAGGGGATTTTCAATTTCCAATTGCGTGTTCCTTATCGTTATGGTTTAACAGCAAGGTCGGCTGCACATTATTTTACCTATTATTATCTTGATTAAGAATAACGAGAGCACCAAAAATATATTACTTTATGAAATTATTTTCATTTGATGAGCTAGTTTCATTACTCCTTAACATAATTGAGACATTTCGTACTTTCCATTCCTTAACAAAAATAGTATCTGCTTAAGATAGTTAATGTAAGGTTTTAAGAGTATCTTCGATTTTAATAAATATTTTTAATTTTGTTGTACAAAACAAATTGATAATTAATTTCCCCACAAATTATTTATCGGCAAGTTCTGTAAATTACACATTCTTATGTAATCTTTCACAGATATGCATTTTAACTCTTATGCTCAAGGTCAGGTTGACATTGGTATACTTCGCGAAATTCATTGGAACTTTATCCGCCTGGTACTTGCCTTATTAGTGTGTTAGAGAAGAATTAATCTTCATACCTTCAAACATTTTCAGTAAAATTAATAATGTGGCTAATTACCTCTTCAATTTTTAATTTATGGCTAACAAGTTTTGTTTGAAGAATGTCGAAGAAAAAAGGCATAACTGGTTTATTAATTTTTAGACCACAATAGTTACAAAATTAAAAATATCTATTATTTGCACAAGTGTCCAGATGCATCGGAGGAGAATAATTCTGTAATAGGTACTTGACGAATTTGTGTTTTTTTTTTGTATCCTTTTTGGGACTTTTTGCTATTTGCTATTCATTCCCATAAATCTCATAAAACTAACAGAATCATATCCTTAAACAGTAACATGTTAATAGCTTCGATACGTATTTACTAAAATAAGTCAACCACTGTGCGGTTTTTAATTGTACGCGTTACAAATTTTTATGTGCTGCTAATACGAGGCGTGTTTTTTAAGTAAGTACCTATTTTGAATAAAAAAGAAAAACAAGTGGACTTTTCTTTACAATTTTATTTTTACATGAAAGTCCGTACCTTTATCTACTTTTCTACACAGTTTCCACCAATATTAAGGCACTTACAACCGCGGCGCTGCAGCGGCCGAATTTCAAAACGGTACTTACTTAAAAAACACGCCCCGTATTTTAAATACAGAATGAACATACGTGTTCTACGAGAATTAAACATAATTTGTCTTTAATTTGTTTAGCATTAAAACTTCGTTAGGTTTCTTACATAACAACGCACAACATTGGTATGTAGTGGTAGTTCACAACAACTTCATGCTATTTTACTGATTTTAAAGACCTAAATAAAATACGGGTACATGACTCATTGTTTTTAATTGTACGGATTCAGTTTATACTCCAAGCATCGTTTTCCATTACATACAATGCTCTTTCTCAAACATATAGCCGCAAGCAATGGCAAATTATCATCATTTACATTCAATCACTTTAATGCCATGATGCAGGCATTCCTTCAGCAACAGCTAGTTACGTAATCTTTATCGAAATGAATGAATAAGTTATACGATAAAGATAAAAGAAGATTCTACGATTTCGTAAACACCTTGGCATTTAACATTTCTGTGTCGTCAACGAAGAATTAAATGAAACAATATATCAAGGTGAATTTAATCCTTCAGTTCTTATTGCAAGGTATTTAATTTGAGTAGATATACAATCTACTGCCAAAGAATTTTTGATATGTTGCGTTGAAAAATAGATATATACACCATATATGCATTCTTATGGCATTATTGGATAATTGCTTTATTATTGCTTAGTATTATTGTAAAATTGTATTTTTTGTTAGGTTTATCATTTGTCTCTATTTTCGGAGTATTTATGTATGCAGCATTATCCATAATTTTGATCAAGAAATCATAAAAATGTTGAAAAACTGAAACAAATGGATAAATAAAACATATTAATTTTTCAGCAACTTTATAACATAAGCCGTTATTATTCAAAATAGCCTAACACCTTCTTGGCACCCTCAGAATAAGGTTATTCAAGTCTTACTGTGAAGTAGTCTTCTTCTAAAGTGACTCTATAATTTGTCAGCAGTTTGAAACTCTTCACAGCCATGCATAGGTCTAGCAATTGAGTCATTATAGTGCACCAGCTTCAGAGTGCGGTAACAAGCTATCGATAAATTTAGGGGGTGTGGGACTTGTTTATTGAAAGTTGAACTTTACACTCCATTTGAAAACGTTACAAACAATGATCGTTGTTGAGTTTTAGGAGCAAGTGCTTTCAAAATGTACTTCCCCTTTGTTTATGAGATATAGAAGAGAAGTTGTAGTATATCTAAACCTAAGATTTGCTTAGGTACTTGCATCAATTGTAAAATTATAAAAAAACAATTGTGTGCAAAGACTAAAAATTATTGTTATGAGAAGTGTTTTACATATTCATTCCTTCAATAATCGTAAACACAAAAAAGTAAATATTATGTTTTAACACGGGATTTTATGGGACGTTGTTATTCTCGGGTTCTTTCTTCTAGGATTAATATTAATAATAATAATAATAATAAGTTTATAAGGTTATTTAATGTTATACTTGTGATAAATTAGATCATAAATTTTCTGAGAAGTGGACACTTAAATATTTTGAAACCAATAGAAGGTGTAAATCGGACACTTAATTTTGAACCAGAGGGACTAACATTTGCTTGTTTTTTTTTGGAATTTGCCATAGTTTTATTATGTATAATTCTAACAAGTAAATCCTGTGGAGCTACACTGTTACAGCGATAATATGATTAAAACGAAAATGACACCCTAACGGCACTCTAAAACTTACTTGACGTAATTGTTGCCTTTTGCAATTATGACGTAAACGCAATAAATTGCAAGTCATATACATATATTTACATAAGAATCTTAATATAATCAATTATTCGGTAGGTATCAAATTACTAATCTATTCTAGAACAATATATTGTACTAATGATAATAAATTTAGACTGGAGTACTTTTCGATATCGGTCGATACATAATCGATTTTATAAAAATTAGTTCTGGAAACACGCGTCGAAATATTGTTAATTCTTAAGTCATTAGTAAAAATAACTATTTTACCACTTCCGTTCCCAGAAAAAATAGGATTTTTAGTTTTTCGAAATCATCTTGAAATATAAATGCTTCTTATGAAACTAAATCTACAACAGAAGTAAATATTTTCAACCCGAGGGTATGCAAATCAAAACACAAAAAACACATAATTGATTGATATAGTAATTGTTAAATAGTAAAATTGTTAAGAGGTTTACATATGTGAATTTCTCAATTTTATAGTAGATATGCAAGCAAGCTCTATTAACTAAACAGAGAAATATGTCATAATATGTGTTGAAACGCAAGTACAAGGATTATTATAGTACTCGTTTCGCAAACAGATTACTCCAATTTTTCCTTTTGGATTAGATAAGTAACAAGCAGTTTAGTACTTATTCGTCTATCTAAGTGCTGACTTACAATTAAAAGAAATGTGTGACCTTTTCGTGGAAATAATTAATTATAGTTTTAGTTATAGATATCTTATGAAATGTTGCACCGAATGTTTATAGCAAAAAATAATTCATAACTCAGATGGTTATACTTTTTAAAAGTAGAATAGATTTTTTCGCTTTCATGCTATCGTAGTTTTAATATAAGCAAGCGCTATTTTTAAAATAGCTCAATGTGATTATTTTCAAATTTACATACCACAAACTTACAAAAAAAACTCCTAAACTCACGTGAACACATTAGGTGCAAAAAATAATAAATTATCCCTATACAATACATTATGTTGAAATACGTATCAGATTTCACATTCTTATCTTGACAATGTAACAATACAGCGAAATATAACTATATAAGGTGTCATTAATAGTAAAATTGTGTAGTCAAATTGGGCCTTAAATTTCTACATATACATATCTTCTCGTCATAGATCGATAAACCTAAGACAACAGGGACTCCCTAATTTCAGTAACGAAAAGGAATAAACAGATAGGGATTAAACAAAATACAAATGAAATTGGATACGTGGCTTCATTATTGACAAAAAGAATAGCTAACTCATTATGCAAACATAGTAGATAACAACGTGACGGGTAAAAATATTCGATATTCTCAAATGCTATTTTCATTCTGATATAATAAATATAATATTAAGCAATCGTCTATTACATAAATTTATTAAAAAGATCGATTAATCTAATTATCAGTTTCTCACACGCTTTTGCGGATAAACGCACAGCTCGAATAATTGAGAAAACAGAAAATAGGCCCCGATTACAAACCAACAAGGTAAAAATATAAAACAGGGAAGGTCGCGCTTCAGTTTATTTCGCAGCTGTCAGTGAGTGTACATGGGACGTATACTTTATAGAACGATGGTTAGTTATAAATTCAGGACTGAATGTGAAACACAAGAATTAGTATACGACAAATTGCAGTAATGTTAAAGCTGAAACTTGGGGTGTTAGTGTAAAAGTGGAAGTAAGCATTGTGGATAAAGTTAGTCTTCAAGCTCATACTCACTAAAGTAAGTGCTTTGTTATAAAACAAGGTAAAATAAAAAATAAGGGAATTTTGCACGTGATAATTTATATCTTACCACTTTCTAAAATTACGTAAAAATTGAAAGCGCTGTTGCTCAAAATTAAGTTCTATTTACTTCAAATTCTTGTAATATTTGTATAACTGTTTGGTTAGTACATATGCAGTAAGAAGAACCTTGTCTAAATTCGTAAATTTTTGAAAACAGAATGCTCTTAGAAGACGTGCGTTTTTTTATGAATTTAAGGCATGAAGCAATTCAGGGATGTACTAGGTAAAATGTCGCTTTTTAAATTTTCAACAAAAAACCCTACAAAAATATTTACTCAAAAATAGAGCTAATTATTAAATAATGTAATCATTGCAACAGATTAACTCTTTCAGGCACAATCAAATAGTACGGACAAATTCCCTTTGCATTTAACAAAAACATATTTGCTCTATTGATCTGAAAAATAGAACTTGGAAAAAAAATGCGTAAGTTTATACTTTCTCAAAAAAAAAGTGCAACATCACCTTACAATTACAAGAAATTAATTCCACAATATTGAAAATAATTTTCCTTGGTCTTCTCGTTTAAATTCATTCAATTGTAAATAATTTTATCGTTGCGGGAAGTTAGCTAACAGAACATTCATTCTTCGAAAAGAAACTACATTTCACAATAGTTTTAGAACATTTGCTAAACACGAACAACTGCTGATATTACAAAAGGAAGTACGCATGAAGATACATATTTATTTTATGCATTTAATAACAAGGCTTTATTTAATATAGGATTTACTTATATAAGATAAGAAAATTTAATGCAAATACCATAATTATTTTGTACAATTAAACATGAACCACCTATTTTTCACACCATCAAAATAATGGTGATAATAAAACAATTTAGCTCGTTTAATTGAGTTGTATATCTAAGATTAACTGTTCAAGGTCTTCTGTTTTGTAGAATCTAAACACAATGAATTAAATACACAGCTTTTCTCTGAATCTTGTGTATAAACCAGATGGATGACTCCTAGGCCATCTTCATCAATATCATTTCTCAATTGACATTTTAGTTTGACCCTGACTTTTCATTAATCAACGTAATATGTATGCACGTTATCGGCCAATAAATACGCTCACAAAACAATACTACTTAATTAATAAATATGCTTGAAGTTGTATACATTTTTATGTAGATGAATTAGTCGTTATAGTTACTATTAGAACAATAAAAGTTTATAGTAGTAGTAAAAACGTTACAAAAACTATTTAAATATTCGTATAAAAAAAATTCATAATCTTGTTTATACTTAATAAAGTATTTCACAACTAAGTGATTAAAAAAAAGTGCCGCTCTCTCCATGAATAGGAATCTGGGCAATTTAAATAATTATTATAATCGAATGAAAACCGGTTATGTAAATATTAAAAATAACAACCAAATAAATGTAATTTATAAAATTACAAAATGATGAATGTTTAGCTTTTACGGGCAAAGACATACGTGCATCTCAAATTATGAAGTTATTTTGTTTACAAGATAATTAAGCAGATTCTAAACGTAAAGAAAAAGGGAACTAGCGCCACACAAGGTCCACTAATGTTATTTCTCGAAAATCTACAACTACTAGCATCAATACTACGTACTTAGAAAATATCAAATTTTTGTACTAATTATACACAAAATTTCTACAAAGATTTACAACATATCCAAATATAACATCCCTTCTGTCAGAAAATATTCATGATTAACTTTAATCGCCGTTGCCTGATTTTTATTCTAATTCAAATCTAAGTAGCTCAAAAACAACGAATGTAATGGCATATTGCACAAGTTGTTGCAACACAAACGTGAGGGAAGGTAAGCAGCTACTTTAGCCTGTTCACAAGAAGCCATGCATAAAGCCAAATCCACATTATAGTTATATTATTGACTTTGCAAGTGTTTCATACATGGGCGTAGCCAGAGGGGAGCAAGAAGGGACCATGGCCCCCCATCTTTTTGAACAAAATTATTTACACCAATATAATTAGTATGTTTTTCGTAAATTAACGAATAAATCGTATAATTAAATGATAATTGGAACGGAACGGAATACTATGCGCGATATTAAATTCGATTTACTCTGGCGTAAAAGATGGCGTGATTAAAGATTATCGATCGTATTTCGGCAGGTGTCGTATATAGACCGTAACTATTCGTTAAAACATATTCCAATTACGACTAACGTCGCCAGAATCAGGATTTGTTATGGTGAACATATTTTGGGCACGATCAAGTCTAGGTTTTTCGATTTTTAATGAATCGTAATTTGCAGGTGATATTTATTATCACCTGCACGAAAATATCACACATGATGAATTTTGAATTCGTGAACGAAATTTTCACAATTATCAGCGATGATTATTTTTCCGTTGGCGCTAGTATGCTCGTAAAATCTTAAACCATTGCTTAACGTATTGTCCCCGTCAAGTTCACCACTGCTGATCTGGGTCGCTTGAAACTGCTATGGATTTTGGTCGCCGCAAGTGTCGGTAGTTAGGAAACGGGCACGATAGAGGTAGTTTGCGGAATAACGAGTACACACGTGTTAAGTTGGAATGCAATATCTTTTATTGCAGAAATTCGTCTAGGTTCTTCCCAGTATACTAATTCTGCACCGATCATATTTTCAAACGTAAAGATAGAATCTTAAATAATTCGACGCGGGAAACGAAAACAATCGTACCATGCTCGCATTTGGTGGTCCCATTAATAATAAAGTGTAACCACGCACTTACAACATAAAAAAAACGATCAATATTATCCCGATAATCAATCCACGATAAGATTGGACAGAAACAGCGACCGAACAGCGCTGTTGAGATGTGAAAATTTGAATTACTTCCTGAATAGCATCAGTAAATGTACGTTTAGCCAAATAATGATTGAGACAATTAATATAGATTGTATTTAAATTAGTTAAAAATTTACACCTTAGGGATTCTTAATATATTCATCGTAATCACGGCAACCTCCTCGCAACTTTTGCAAAAAATAACGACGCGTCCGATCCGTCTTTTTTTGAGAATAATAGATAGATCTTTATTAAAATTTAATGCGGGTTCATACATCTTGTTATCACCGCAAATAATATATAGCGGAGCTCTTAGCATGTAATTAATTAACGATGCTACTGATTTAGCAGGTTGAAATTTGACATGTAATTGCGACTAGTTATTCTGCGCAAACATATTTGTTGCCGATTCTTTTGCTTCCAACATTAAATTTTCTAAATCGCGTATTCAGGTTTTATTTTGGCTATCGTAATGTTCAGTTCTATTGAAAAAAATTACACGACAATGATAACTGTGAACTTTAAATTTCTCTATGCTCATAAAATATTTATGAAAATAAGATAGAAAACCTCTAGTATGGACAATGTCGAAAAATCCAAATAACATGAGGATAACTGATGAAATCTCTGAAATAATTTCAGACCTTGACCAAATTCTGGCTACGCCCATGGTTTCACAGATATGGTTACTTTGCTAATTGAAACTGTAACTGTATACCATATTGTCGGACAGAGGGAGTATATTACAAGCATTGCTACTTATTTTTAAATAAAAAATAAATCAGAAATTATAATAAAGTTAGCGATTTCACAATTTACTAGAGCTTCTCTTAGCAACCATTTCATGACTGAAACAAGGACCATTTCCAGATTGATGTTAATAATACGACTTCTGTCTAACCTTTACATTTAAGGAGGAAACGAATTTAATTTTGCAAAAAGGCAAGTATGGAGTCCCTGAAATTAAAATCAGTATCCTTAACGTTTTCGGATGCAGTTGTGTCGTCATGAAACCAACATTTAAATATCCTTACAAATACGGTAGGCATTTTTGCCAAAGAAAAAGCTGAGAATTTAACTTAAAGAGCTGATAGTTTCCGTTGTCTATAACAGGGGCCAAAATGTAGGTCTAGGTCCATGACCAGAATTGCCTACTCTATATATTCTATGGTCTAGAGGCCGTTTAAGTCAGGGCGGTTTCACGCGGCTTTTCAGAACCATCTGCTATATAAGAAGTAAACTAATACGTAAAAAACTTCCGGTGATATTTTCCTAAACCGCTCTTTTCTTTTGGTATTGTGCATAAATCTTCGGTATTTTGGGTGTGTTTTAATAGTTTGAACCCTTGATTACACAGTTATTCGAACAATTTTAAAACGCAGCTGCATCTAACTCGATGAAAAAATGCATTCGTGTTGCTCGAATTATTCAACAAAAGGCTTGAGCAGTTAAAAAACAGCCCTTAATTATGTATCTGAAAGGGTGAATGGTGTTACGTTAGTTGTCCTTAATTTAAATCAATTAAACCGAACTAATCCTTAACCTGAAGTATGTGTCTATCGTACACCTATGAGGCAGACAGATCCTTTTAATTATAGATTAAGATTGGAGTTAAGGATTAAACGTATTCTAATTACAAAATGAATGAAACCCCTACTTACAAAAATATGAGTTTGATAGAGTTATTCATTACTATACAGCACAACTTGCATTTACCTTTATGTTTAGTTTCATTATAAAAGACCAATAAAGTATATTTCTCTCAAATCAACCTAATCTTAACAAACAATTTGTGAATTTGATATTACAACTTTAATGATAACCCCACTCTTTATTATTAAAACCTGCAAGTCATCATCATTGAAACATATTGTGAAATACTTCAAACATATGTATATATATCTATATATATATGTGAAAAATCTTTAAACGAGGGGTTTGCCGGTATATAAATACAGAACCATGCGATTCAACTCCAAATGCAGTTGTTAGTGACACTACCACCATTACATACATATCATTGTATGAAGAAAAGGATACATCACACTTACCTGGTACCGGTTTGACGAGTTTTGATGGATATTTTTCATTAGGTACATTAAATAATCTATCTACATCAGGGTCACTATCTTCCTAGAATAACGATTTTTTTTAAAACATAACCTCAACTTTGTTACTTATTATGTCGGACTTACTGTCAGCTTTAAATTACGTTCGACAATTGATGGGTCTACCTCGAGAAACACAGGTTTACTCATCCTAAATTAATATATTCTTTTTCCGGCACAACTCTTTTAAAAGTAATTTTTATTGACATGTACCACGAATAAATTTGATTAACTCGTCTTTTATATTCAGAATTCCGAAGCCAAGAATAGAAAGGAGAAAATCGCATGGTTTCAACGCATGCGCCTAGAAATACTTAAAAATGGCGGGTTCTGCGTTGGATAGATTTTGTGGTAGCAAATTTTGGGTAAGTTTTTCTATTTGTTTTTCTAATTTGTTGGTTATAATCTTTACACCAAATTGATCTGCATACCACGTCTTCTCGATCACATAAAATTAATTCACGTAACATCAATCTAAATATTTAAAATGATTTCTTTCTTGTATTCTGTATTTGAAATGAATAAGATCTGATGCTCATTGCTAGGGACGGTGATTTTTGTTGGCACGCAGCGGCGCAGACCGTACAAGATCGGCCGATGTTGTATGTATATCAGTTTAAAGGTTAAAGTTTCCCTATTTTAGGGACATAAGGAATTTTTGTGAAATTTGGGGATTTTTCAAAATTTGATTCCGGTAAGACTGATATGGCTACTAATAAACTATAGTTTTCATCGTATCTTTACATGAAATATTGTAACGTAAAATTGAAAACAAACAATTTATTTTTACATCTTGCCTAAACATTATTTTGTAATTCTTTAAGCAATAAGTCACTACTTCGTTATTTTGTATTGATGACAACTTATTACTGCAGAAATGAGTGCGCACTCATTGGCGGCCATGATATATTTCTGTCGGACATGGTATGTATAGGTTTCATCGATGATGGCGAATCGACGACGTGGTTTCTTATGTTCGACGAGTGTTATTAGATATCTTAACCAATTTCCCACATTACAATACACTGGCACTATTATTAAATGTATTGTTTGCAATAAGAGCTTTTTACCGTACAGTATTTCTGTTTGTAAAAGACATGTTAATAGCAAACCTGCTAAATGTGAAACGTGATATGCCATACCATAAATTTCTATATGACTTTATTTTCATGTTAAGTGTGTGCAACATTCCACATAATATTGTAGATAATGAAGAATTTGGAAAGTTTTGGGGGAAATACATTCCGGGATGGAGATTGCCAACAAGAGGTCAATTACAATTTCATTTACCGCGAGTGAAAAACACGATTGCGGATCAAATCAAGGCAGAGTTAAAAAATAAAAAAATATGACGGTGGGTGAAACAATGGATGCAAGAAAAAATTGTATTTTAAATGTGATAGTGCGCATTTTAAAAAGCGATATGGAATCCGTACCTCTTCTTTTACGTAGCACAATATTACAGAAGACAAACGCGGAAACGATAGGAGAAACTATAATAAATACCTTTGGGAAGTTCAAAATATCGGTAACCCAACATGTAATGTTGATTGCAGATGGGGGTTCAAACGTGGTTAAAGCTGGAAAGTTATTAAAACAATCCCATCCTCAATTGCTTCATGTAACCTGTTTGCTCCATGCATGTCACCTTGTAGCTGGATTTATTAGAAACCGTTATCCAAAAGTAGATCAATTAATAGTTTTTACCAAAGAAGTTTTTATTAAGTCTCCGAAACGCATTCGTGAGTTTAAACAAGCTTGTCCTGGGATTCCTCAGCCACCACAGCTGGTATTGACAAAATGGGGAGCGTGGCTTAAAGCTGTCTTATATTATGAGAAATATTTGCATATTATTAAACCCTATATCTTAAGTTTAAATCAGCAAGAAGACCGAGAAATTTCAGTAAGCCAGCGGCTGATTTCAGATGCCGAAATCTATATTCAAATAGAGCAAATTTCCAAAAATTATTCAATTCTTTTAGACCCCATATCCAAATTAGAGAACACCAAGCTTTCATTACATGAAGCACTAAATATAGTAGATGACCTGAAAGCCTCGTTAAGAAATCTAACAGATAAGGTAGGAAGGTTAACAACCGATAAATTATGTGCGGTTATAAATAAGAGTCCCGATTTTCAAACTATAGTGCGTACACACGAGAGTTCAAGTGAAAACCAAGAGTGTGAATGTAACGCGAACAACTTCTCTAAATTTGCCAACATCACGTCATTAGATGCAGAACACTCATTTTCCAAATACACCAATATATTTTCACATCGTAAGAATATGACTGAATCATCAATGGAAGCCATGCTAATGATACAATACTACAACGAATTTTTGCGTCAGTCTACATCAACAACACACGCAAACTAAAATAGTAAGTAATTTTAATATTGATGGTAACCGAGCCGTGCGCCACTACGAAAGCACTCATTTCTGCAGGTTTACGTTACATTTTAATATCTCTACGTAACACCATCGTAATACATATAGTAAAATTGAATTTTATTTTACAGGATGCTAATTTGACGTGGCATACAAATGATCCAGATTTCACAAGGTGTTTCGAAAGGACAGTGTTAGTATGGGTGCCCTGTATATATCTCTGGATTTTTTCAAGTTTAGAAGTGTTTTATATATTGAACAGTAAAAAGAGAAACGTACCATGGAACTTTTTAAATATTTCTAAGTTATTATTTAGTTGTGTTCTAATTATCTTAAGTATATCAGATTTTAGTGTTTCAATTAATAGAACAACAAGAGAAGTGGAAGTGTTTAATGTTGATATCTACACACCTCTAATTAGGATTTTAACATTTGTAAGTATTATTTATTGTTTTCTTCCCTTAAAGTGAACTTATTCATTCGGTACATATTAAATCAACTGTGAAAGGTCTAAAAATAGAATTCAACTGTTAGATATTACGACCCCTTTTCAAGTATGGATGAACATACTTCCCTAATTTCAGGTCTTATCTTTTACTTTTAAGATAATATTTAAATGAATGTAACATTGCGCAATGTATAAAAAGTCTATGCGAATACAATTTAGGAGAACATAATTTTCCATTATATTTTAAGAATTTCTTCAGATAATTCGTACATAATTATTTGTTAAAAGATTATTGCAATGATATAAATTGTGGTTATCTACTAAGTTCAATTGTTCAGCTATAATGTTATAAAACTAACATTTTTGTCTAGGTATGTACCTACTTTACCAGTCAGACAAAAATGTTATAAAAAAGGCCATATAGCTTTGTTACTAATTTATACACATCATTATTATACACTTGTTTCTAAGTATTTAGAAGAAAATTGTGTCCTCTCTCTTTTATCCATGCTTTCTACCCTTTCCTATTTTCTATTAATTTTGCCATTTCTGCAATATTATTTCCTCTAACCGTTACCATTTTAATAGTCTGTTTTCAATTTTATTATGTTATCGGTTTCATTTTTTTTTCTTTGATTGCTTTGTTCCTCATGTGGTCTAGTTTTGTCTTATCTTTCTTTTAATATATTTGTTGTAGTGCCCATAGTAGTGGTGTTACTATCGTTTTGTACATGGTTACTTTTATTTTTTTTATCAATTCCTCTCTTATCCAATATGGTCCTGTTTGGGTGGGTAATTATACTATTTTCCTAACTCTGTTAGTGATATTTAAGTCTATTTTTCTATTACACACCAGAATTCCTGTTTTTATATCCTTCATTTAGTTCATTTCCAAATTGTTACTATGATTTTATTTTTTTCTGTCTCGTGGCTTATGACTTTTTGATTTTCTTCTTCTGTCGTTAAAGATCCCACCCCCTCTTTTGTTCTTTTCTCTGAGTCTGTCCCTTAGTAATGTAGGTAATGTGTATTATCTACTTTTATGCAGCCTTTTTCTCTCGTCTTAATTTCGCTTAGTCCTATTAGGAGATTATAGTTGTCCATTTATTATTAATTCCGTATCTTTTCCCTTTATTGATGTTACATTCCAAGATGCTATATTGTACTTTTTACTACTCTCTATTTTTTCCGTATATCGTTTTCCATTCTGCTTAAAATCATGAATATCTTTTTTGTTGCAGAGTTTGGCTGTCTCGTTAGTATATTATAATAGGAGAAATGGTCTTGTTACATCAGGTCTGCTATTCCAATTTTGGTTGCTTTGTGGAATATTTGGTGCCCCACAGTTTAGAACAGAAATACGTGAGGCTCAAATTGCAACGCCAGAACCTTATTATGATTATATAAGTTACATAATTTATTACCCAATAGTATTACTTATGCTCTTCTTAAACTGTTTTGCTGATAAACCACCTACGATATCAAAATATCGGAATAGTGACGTAAGTTCACCTTTATTATTATTTAATTTACAATCGTAACCGTTTATAATTCATTTTAGAGTCCGTGTCCGGAATTGAGAAGTAGCTTCCTATCGAAACTTGTATATACGTGGTTCGATCCATTAGCATGGAAGGGATACCGAAATCCCTTAGAAACCAAGGATCTCTGGGATATGAATCCAGAAGATAGTGCGTTCGAAGTTGTACCGGTTTATGATAAACACTGGCAAAATACAGTCAAAAAATGCCAAGGGTATTTGCACAAATAGCTTTCTGTAATTGTCTTATTTTATTTCGATTAATTTTTAGAGCTCAAACTACTCAACAAGCAAATGCTACCTATAAGTCAGATCCAGTTGGTGTGGACTTTGTGGAAAATACACCAAAAAAGAAACAAGCCTCAATTCTGCCTGCCTTAGTTAAAACGTTTGGACCAATGTTTTTATTTGGTGCATTTCTTAAACTTGTCCAAGATATTCTTACTTTTGTTAGCCCGCAAGTTTTAAGGTAATTTACCGTTGTTATCGCTATTCATTATACTAGCGCTTCATAAAGCATTTTCTATTTATTGTAACAGTTGCTGCAATCAGCATTAGTAATGTTTTCTCAAATGTAAAAATGAAGTACTGGCTCATGCAGAAACTAATTTACTAGCATAAGAGAAGTAGTTATTGGGGTGACTTTGTTGAATGTTTTGATTGTACCGCGTCAACGATATTCAAAGATACATTTCTAATTGTACTATTCCAAGAAAGATTTTTTTTATAGAATTAAATTCTAAAGTGCCCTTCATACAAACTTTTGAATGACAAAAGCTAACTATTTTAAAAAACGATTTTTGTTTTTTGTGAACTAACTTTTAGCGTTGTCAGCAGGCCAATTACTTTTCTGGTTCGACTTGAAATCACGTCAACTTTCTTATAATAAATAGAACATCCTGTATATTTTTACTTTTCTGGGAAGGCAATGGAGAGACTACATATGCTATTGTATTCATCTATCGCCATAAAAATCCCGAGATTTTGGATTTGAACATTATAAATATAGCAATTGATATTTGCCTTTCAGAGCATTGATATCGTTCGTTGAAAACAAGGAGGAGCAGTGGAAAGGATTTTTGTACGCTGGTGTGCTGTTTCTGACTGCAGGTATCCAAACATTAGTACTGTCTCAGTATTTCCAACGCATGTTCATCGTGGGGATGCGCATTCGTACAGCTCTTATTTCTACTATTTATCGTAAAGCCCTCAGAATGTCGTCCATCGCAAAAAGAGAAAGTACTGTGGGAGAAATAGTCAACTTAATGTCTGTCGACGCGCAAAAATTCATAGAATTAACAGCTTACTTAAACATGATCTGGTCAGCACCTTTACAAATAATATTGGCGTTGTATTTCCTATGGGATATCCTAGGACCCTCTGTTCTTGCCGGTTTAGCTGTCATGATAATTATGATACCCATTAACGGTTATATAGCGAATAAGGTGAAAGTTCTTCAGATAAAGCAAATGAAAAACAAAGACGAACGTGTGAAATTAATGAATGAGGTGTTAAGTGGAATTAAAGTTTTGAAGTTGTATGCATGGGAACCGAGCTTTGAAACACAAGTATTGAAGATACGAGGCAAGGAGATGAAAATATTGAAGAAGGCTGCATATTTAAATGCTGGAACATCGTTCATTTGGTCTTGCGCTCCGTTTTTGGTAAGATAATTTGGTCCGTTTGTCATAGACACATTAACTAGACGTATAAATTCATCAAATGCTCGTTAAGCCGGTTACATGTTGAAATCGAAGTATTACTCTTATGGAGATGTCACTAAACGTTGTCAGATTTCCAATAGAAAGGGTTATATAACAGAAACAGATAAAAATTGAATTACCGCTCTTGCTGAAGGTATTAGTCGTTAAATAAACAACGGAATTTCGCAGAAATCTTAAATTTCCTCAGTTATCTCATGAACTAAGGGAGACAGGTATAGGGACTATTGATATATAACGGGATATCAGATCTCCCGAAGATAATATAATGTACATCATCCTTGAGACTGTGTAATACATTTCAAATTATGTTCTAGAAATATATATATATCTGTTATATATATAGTTTCCGAAATATTTAAACGTCGTGCAAATATTTGGAGGGAGTTGTACTTCGAAATAGGCCGATTCAGCCGCTACAATACCAAGGTACTCCTCGAGTCTCTATAGTTTCATCGAAATCTGAATTTTCGGATTGCCGATGTTCCTTTGTTAATAAATACTGGAACAGTAAGCTTTCTCAATTTTTCCTACATACAGGCGCTTAACAATATATTTTTAAATCTCTTGTTATATCCGATAAAAAATGTATTCCCTATTTATGAAGTTGGTTATTATAGATTTTAATCCTACACATTTAGAAAGCAGGAATGTTTTTTTAATTTTCACTAAATAATATTTATGCAGGTTACAATTTACAGATTTTTCGAGTTCATATTTATTAACTGCAGAACATACCAATGTAATTAATTTTATTATGTAAAACAGGTAACAGCACTGTCACTGGTCTGCTACTCGATGACAGACGACTCTCACGTCTTGACACCTCAAGTGGCATTTGTTTCAATCGTCTTGTTCGAAATAATCAGAATACCGATGTCTCTATTACCATTGTTAGTGGTTTACATTATCGAGGTACAAGACATGAATAAGTAATCAAACGTATCAAATTGATCATAAGTCTTGGGTGTGGTTGTTGGTGCCAAACAAATCGGCGTTTGTACATACAGCGTCCTGGATGAAGCACACTAATTCATAAAGTTGTCTTATTTGTTGGATATATCTTTAAGAACTAGTAACTAATTCCTTTAGAGCACACGAAATTACTTTCTACAATTTACTTGTTGTTTATTGTTTATTGAACAACTTTCCTTCTACCTGCTAGATGTTTATATTTGAAGAATAATTCTTATTTTGATTCCAGTAAAAATTGCGTTTCCGTGTAAAATGTCGATATTTTTTGAAAATGTTGTTTTATACACGTGTCATTCCATTATTTCCTGATAATGTAATATGTAATTATTACTCTACATCATTTAAAGAATAAGCTAACTAATCGAAATTTATTTATTAACATTATTTTTTCTAGTGATCTATGAAAACTAAGTAATATTTATTTAAACTTAACTATTTTTGCAGTCAAATAAGAAGAATACTAAATTGGAGACAACACCTAAAAATTCTATTAATATATCGTAATGTTAAAAACGCCATATGTAAAGTCGCTGTAATTAGTCCTACGTTCGGCCATTTGCGTTCGGGCAACAGTTCTTCTGACTCTTTTTCGGTTTCTGCAACGACTTATGTAGCCCCTGGTTCCCCCCTCTTTTTTCCTGGGCTTTTATTACGTAATCCCCAATCAACGATAATTCTGGGAAACAAACTTCTCTTCGATCCATATTCTTCCTCGCATTAATTCTTATTTAGGTGATACTCCCTAGTCTACGACGAAAAAAATATCTTTTAATCAGATAATTTCAATTTTATAACATTACATTATAACAACTATGCTGGTGGAAAGAAAGTAATACTTTATCGTCCCTCAGAGTGTAATTAGAATCTATGTGCGTAGTTAGAGTAATTTACTAAAATAAATTATGCAATAATAGAGTAATTACTTTGATTACATTGAAGATTAAAGTTATTGCAGCTTTAGTTTAGAATTGCTCCAATAAATAAGACAGTCATTTATTTAATTCTTTCTCATCTGTTCTAACATAGTTTATTAAAATATCATTTTCTTCTACTAATGCCTAGGTTGCTCTGGTATCTTTCGCTACATACGTCCTCATTGATGAAGCTAACACGCTTGATGCAACAAAGGCCTTTGTCTCACTATCATTATTCAATATACTTCGTTTTCCATTGAGCATGTTACCCATGATGATCTCCAATATGGTCCAAGTAAGCATATTTTCCTCGTTACATAATTTATTGGAAAATAGAAACCATAAAACAGTAGCAACTGGTTATAACGAATCCAGTAATAAGTAACAATGCGACACATGAGTATCACGTACGAATTACGAACTGCATTTTATAATCATATTTGATTTGCTTTATTGCAGAAACGGCTTTATATTTTACAGTTAAAAGTTTGAAATAACCGAAAACTTAAATTCTGTGTAGTAAACGGTTATAAGCGTCTACTATATGGAGAAATAACCTATTCTTATGCAACTTAGATCTGCAGTTTTTAAGTTGGTTTAACCATCTAACTATTTAAAGTTCGCTATAGATGAACGCTGCTGTAGTAATAGGCTTCTTTCGTTTATACGCCGTATACAGATACTTAACGTTTTATTGTTTCTATTTAATTCAATATTCTTAATACATTCTATTCAAAACAATATAATTTTGAGATCATAATTTGGTAAACGGTTACGTTTTCTAAAGGCGATCTCTCATTTAAGTCAACTTCATGTAATTTTATTTTGAGTAGGCATGGGTTTCTGTGAAAAGAATAAACAAGTTCATGAACTGTGACGAATTGGACCCCGACAACGTACAGCATGATTCATCAGAGAGTAAGTGTTATGTATTAATGTAGTATTCTTGATCTTTGAATCACCTGCATGTGAATCTTTATAAAAATTAGAATAATAAATACGAATATACTAATTAAGAATTAAAGAAGTTACAAGTTTCATGTATTGAAAGAATAAACCGTACAAGTTACGTTTTATATCAACTGATTGTAAAATAAAGTTGCTCACTTGCCATTTATAAGTTTGCTATTATTGTTAAATAAATTGATTATTTGTGAAGAATTTTTAGTTTTGTAAATTTGGGAAAAACACTTGTTTTTTTTTCTGGTTTTTAATGTAAACTTCTGTAATATAAAGTTAGTAATGGCAGTAGGACATTTAATATATAAGTGGTGTCATGTCAAATTCATAAAACTAACTTCCATTTTAGCTCGCTGCACCCATATCTAACCTTATACTTCCTTTTATATCATACCAAATGATTATTATTAGTACATCTACACTTACTATATGTCTATTCATTCATCACTTTTCAGGCGTTAATAAAACTTAAACTTTACTGAAATAGCCAATTATCTCTTAAAAACGTTTAACTTGCTTATGCTTTTCTCATTCTACGCCTATTGGCCATTCTTGCTGTTGTGTGCTAGATAGGAATATAGATGCAAAAGCAAACGATGAGAACTTAGGTTCTTTAGATCATTCCTTTCTTTCTTCATTTTCTAGGAAATGTATAGCTGGCAAAAAGAATGAAACATCGCATGTATAATCTCACTTTAAGTTGAAAGGAAACAATTTTGATTCTAGATGTTTCGAAACTTGTTTAAACTTAAACATTACCCAATAAATATATAATAAATTAAGTACTGAAATAATTTCAAAATCTTCTTGTTTTTTCAGGTTCTCCATTGGTGATCAGCAATGGCAACTTCCATTGGGGAGATGGTGCTATCCTTAAGAATATTAACATTCGCCTCGCTAAAAACACTATAACAGCTGTAGTAGGTCAAGTAGGAACAGGAAAAAGTAGCTTGATCTCAGCATTCTTGGGTGAAATGGTAAAAAGTAGCGGGCGCGTCAACACTGTAGGTTCTATAGCTTACGTATCGCAACAAGCTTGGATACAAAATGCCACGTTACAAGATAATATCCTTTTTGGTAAACCTCTTAACAAAAAGTTATATAACCAGGTAGTAGAATCATGCGCATTAAAACCGGATTTTGAAATGCTACCTGGAGGTGACCAAACCGAAATAGGTGAAAAAGGTATTAACTTATCAGGTGGTCAAAAGCAAAGAGTTAGTTTAGCAAGAGCGGTTTATGCCGACACTGATGTGTACTTCTTGGATGATCCCTTAAGTGCAGTTGACAGTCACGTAGGGAAACACATATTCGACAAAGTTATAGGACCTCATGGTATGCTTCGCTATAAAACCAGAGTGCTTGTTACTCATGGCATTACTTACCTACCTCAAACAGACAAAATTATTGTGATTAAGGATGGGGAGGTGTCTGAAACTGGTACCTATCAAGAACTTTTGGATAAAAAAGGTTCGTTTTCAGACTTCTTAATGCAACATATCACTGAAGCAAGCGAGGATGATGATGAAGGTAGAGTTGTTATAATTCACACAACATATTTGTTCGTATGTTTTGCATTTCACAGAATTAAATGAATTGAAAACCCAACTTAGTAATACTCAAGGCGCAGAAGATCTAGTAAGAAAATTACAAACACAAATTAGCAGAACCCGTACTTACAGCGAATCTGGATCTGATAAAGTAAACGGCAGTCTTCAACATCAAAACAGTGTAGAAAAGGGTCTTAGAAAGCGTTCTAGCACTACGGAATTAGAGCAGCAGAAAATACCAGAAGCTCAAAAATTGATAGAAGCAGAAAAGGCAGAAACCGGTAGTGTTAAGTGGGAAGTGTATAAACATTATTTAAAATCGATTGGAGTATTTTTGACTTGCTCAACGCTCTTATTAAATCTAGTCTTTCAAGGCTTTAGCATTGGATCGAACGTTTGGCTGACAGTTTGGTCAGGCGATGAAAATATTGTTGTTAATGGTGTCACTGATACTGCTAGAAGAGATATGTATTTGGGCGTATACGGTGCATTAGGTATTGGACAAGGTGAGTTTTTAAAATTTTTCCATCTAGCATGTTCCTCTTTTTACTAATATGCATTCACTGCATGATGGCAACTTATTTCTTCTGTTGACTAATCGACTAAAACAGTAACGGCAGCAGTAAAGCAGTAAACGTTTGTACACACTATTCTGCATTTATAATTGTTAAATCGATGAAAGAGATCTTATAAAATTTGTCTCATTTAATTTTTGCTTTGTAAATACATCAGTTTGTTCGATAATCTTATACTATACTATACGTTGATATTATCCCACAATCTAACCCATTTAGATACGCATGCATTACTGATAAAATATAAGTAAAAAAGAAGAAAACCACAATGGTACTTTACAACGTACCATGTAACATTTGTGCTTGGTGCTAAGCATCATGTTACTACGCAGAAAGACGCTCCTGAAGTTTTAAATTCACAATGGAACAACTGACAAAAAAAATCTTTTCAATCATTTTAAAAATCCTTTATTGACAAAAGTTCAAAAAGCTATTTATATATATTATTAACGCCTAAAAATATATAGCCAACAGAAGATAAGATTTATTCTTGCATTTTCATATATACATACATTTTTAGGTTTTGCTGTACTAGGCGCAGTTTTATCTTGTGCACTCGGTTGCTTGGTTGCTGCAAAATTGCTGCACAACCAATTACTTTATTATAGCATGCGTTGGCCAATGAATTTTTTCGACACTACGCCTAACGGTCGCATTTTAAATAGGTTTTCCAATGATGTACAAGTAATTGACGTAATGTTACCACATCTGATGTACGCTTTGGTTAATATGACTTTGACGGTAATTTTCACTTTATTTTTGCTTTCAGAATTACATAATGTTACTGTTCAATAGTTTATTTAAATTTTTTGCATCTGGCGTCATTGTTCTTGCTAGTGAAATTTAGATAGTGCGAACAGTGAAGTTGGTCATTGGGTTATACAAAATACGCCTGTTATTGTTTTATTGCCATGGATTTTGCTTTGGCTAGTAGTTATGCGTTGATCTATCTGCTATACTATTGCTTGTTTCTTGCTTTTATGTAGACACTCTGCTTTTTAGCTTGTCTTTAATTTCTGTTTGCATATTAAAAATATTTAATTTACCCTTTCTTTGAACTAAATATCACTAGATTACCTTTTGTTAGCTTCGTATATAACTTATAAACCGCAAGGAATTTATCAAATTCTACCTATGTATAAGGAATTTTTATTTAATTATTTAAGTAAAAGAGTTTCGATGATTTTATTTTATAATGTAGGGACTATCTATGAAGTGGAAATCAAACAAAGGAAATTACAAAATATGCTATAAATAGCGTGCCATTTAAAGAATTACACTCCGCTAAAGCTACATAAATGTGCTCCTAGTATCTCTAAAAGGAAATCCATTTCAGGAACGAAAGAGATAAAACTAGGGTTGAGTCACTACCCTTTTGGCTAATATATAAATAATTTCAACTTTCTGTCATATTGCAGCTGCTTTTTGATAAAATATGTATTAAATAGGTATTCAATATCAAAAATTAAATTGTGACTCAACTAAGTACTTTTTAGTTACATTTTCTAATCAGTTTCATTTTCTTTGGCTTCAGTTCTGCTTTCAATGTTTTGTGAACTGAGTAATCAGGTTAGAACTCTTTTACTCGTAAATGTCTTTCCTAAATGTTAGAAGAATGTTATAATAGTCATATAGAAATGTTGAAGTTTCCAAGATTTTATAACTAATTTCTTTTAACAAACTAACTATTTCCAATTCAGCGCATATATACTCTTTGAATTATTTATTTCTCTTAAAATTTTTAGCTCTTTCCATGTTCTTATCGTCTCTGGCACTCTACATCGGTACACTGAATGGTGCTCTTCTGATGCACAATTTTATTCTCAACAACGTCATCCGAGCACCCTGTACCTCGTTTTATGATATTACACCTGTCGGTAGAATACTGAATCGATTCAGCAAAGACGTTGATACGTTGGATATTGTTTTGCCAATGACTTTGAGAGGATGGATAACTTGTTTCTTTTCGGTATTTGTTTACATTCTTTTGTTATTAGTTTTATAGTTATGATTAAAAAACTCGAAAGAAAGCAGTTGTATTTAAATGAAATATTTTTGTTGGGACATTGTATTTCCAGTATTTTCTTATGTTGATATTCATTGATTTATTTTTATTTCAGTTATTTTTCTATTTTTCTTTCAATATTCGAACTGATGCTGCGTAGATATATGTGTAATAATATAAATACATAATAAATTTATTAAAATCTTATTTTGATTCAAAAACTATTACTAGAAAAAAATAATGTACATTATGTATTTATATATTACTGAACTGCATCTTGTCCTTAGATATCTGCCCCCTCCTTAATTCTGATCTAGTTGATTGCATTTTGTATGTTTGTGCCTATTAAAAAAGTCAACGTTTGCTCTTCATAGTATTACGACCCACTTACTTTTTCTAGCCATCTCAATCTGTTCTTCTGAATTAAATTTGACAATTGCTTCAATTAATGCAGCTGCAAAAATTCACAAGCATCTCTTGTACAACATATTGCGGCAACCCAATCACTTTTTCGAATTGATCCCTATTGGTAGAATTCTGTCCAGATTCTCGACTGATATTTCAACATTGGATACTGAACTTAATTTTAATTTCTACGAAGTTATTGAGAGCAGCTGTATTGTAAGTCTATTAGAAAGATGTTGAATCAAGTTAGTAGTGAAAATATTGGCAGTTATATTTAAAAAAAATTGTTAATTGAATGTTATAAATACATTTAAATTCGATTGCTATCATATCATCTAATTATTTGTGGATTTATAGCTTTCCTTTATGCGATATAATTTATTATTTTTTTGTTTATAATTATGACAAGTAATTGATAAGACGCATTATTTGGTAGAGAGTTGTTTGTGCTTTGAATTCTCTTTCATTTAGATGAAACAAGGAAATACTGGCAGTTCTAATTCGAGGATAAATTGGCATTATCATCTGATTAATAAGCGATTAAACTATTTAATGGATCTCGTTAACGTAAACATTGCAACATACATGAATACTTTTAACTTTTACTGCAATACATAATATAAATTTAAAATCCTTCAGAAGTAATAAAACATATACAATAATAAATAGCGCTTTCAGTTTCTCATCAAACGAGACTATGCTCTCTGCATAAATACCATGAGTTAACCGCATTAGTAGATAATATAATTTCAAGGAATTAAAATGATAGTTTTCATATAATTTACAGTAATTGAAAGAATTAGTATTACTAACATTGTTTAATATTACATTTTTCCGCTTTTCTCAAACTGCTTTGGACTAACCTATTCAGCACCGTGGGGTTAATAACGCGCTTAACTGAAACAGCAGCTTTATCTTTATCCTCATCATTGTTTTGACGTTTTCAGCGTTTGGTGCTGCCTTTACCGACTTAGCTCCTCGACTTGGTTGCTGGTACGCAGCACGCATATTGCACATGACAATGCTGCATGCTATATTACAAGCGCCCCTTAATTTTTTTGACGTAGTACCACAAGGCAGGGTACTGGGTAGATTCTCTAAAGACATAGATGACGCGGACTCGGCACTTCCACTTTCACTCTCTGATTCAATTTACTGGCTCTTTGAGGTATTATTCGGAATATTTTTCAGCGTTAAATAGTGATGCTAACAAAGTATTGAATACGTTCCTATTATACATTTTGAAATAGCGTCGTAAACGTATTCGTATAGATACTGGAACTGTCCACTTCTGCAAAATTGTGTACGTAATATTAATTCAGTTAATTGAGCCTTGGCCTACCAATTTTACAAAAAATCTACAAAAATCGATTAATTTAAAAATGGACGTCTCTTTTTCAGATAGTGCTTGTGGTATAATTCGTCGAATATGTCTTGTAATATTCTAGAATTGCTAAATTATCAAATTAATTTATTACAGATATAAGCTTTTCAATTGAAAACAATAAACAACCTGTTTTCAATTAGTAATTACAGATACATAACATTCACAGGATGTTTATTCATCTATTTCATTTCATTTTAAGGTGTTCAGTAAGACTTCATTAAATAATCAATAATACACATTACGAAATATTTTGTATTTGCTTCAATTGTCCAGCGAAAGTGGAGCTTATGTATGTTGCAGGTCTGTGATTTACTTTAGTTAAAACGAGTAACTTTAATTATTACCTTTCAATATATGTTGTTTTTTTTTTTCTGGCAAACATAGTTAAATATCTAAAATATAAATTATTTGTTTACTTTTTTTTTGTATAAATATGCTTCTAATTAGTGTTTTCATTTAGATCACAAGAATTTGGTTTTATTTGAAATGAAGGATGTTCAGTAGTAATACATGCTTCTAATAACCTCTATTAGTACTAATCTGCACTTCAGTACATGTTCTCTAACTCTTATTGCGCTATATTGTTACCCTCATTGCTTTAATTTAGATAGATGCTGCTTTCTTAATTCATCATAGTATTTGTAATACGTTGCCCGTCTACCAAAACACTTCGAGATGGCACCGGTTGGATGCCTTCCAGCTCGTTTTTCTAATGATATCGATACGTCTACGAAACTCTTGTGCCTCTTATGCTTAAGATACGTTGTTGCTAATTAATTTTATATGACAGCATGCACAAGTAGTTGTAAATACACATTTTCTTTTCCTATGTTTTATGCTTAAATTGTTTAACTTTCAAATTAAGAATATCACTCGGACTTTATTAATGAAAAATGATAGTGGATCATATTTTGTGCGACACATTTGCCGAGCAAAGCGGCGGGGGGGATCCGCGATGCGGTTACGTAAATAAAACTACGAAAATTATGATGTATCGGCTGTTGCAGAGCTCCAAATCGCCTGCACGGTGCGTTTTGGAAACACAATTCCACCTCAATCATAAACGTTACAGAAAAACGCATGAGATGATTTAGTATTAACGAATTGGGCGAGTTATTTTATTTTAGCTATTCGGTTTATTTTCTCTTATTGACATTTACTACTATTAATTGTTCTAAATTTTCTTGGCTACGCATACTAGGTGTGCCATTAGTGCGTCCGTCGAATTTAGTGTGAGAAGTAACAAAGATGGAGAAATATGATTTTCTGCACATATACAGGCTGTTCAGTTTGAACCGCATTCAATTTTGTTGTTCCTAAAGATACGTTAAATTACAAAACAATAGATTTTTTTGTCGTAGATTCAGAATCTCGTATCAGAAAAACAATTAACTGTACCAATTCATCGAAAATGGCTCAATTTTCATTCGTCAAAATAATTAATAAAGAATATAACAATCGCTTTAAAATAAAAAAGTT
>LR737386.1:10707978-10771233 GCA_902655005.2 Marronus borbonicus
GTAATGTGTGGTCTTAAACCAATTCGATAGATCGCATCAAATTTATTGTATCCAATACATTTGTTAATGTATGGGTGTCTGAGAAAAATCAATAATGGTGTTACTATTTACAAATAATCGTAATGCCGTTATAAAATGCAAAAAAGACTGACATCTTTAATGACAATGTTGGGGCTGTAAAAATTAGAATCCTTTGCAACTTGATATTTGGATAAGCCATCTGAAAGCGATTAATTCTGCCTTTTAACTTTTTGTATACATGTTACTATTCAGATTAAATTAAATTATTAAAACAGCCAACAATTAATTATAATATTATGTTTTTTGTTGAAGTAGTAATATAAACTACTGCTACCTGGGCCATACCTTTACAGGATTTACATCAAATGCAAGGATATTCTAACTATTCTATTTCATTTTGTACTCTTGGTGTTATTTACTCAAATACCATCCACAAACAGAACAATATCTTAATGGTTTTTATACCCTCTACATGGAGAAATCAGCAGCCTATGCTGGAATCTATTTCATACGACTTAAAGCTCCCTGGTTTTCAAATTCAAAATATATTTCATTTTTGGTTTTTTTATGCGTTACACATTTATTATAATAAATCGAATGTTTTCTGTCTAACAATACTAACAACGCTTAAACTTGCTTCTTTCTTCCGCTTTTATCCACATATGTAATATATTAGATGCAGTAGTGTTCTAAACGCGCTTAAGTGAAACACCAGCCTCTTTACTATATCATTATTTTGACGTTTTCAGCATTTGGTGCTGTCTTTGCCGATTTAGCTCCTCAAATTGGTTGCTGGTACGCGGCACGTGTATTACACATATCAATGCTACACGCCATATTAAAAGCGCCCCTCAATTTCTTTGATGTGACCCCTCAGGGCAGGGTGCTGGCTAGGTTTTCTAAAGATATTGACGAAGTGGATACGACACTTCCTTTCATATTTAGTGATGGAATTTATTGCTTCTTCGAGGTATTGTTTGGAATTTAATTTTCTGTCACAATTTAGGAAAATGGCGTGCGTATTGAATATTTAACATAAGAACAATAACATTTCTATCGCATAATCGGCATGCTAGGCATGTTTGCATACTATTTAAATTACATCCCACTGAAGCTCTAAAAGGGAATTATGAAACTTTATAATAAAGTCTTGGGACTTTCCTCTTGTCAGATAATAGTAAAATTGGTTTATAAGCGTATCCAATGCGACCTAAGCCAGAATTTAATGTTAAAGACCCGCTTGCAAAAGATTATCTTTAGTTAAGAGTTGCCAATAATTGCAGTAACTTAACTTGTGGTTTTACTTCGGGTAAAATATGCAGATTGAAATACCTTTTAGGTTAAATTAGGACAAAGCAAATCGTTAGTGTTATAGCGTATTCCATTCGCCTCCCTGACGCAGTGAGTATATCTTCTTCCATTTATATATTATAATAACGCTGCTAGTTATCAATTCTGACATTAATTTCGCATTACCCTATGTAAACACAGCTTTTGTGTACATACTTTACCTACAGTAAAACTACAAATGGATCTAGTAATTGAATCTTTTTATCAAACTGTCTATATATTTTGCATGATTTGGCTGTGTATTATTGCTCGTGGCCACATAGCATCCGTTTACTTTATAAAAAATCTTTTCATTGATATTTTGATTATTTGATCACATATACCATCATGGCACTTATTTAAAACTTAAACTATTTTCTTATAATTACTTCTTAAGGTATGCTGTCATCTGGTAAAAAAAGACGTCCTAAGACTTGTGACAATCGGTTTACGTGTTCCGATAGTCAAAAGTATCATCTTGATATTAAATGACTATCTGATACCATTGAATTCTTCATAAAATTTGAGAAATGTGTGTGCGTCTACAAATAAGTAAAACTCTACTATAATTTTCACTTTCACTTTACGTATATAACTGTGCTAAATGTTTTGCTATATGTTAGTAGATATCGTACAGGCAATCATTATTTCATTTTCACTTCGATCATCTCTTATTATTTTTTTTTGTCTTTTGTTTGTCATTTTTCAGTGTTGTTTTGGAAAAATATTTATATTTGTGCCAAAAAGAAAACTGGAGCAGTGTTGGGGAAACAATTTAAATATGACTGCTTATCTGTCAACTGCTATATGTACGCGATAACTTGCAACTATTTCATTCCAGTTTTAAAAAGTGATAATGTGTCTTTGCACAACAATTATTTAAGTATTTAAGTTATTAGCAATATTAAATGCAAAAAAACAGCAAATAGTTGCAGGTTATTCAGAAAAACCGTGCAGAATATGTGCAATTTTAATCTGTTTCTATGTTCCTTAGGTATTAGGTACGCTTGTAGTTATCAGTTACACCACGCCGATTTTCGTAGCTGTGATAGTGCCGATCGCTATTTTATACTATTTCATACAGAGGTTTTATGTAGCAACTTCAAGGCAATTGAAGCGATTGGAATCTGTGTCTAGGTCTCCGATTTATTCACATTTCGGAGAAACTGTTACTGGAGCCCAAGTTATTCGAGCCTTTAATGAAAAGAACAGATTCATTAGCGAATCGGAAAGTAAAGTGGACTTTAATCAAGTCTGTTACTATCCAAGCATTATAGCCAATAGATGGCTAGCCGTAAGATTGGAAATGGTTGGAAATTTAATTATATTATTTGCCGCCTTATTTGCTGTCCTTAGCGATAATCAAAATTCAGGAAATGTGGGGCTGTCGGTCAGTTATGCGCTACAGGTAAGCTTCGTACCAATCTCTTACAATTTGCTTGTTGTGACGTTATATGAAACGTGGGTCTAAATTGAAACCTCTGTACAGAGGAGATGTCGGCATCTGTGTATTAGTTAGCTGTTACGTAATTTTTAATTTCACTTTGGAAAGTTATAGTTATATATATTTTTAACTAGACGCATTATTTTTTTACATTAGTACTTATTCTAGATTACTCAAACACTGAATTGGTTAGTAAGAATGACATCGGATGTTGAAACTAATATTGTTGCTGTGGAACGTATAAAAGAGTATGGTGAGGTAGAACAAGAGGCACCATGGGAAATACCTAATAAACAACCTAGAGACAGCTGGCCCGACAGTGGAATGGTCGAATTTAAAAATTATGCTGTTCGATATCGGAAAGGTTTGGATCTAGTACTAAAAAATGTCGATTTTACCGTACGAGGTGGCGAAAAAGTTGGCATAGTTGGCAGAACTGGTGCTGGAAAATCGAGCTTAACACTAGCCTTGTTTAGGTATTTTACTAGTGTATTGTGATCGTTGCTAATTAATAAAGTTTTGATATTGTAGAATCATTGAAGCTGCCAAAGGGGGAATTTTTATAGATGGTATTGATATTTCCGAAATGGGCCTTCATGCACTTAGATCAAAGTTAACTATCATACCCCAGGATGCGGTATTGTTCTCAGGAACTCTTAGGATGAATTTGGATCCCTTTGATACACATGGCGATAGTGAAGTTTGGGCTTCTTTGGATCACGCTCACTTAAAATCGTTCGTTGAGGGTAAAACTTATGAGTTGAGCTATAAAATACGTGTTTCTACAATTACGGTTTTAATGCTTAGGATTACCTTCGGGATTGAACCATGAAGTAGCAGAGGGTGGTGAAAATCTGTCAGTAGGCCAACGCCAGCTTATATGTCTTAGCAGAGCGTTGCTTCGCAAAACAAAAGTACTTATTTTAGACGAAGCAACAGCCGCAGTAGATTTGGAAACAGATGATTTAATTCAAAGGACGATCAGAACAGAGTTTAAAGATTGTACTGTACTTACAATCGCTCATAGGCTCAACACTATAATGGATTCTGATAGGGTTATAGTTTTAGATAAAGGGCAAATTGTTGAATTCGATTCGCCCGCAAATCTTCTCGCAAAGAAGAATTCCATATTTTACAGCATGTGTAAAGATGCCGGTTTAGCTTAATCGGTCAATAGTGTGAATTTTAATTATTGTAATGCATTAGATAGAAATTGTGAAATATTTTTGTACGTATACACAGTCATTGTTATGTTTTTTTTTTGTTATATTTTGAGGTAGTTGTTAGTTTATGTTTTTATAACTTTACCATTATACATTATCCTTTACTTATATAGGTACTTACACTTCTTTTTTTGATATACATATAACTGCAAATTCGATTTTATCGTATTAGATTGTATCCTGTACTTATATATGTCTTTTTAAGAATTTCACGTAACAATGGAAACTTGCCTTATTATTACAAAACAATTATGTACTTTAATACTTTTATAAGATATAAGAAATGTATCTGTAGTAACTTGTAATATATACTTGGGAAGGTATTAGCATTGAAATTATGATTTTTTGATTCGAGCCAACAGATAATTTTTGGGACTATTATGACCCAGAAATGTTCTGTAATATAAGATATCCAATGAGATCTCGTTATTGTATATTAATGTATGTAAATACATAAATAATAGCTAGCTGAAAATATTCGACAAGGTTGATTGTATTGTACACTAAATGTACTACATCTAGTGGCATTCTTATTTTTAATGTCAGCCTAAATAGAACAAGTTATGCATATTAATGTGTCAATACTGGTACTTGGTGTACTATTTTTATGTAGTATTTTCATATTGTATTGTAACACTCAGATTGTAGAAACATCTCAAAATAGAACTAATTAAACATTTAAAACTAACTCTTTAATAGTAGCAATTTCAATTTTAGTAATTCCTTTTTGTTTTTTTTTTAATATTCACTTTCTTTAATTGCAATATATAAAGTTTTAGTGTATACTGAAGGATTGTATTTTTTTTTCTACTTAGTACCTGATCTTTTTGGACAAAACTAACAAAAATTATTTTAACACGAATATGCATAACGAAAGCTCATAGGGGATCTTGTTTATATTACATTAGTATATTTTTGTTACATGTTTACTTCCTATTGAAAATACCTCGTAATTTATTTGTAAAGAATATATTGAAATGAGTTTTGAATAAACAAAAATAAGTTCCGTTTTAAAAAATTACTGTTTGATTGAAATTCACTGTACTATACTATTATATATACGTGCATGCTATGAAAGAAGTATGCTGCTACTTTGTGCATTACTGAGGAAGCACTATTTAGTCGACGTCTATCAAAATTTCGGAGATATCTATCGAGTAGTGTTTTGAAAACTGCTGAAAGTAAACAAATTAATGTATCTGTGAAATCAAGGAAATAGCATTACCGGTCACTGGTTTGATTTCTTTTTTGCATGAAATTGTGTTAACGGACTATCGGGTGGAGATAAGAACGACTGCTAACATAGTAAACATCTTAATTGAACATCCAAATGCAATGCAAAACATCGTCCATGAAAAACAGAGTATGGCATTACAATATTAAATTTGAAACTTCCATATTTAAAATTGAACGATTGTAACTGACCTGTACTAATAATTCAGCAATGTGAATTACCTGATTTCTAAAGAAATAAAAATTACATTTTGCCCTCGCCCATTGTTGAACAGGCCAGGTATTATATTCAAAAACCAATCAAACAAATTACAATGATGAGATGCAAGGTAGCGTGATATATCCTACAGCAAATAAGCACTTGCGCACTTACTAAATTTTGGCTTAAAAATAGAATGGTACATAGAACGCAGATTCATGTCATAAAAATAAATAATGCAAAATTCATGTATTTGTTACTGCAATAAATGAATTATATTCTTAGTTTAATAAATGTTAATAAAAATGCAATAAAATTACTTTACTTTTTGTTTATTTGAGGTTGGCACTAAATAGATTATAGGGAATTTAACAAAGGTTAGCAAGTGTAGTTAAGTTAGTCTAGTTCTACTTTTCGCGGTAAAAACTCGTATTTTTTTATTGTTTATATCATTCCTTTTTTAGCAGAATTCAGTAAAATAAACTTCAATTAAAAGGTCTAGTGTTTTACGTATTCCTCTATAACAGTTGCAATAATAATATTCCCCATAAATACAATATAATATTAGGTTGATGAAAATAAAATAGTCATAATTTTTAAATTACATTTTATTAGCCAGACACTACGGTTGAATTTAGTTTTGTTATCCTTAAAAATTTGTGCCATCATTTTAGAAAACATACCGTATATCTACGTAGAACACAGATCCGATCCTGTCGCACCGCCCGGAATTACAACTGTAGTTATAACCACTTTGTTAATTTAAATTTTCCCGTTTCCTAATACCACAGCTAAAAATATTCTTATATAACCAGATAGGTAGAGCGAACCCAAAATGTGAAGTACCTGAGCGTACGAACAAAATGTGCCAGTAGCGTCGACAATTTGAAAAAAATGAGGTGCCTAAAATAATAAAAATTACTTTATTGATTTCTATTAAGACTTTATCCCTCTAGTGATATACTCCTTCCAAATGCCTTGCAAAAGACAGTTTTGTTTATACAAAAAGGAAAGACAACCACAACAACAACCAATTAAGTATCCACGATAACTAACTGTAACCTAATCAAAGCATGGCACGCTACTGAGGTTTTAGCTTATTTTGGGCATATCACATGACATGTACTTCTCACTCTAGCTTATCTTATTTTCCCTTCAACAAAAAATGTATTTACTTTCTCTTTCGCTCCGTTATCCTCCTTGTTCATACCTACAAGTAATGTGTATGCAACCCAAATTTCACCGTGGTTTGTAACTTTACTAATTTAAAATAAAAATATTGTGGCGGCATCTGGGCAGCCCTTCGATATAGTTCTGAAGTAAATAGCGTGCACCTAAAATTTTGAATTGCAGTTTCTTTCTAGATAATGTGAGTTATGTGATGCGAGGTTCAATTTTTACGAAATAATTTTATTGGATCTAATATCTTCTTTCCTTTTATCGGACTTTAAGCGTTTTCGTGCTGGTTTCTGTTTATTTTATCAGATTTTTTTTTTCTTATCTATAGAGAATATCTCTTTTTTCTGCTTTATTTTCTATTATAATCGTGTCTATATGATGCGAGTATTGTACGTTCCAATTTGCCCTTGCGAATTTATTATATACAACGAAAGTAATCACCCACACCCAAACAAACGATATATTTTAAACATACACACAACTTTTTTTCAAGCTAATATGGGCTCTAGATTTCAAATTTTCCATGATAAATATTTCCAATTTGTGTTCCACTTCTGGTTATTTTGCTATTCTGTGATCTAAGGTCGTGCAATTTTACCATTGTAAAATTTGTATTGTTACAAATGGGAAGCAATGTATTTTAAAGGTTTTAATTTAATTGTGTTAATTCTTTCACTTTCTAATCTTCTTACAAATTTTAATTATTAATTTATTTAAAGATTATATTACTTTCTTATAAAAAAAAGAACTTATATACCGGCTAGACAGTTTACAAAATGTTTCATAAAATATTTCCTTGCACTGTGGATAAATTATTCAAGCGTAATTTTGCCGCTTAAAATTGGATTGTGTGATCGTGGCTTGCCGTTTACTGTGTACAGATTGACATGTCGCGTTTTTGAGCTTTCAGATTAACGTCTTTTTTTCCATAATGGCAAATTCTATAGACGATTTATTCGATTGTTTAGAGGAAACTCCGGACGTTGTTGACAAAAGCGCTGAAGTAGAAATTGCCGAGAGGACGAGTATCCCCAATAAGTTAGTCTAGCTTAACGTAACCTGTACAACGCACGCTAATTTTTTTTTTTTATATTTCAGCATACTATTCGAATCAGAAAACAGAGGTACTAAACGAGAGCACGAGGAAAAACAACAAGATAGTCAGAAAAAGAGCAAAGTGGAGGACGATATACAAGTTGATGATATAAAGTACATTAAATTTGCGAAGTTGAAATTAGAAATACTTTCCTTTACTTTGCCCAGTTTCTTATTTAAGTATTTCATTTATTTTTGCAGCTTTGATGAGTTTAAGGAGCGAATTGTAGTACATACTATTGATACGATAGAAGCGTGTACGCATGAAGTTGCGTATCCACCAAGACAATCCTATATACCTTTACAACCGTACAAAGGTGAACCTGCAAAGAAATATCGATTTGCATTAGACCCTTTTCAGAAAGAGTCGATTTTATGTATTGCTAATAATCAGTCCGTCTTAGTATCTGCACATACGTCTGCAGGAAAAACTGTAGTTGCAGAGTAAGTTGTCTTATTCGTTAATTTTTCTGATTAGTAAGCAACTTGATTTTAGATATGCTGTTGCGTTATCACTTAAGAATAAGCAAAGAGTTATTTATACAACTCCAATAAAGGCTTTATCTAATCAGAAATATCGAGAATTTTATGACGAATTCAAAGATGTCGGATTAGTTACTGGGGATGTAACAATTAATCCAAGTGCATCATGCCTAATTATGACAACGGAGGTTTTAAATATATTTAACAATATCTCTAGCTTTGGGTTGATTTTTTTTTTTTATAGATTTTGCGTAACATGTTATACAGAGGCTCTGAAATTATGAGGGAAGTAGGTTGGGTTATTTTTGATGAAATTCATTATATGAGGGATAAAGAACGAGGCGTAGTATGGGAAGAAACACTAATTCTTTTACCACATAATGTTCACTTTGTATTTCTGTCGGCCACGATACCTAATGCTAGCCAGTTTGCTGAATGGGTGGCACATATTCATCAACAACCTTGCCATGTTGTTTACACAGATTTTCGTCCAACTCCATTGCAACATTTTATATTTCCTGCAGGTGGACAAGGAATCCACATGGTTGTAGATGAAACTGTAGGTATTTCTATTAAAACGTTATATACATTTAATTTAACGAACCTATCTTTAGGGTACATTTAAAGATGAAAATTTCAATACGGCTATGGCATGCCTACAAAATGTAGGTGATGCCTCGAAAGGAGATCAGAAAGGACGTAGAGGTGGTTTTAGCGGTAAAGATCCTGCACAAACTGATATCTTTAAAATGGTTAAGATGATAATGGAACGGGACTTTGCACCTGTCATTGTTTTTAGCTTTAGTAAAAAGGATTGTGAATTGTATGCTACACAGATGACAAAATTGGATTTTAACTCTAGTAAGTTTAAAGCTTTTGGGAATTTCAAAACTAAAATAGAAATATTTGAATTTTAGCTGCTGAAAAGCAGTTGGTTGATGAAGTGTTCTCTAATGCAATGGATGTTCTGAATGAGAGTGATAGGCGTTTACCACAAGTTGAAAATCTGTTGCCATTATTGAGAAGAGGTAAGTGTAATAGTTCAATGTACTTTATTATTTGATAGTACTTTAATATTTAAATTGTTTTATTTGTTGTTTTCCAAGTAGTCTTAGGTCTAACAAAATAATGATAAAATTAATTATCGGTAAATACTATTTTAACTGGAGCGTATAGATCACTTTAACGATTTTGAATCTTATTTGTACTATTCCAGTAGTATATATAATAATGGTATGATATTTATTCTTTGACTGTAGGAATTGGTATTCATCACGGAGGATTATTGCCGATTTTAAAGGAAACGATTGAGATTTTGTTTGGCGAAGGTCTTATTAAAGCCTTATTTGCTACTGAAACATTTGCAATGGGTTTAAATATGCCAGCTAGAACCGTACTATTTACTGGTGTTAGAAAGTTTGACGGTAGCGACTACCGATGGGTAAGGATGTACGTAAATATGTCGAATTATTTTGAAACTTTTCAAATTCTCATTGAATTTAGCTAACATCTGGAGAATATATACAAATGTCTGGAAGAGCGGGTCGGCGAGGTCTTGACGATAAAGGTATAGTAATTTTAATGGTTGACGAAAAGGTTCCTCCAGCTGCAGGAAGAGATATCGTTAAGGGCCTTCCAGATCCCATGAATTCTGCTTTTCATTTAACCTACAATATGGTATTGAATTTATTGCGGGTTGAAGAAATCAATCCAGAATATATGTTAGAGAGGTCCTTTTACCAATTTCAAAATCAGGCGGCAATACCTGGTTTATACGAAAGTAAGTTAACATGAGAGATGTTTAATCAATGCTATTTTCTTGTTTTAACGGTAATCATAAATCAAATACACAAATTACACCTAAATGTCTTCAGTACAGAGTTATTGCAGTACCTACCTACAGGGGCGGTTACATTTATTTATCTTGCAGGCTATCAGACAATGCTAGGGGAGTGTAACGATATGTATATTGAAAAAGAGGATGTAGTAGGAATTTATTATGATATTAGAGAAGAATTAAATGCGCTAGGGAAAGAATTCAGAACATACATAACAAAATCTGAATATTTATTGCCGTTTTTACAACCCGGACGTTTAGTAAAGGTAAACGTTAATTTAAACAAATTAGGCATTGTATGTTAATAGCCTTCGACCTTTTTAGATTAAAAACAAAGATGACGAATATGACTGGGGTGCAGTTATTAATTTTAAGAAGACTCTGGAAGGTGCTCCTGGTGGTAAAAAAGGTCGCGCAAATCCTGCTCAGGCTTCTGTTAAAATTCAAGTAGATCTGCTCTTACACGTCGTAACTGATACAAACTCCCAAGAAACAGATATTATACCCAAACCCTGTTTAAATAACCAGGTAGGTACTTTATTTATATTGCCACCAGGTTCCAGGCCACCAGCACATTGCAATAAAATGCTCTATTCGGATTGAGCAAATTTCATTTCAAATATATTGAAATAATTTTCAGAACACGCTGGTAGGTTCGTATTTTCATATCAATTGTATTGAGGCTATGTGATAATAAATTTGTACAAAATTAATACAAAAAAAAAAACGTTGCAAGTGAACAAGTCTAGATAGTAAAAGAAAAATTTACGACTGTACTCGTTAGATCCATAAGGGATGGATATTGGGTAAGCCAGCCAAACATAAAATAATCACTCAGTTGTTCAGTTTCTGTACTTTGCTTCTTGGGAGAATACCAAAGTGAGTGCCAATTGGCAGAAAACAGAAAAATTAAAATATTTAAGATGTCACAACGTAACTGATTGTAATGTCTAGTTTTCTATCTTTCTGCCAATTGACACTCACGTTGGTATTCTCCGATGAAACAATAAACTAATCACGAAAGTTCATAATCTGAACAGTTGAGTGATTGTTTTATTTCTTGGCTGCCAATATCCTTGCATTGTCAATCCTAAAATATTATATTTTTACATTTTTATAGCATGGCGAAGTGGAAGTTGTTGCTGTTGATAGCGCATTAATAACACACATATCCTCTGTAAGATTGTACGTCCCGAACGATCTTAGGTCTAAAGACAACCGTCGTGGAATGTATAAGGCGATAAAAGAAGTGAAAAAACGATTTCCAGAAGGCCCGCCACTTCTAGATCCTGTAAAAGATATGAAAATAACAGAAGAGAAATTCTTGGATATTGTCAAGAAAATTGAAGTGCTGGAGAAAAAGTAAGTTTCGATTTTTTTTTTTTCAAAAATAATAGAGAACTTCAAAACAAAGAATCTTGATGTAATAAACTGAGATTAACAATCCACTTCCATTACAAAGATTGAATAACATCTCAGTTTTTTGTGAGGTCACTGGGGCGTTATCAACAATGGTAGGTAACTGTAATGCTGAAACCGTTATAATTTAATCCCGAGGTAGCGTTTGAAAAGAAAGGAAGAGCTGAATAATAACATTTTATGCAAGTTACTATTCCGAGCTTTTAAAGTCTATTAGTTCCCGAAGTAAAAAAACCTTAAGATTGCTTTTTAAATTGTCATATTGCAATGGTTTATTTGAAATAATATTTTTTTTCCTTTCCAGAATGTATAGTCATCCATTGCACAAAGATCCGGATTTGAATGTCCTGTATTCAAGTTATGAAAAGAAAGTTGCGCTAAAGAGTAAGTTGGCTAGTGCGAAAGCGAGACTACAAGCGGCTAAATCTGTTTTACAACTGGACGAGCTGAAGTGTAGAAAGAGGATATTGCGACGAATGGGTTTCTGCACTAACACGGACGTCATTCTGATGAAGGGAAGGGTTGCTTGTGAACTCAGCAGGTAAGCGATAATTGTTAGCCGCGATGACGTCAGTTGTTTATGGAAGGGTTTGTTATTGTTTTTCTGTCCCATTATTTTGATTGGGAAAAGAATGATGGCATACGTACCTTACTAAGAAAAAGTTGTAGAATTATAAATTCTACAAAATTCTTCGTAATTTGATGTTTTCAATACAATATCATTACTGAATTGCGGTAGGTGCAGGATTAATTACCACACGGCGAAGTCGCATCCTTTTAAAACCTGTTCTACTACATTTTACCTTTATCGGGTCTTTTCCTATGCTAATTTTGAATAACCAAACAAAGCTTAAAATCGAAGTGTGAATACACTTGTTTCCTTTCATTGCTTATCCTCTTCTTCGTTTTAAACGAAAAATATGTATTTTTTCTTTTTAAAGAAATACACACGTATTGCGTTTAAATTCTGCATCTAAATGTAAATATATTCTCTTCTTTTATTTATCTACATGTATAGTGCTGATGAACTGCTTATCACGGAATTGATTTTTAATGGAGTTTTTCAACAACTATCATCGGCTCAAGCGTGCGCGTTGTTGAGCTGCTTCGTTTGCGATGAAAAAAGCACTCAATTTCCAAGACTTAGTGAAGAACTATCAGGTCCTTTAAGGCAGATGCAGGTATGGTTTTCAAATAATGTTTATAGTAAATGTTAACACTATTAGCTTTGATTTTTAACGATAGGATTTAGCGAGACGAATTGCTAAGGTTAGCACAGAATGTAAATTTCCTTTGAGCGAGGACACTTACGTCGAAAAATTTAAACCATTCTTAATGGATGTCGTATTCTCGTGGTGTAATGGCTCAAGTTTCAGCGATCTATGTGCGATGACAGATGTTTTCGAAGGTTCTATAATTAGAGCTATGCGAAGACTGGAGGAGCTTCTTCGGCAGATGGTACAGGCGTCTAAGACAATTGGAAATACAGACTTGGAAGATAAGTTTAATAACGCTATAAAATTAATAAAGCGGGATATTATATTTGCTTCAAGTTTGTACCTGTAATAGTAATAGTAAAATGGCAAATCTTTAGCAAGCGATTGTTTTATACATATTTTACCAGTTTTTCATACCAATGTACTGAAAGTTAATTAAGGTCAATTCTGTAAAGATCTGCAAATATATTCTTACTAATTTTTAACTTTTTGTTGGGCAATGTGGATGTTACACTTGTATTACTTTTGATCTCTGTAGAATCTTAATTTTTTGGATGTTCACATGACATTTCAAATAAAATCATATTTTATTTAAAGTCGTTCAAAAGTATTTATTTTGAAGACTTTATTAACTAAGGTCATGCCTTCATGACACTTACGCGATATACATTCAATTCCAATTAAACCTTAAGGAGCTGCATCTTTCTTAGTCACGCAATTTCTACTGGTTATTCTACTGGTATCACGTTGATTTTTTAAAACGTTTATAAAATATTTAATAACTGTATTTAATAAAAATTCTAATAAATAGACAAACGGGAAGCAACGTGCACAACATGGAAAGAAATTATTCGACCGGGTAGGTGCAATACTTATATGGGCAATTTTTTTACATTTAATCTGTTACACCCGAAAAATAGAAAACAAGTAGCTCTAATAAAGTACGTAGTTCTTATTACTCTTTATTCGAAATAAATAACTTAATAGAAACAAAAATTAACAATGCCTTTTTTGACCCTAGAATTGTGATGAGATAATTTGCCGCTCGATCGCCTCTGATGGGGTTTTTGCCACTTCCACATCAAAATAAAGGTCAGAAATTGCTCAGGTACATCTAATGACTCAACGTGGTTCCTTTAAAGGAGGAGCCTCGCTTCAAGATGATTAACATGAATAATTAACAATAACGTACTTATTAAAAAATTTTTTATTGATTTATACGTGGATATATTTATTTTTGGAATGTTATTTCCTACATAAAGGCATAAAAATATATTTTTCAAGAGAGCGCAAAATTAGAGCGGTTCAATTTGGGAGCCGGTTCAATATGGGCAGCTCTACCCTACGTTAACTAAAGCAGGCACATTCAAACCAGTCTAATTATTTTTTGATAATAGTAAGGCACGTGATCTCAAGAATAGCTTCTTCCCGGGACATTAGAGAGACACCTATGCGAAAGTGCATTTTTCGTTTCTAATCTCATTTGTAGTTGTGTTTGTATATGTAAATATAGTTATAATCCTTGTACCTGGAAATGTATTTGTTTTTAAGATCTTGGAATTTCCTAGAGGTGCCTAAGACATATGGCCAAGCTGTACTTCTCACTTTCGTTTTGCCTAATTACTTCAATTTTGACAGTATAAACAAGGAATATCCGCCAATGTCACATTGTAGCTTTCAATTTGATATCTAGAGAGAAATAGGAGTGGCTAATTTATTGTATAACTATTACAAAATTTGTTAGTTGCAAATACTGACATTTAAAATTTGAGTACAGCAGCATAAAGAATGTTAAAAAAAAAATAAAAGAAATTCCTTCTTCAAAATACAGTGTCCGCGAGAAAAGTCTGCAATTTCTCATCTTTATAGTTTTAAAGTAACTGTGTTTGTGTCAGACTTTAGATTCAGAATCTCAATACAAACAATTGTTTCTGACATTTGTTCGTATTGGGCCAAATAATGAAAAATAATTTTTGAACTTTTGAAATTTTCAAATGACATTGAAACGTGATGTGATAGATATTTTAAAACATTTTTTGATTTTTAATGATACACGGACAAACTACAACTGCAGTTACTAAAGAAATAAAAAAAAATCCGATATGGTGCTGACTTTTGTATGATATTATAGAAGAGGCTAAGGTTATTGTTCCAGTTTTCAGTGAATAAGGGTTTATATTGAATATTAATACCGGAAGAAAAATGCATGCATTTGAACTAGTCCACTAAACTTCAGGTAAAGATAGTGGTATTGATAAACAGAAATATCAGACATTAAGAATTAAAACAAAATGTGTTAAAATTAAAAAATACACATTGCTACTTATGCAATATTTATTGTTTATGTAATATATTTCGGATTCTTGGCTTTTCTCCAATCATTGCTTCATAATTAAAGCGAATCGTTGAAAGTTTCTTAAGGATAATTTAAATTAACAGATTGGTGCAATCGTCAAGATACTCATCATACCATATACAGCGTGTTCACCTAGTACGAAAGTAGAAGATACTTCATTCCTTGAGTAATTTACAGAAAAAAAAATGAAATACATTATATTAGAAGATAAGTGTTCCGCGAGATAAAATTATACTCAAGTATACACGTGTTCAGCTTTCGCAGTGCGCGATACAAGTTTGGTTTTATAAATGAAACATTGTATATTATTACAATACATACATATTAGATGACTTTCTTTAATGACCGATATGTTGAATGCAGTACACGCTAGGGTGGTTCAAAATTTTTTTTTTTGTTATTTATTCTTCTATTTACTTATTTTTTGAAATGCTGGGGCGACGATTAAAATTTTCTTCGATTGAGTATTTCTTGGAGTTTCTGAACGAAATTCGTTTGTGCCAACGAGATTTTATAAGTTTGATTCGTGTTATTTCAGTTTTCTTTAATGGAATACGCTGTATAGAATTTGGCTCTTCTAGAATGTCTTTTACAAAAAAACAGTTTTTTTTTATGAATTTCGGAATTCTACAGACCATTTTTAGAACAAAAATGAGTAGTATTTGGTCGCTTTACCGAAGAAGGATCCATTTTAGGTGCATGAAAATGCTTATAACAATATTTTAAAAGAACCGTGTCTATCACATTGCGAAAAACATAGACGGTATTCCATTAAAAAAGCTGAATCAGACATGGCAACGATTTCGTACGCCTCTCTGTAGAATCTAGTTGATCGATGTGCTGTTAAAAATTCAAAAAAATACTCAAATAATAAAATTTAAATCTATAACGCATTAAAGATATCTTCTTTGATTTCTATTTTTTTTTTATTTGACCTTAGTTACGATTTGTTTCTTTGGGATTGTAGGTCTATTTTTTTTGTATATAAGAAAAATCCGTTATTTTTGATATCGTTGATTATTTTTTCATCAAATAAACGATATTTCTTTTATACCAATAAAAAATAAAATTAGACCTACAATCCCAAAGAAACAAATCGTAATTAAATGTATCGGGCATTATAGAAGCAACGGCGCTTTGAAAAGTCTTAAATTATCTCAAAAACTAAGCCAAATAAGTATAGGGAATGTTTACAAAATTTGCATAATTAAAGAGAGGCACGCAAACTTCCGTGTAGTAGAAAATAAACACCCAGTATACTTAAATATGATTTTACGTTGTGCAGCACTTGCCTCCGTATCGTTTTTGTTTGAAAACTTTTATTCCAAATTTCTCAGGAAGAAATTATCTTCCATCGAAGCACTAGGTTTGTTGTTTATTACTCTCCTCTTAGTAAAACACTGGAGTATATTTCTACTCGATTTTCGATAGCAACCCTAAATTTAAAAAAAAGGTTCTTACCTTTAACCTTTATTAATTACATTGTCATAAATAGTTCCAGTAACATGCAGAATCGTCAGTGGAGTACTACCCATTGTTTGCAAATAAAGGAAAGTAATGTTAGATGAAAACAATGCATTGAAGCGAAAGACCATATTTTGGTTACATGAAACTTATTTTAAAACTTAGCTTAAAAATCTCATAATTTCAGAAAAAATAATTTTTGTTTATATTGATTTTTGTGTCGGTATCGCTTGCGTTTACAGAATCGACCTTAATTTTCTTTTGAAACGTTGTTATTGTCGGTTACTTCTTAGAATTCCGGCTTAACGACAATTGCAATTGCACCCCCCACACGGACAACCACTATTAGCGGTAAAGTACCTTCCTCCCACTTCTTTATAACCCCTCTTACTATGAACATTACAAATATTTTCTACCAAAGGCAGGTCAGTTTAACCTCACTGCTCGTTACGACTACATCTTTAGATCAGTGTAATTTGTTTGTACCTACCTCTTCTATTTTTGTGATAGTTTTGTGTGTATAAAGTTTTATAAAATAAAAATCATAAATTTTAGTTACTTCAATCCGTTCATATGTGGTTTTACTCTCATAGTACGGATTGAATTCTCTGTAATTTATGATCGTTCTCTTCTATTTTGATTTTTTTCCTTTTTTTTTATGTGAACGGCATGGCACTGTCCTTTATCGCGAGTTAACTCGTCACTACATTCCTATTCTATTTGTAGTACGGAGTTAACTCGCGATAGATGGCTGTGATTGCGCAGCACCCCGTTTTTAGTAGTTTTTTTTTCTTTTTATTCACGCTTATTCTATTCAGTTCGGCGCATGCGTGCACACCAAAATCGTGTATAACGGTGAAAATCCGTTACTTGTTTCATCTTTGGTGATCTAGCCGTGTGATTGCGTTTGATTTTGTCGTGCGGTTAGCTTACCGAGGTGGAACTGGGCGGGAAATCCTCCAACGAACCGTCGTAAACAACTCGCTTGTCCCAAAGCAATATTTGACAAATGTTATGAAGGAACTATTGGTGTGATGTGTTCTACTCGTAACCCATATCACAGCCGATAGTTACTTCACTACGTCTGTCGTATGCATCGAAGGAAATTGTCGAATGCCCAGTTTGAGTAAGTTAATCGCTTGGTGTGGTTAGGTGCAATATATTTTATTCGAATGTTGGACGCTGGTCGCATTTTATATTAACATTGTGACTAGATCTAACATTCGTATGAAGTGTATTCCACTCCGCTTATTTATTTTTTAAATTCGTACATGGCAATTTTCTTGCTTGTTACTTAAGTTACATAAAATAATTTTCTGCTTTTGTCATATATGCATAATTTAGCTTGCGATCTATTTTATTTGTAATTTGTTACTATTGTTATAGCAATCTTAGATGTATTTGTAGCCATATTTTCTCGTACTGTTTCAGTATTACAGCCACAAACTATTAATATCGCGAATGTGCTCAATAATTAACAACCGTCAATATGCATTTTTTTTTCATCAATAGTACATAAATAGAAAAATTTTGTAATAAGTGTGCTGCTATAATCCTCTGTGCTATGAAAACTATCGTATAAGTCTCATTCATTCGAATACTTGTGAAGTTTCGGACCAGTCAATAATTCTGCATATTTTACGTTGCCGTCGTAGCTTTCTGGTATGTTCTAGATCATAAAGCTATGTCAGCAATGCATGATATGCTGTAAAACCATCGTTGGATTGTCTTTTTGATTCTTAAATTACGAGTTTCTGCACATTGTTCTTAGCTTCTCTAAGATATCATTGATCATTAATATTTTTAACCGGTTAAAACTAGTACATGTTATGTATTTGCTTAATACTAGCAATACTGTAAGGTAGGCAATGCACCAGTAGCGGTCAGTTTTGACGTGTTCCTCGTGTATCTAGTTGTAAAACACATGTACACAATAAGCAAGGAAATTGCACGAGGGAATCGAATCGCTGTACGCGCCCTCCCGTTTGTCATGACATGTCGCGCCGCTACTGCAATGCACCTACGTAGATAATTTACTATACACGGTAACATGAGCACGATACATTAAAATCTAATAGAGACTAAATTTGCCAATCTTCTCTGGACGTGTTGACAAAGAGAAAGTTAGTTATTAATTTGCATTTGCTTTAAGGGTTTGTGCTATATCACAAACCTACGTCATGGGTATTATTTGTATATTTGCATCACTTTATTCTGTGAGACAGTACTAAACTTGAATCGTTGAAACAACACGTTATTAAGAAAACCTTAATAGCGTTAATCGCCGAGTTCATTTACATTGATATAAGTATATTTTTTTAACTAGCATTGTAAAATTGTATTAACAGAATTTTTTAAACGACCAACGTTAACATTTTTAAATATTAAAAAAAACATTGTATGTTGTAATATTATTTGTTTGAAAAAAGGGTTATTGACATTAAAGAAAAAATACAAATGTATACAGTTCTAGAATAATGCCTGATATATAAGGTTATCCAAAAGAAAAACACATATTTCAAGTTAATGAAGTAAATCAGCATAAATATATCTTAATGTCGATGTTATTCAGAACGTTTATTAATTTCACGTATTTCTCGGAAGCAAAGTTCAAAATAATTTTGTTGGTCAGTTGCAGTTTTAATTTCGTCAAAATTAAGAGTAACCATGTTGCACGGAATTAGTACTTAAGGCAGTGGAATATGTAAGTTGTTGTAGACATCGCCTTTGTAGCCTGAAATGTGATTTTTGGGAGGTTTAACCGATGTAACGGCCGTTACGAGGATACGAATGATCCACATTCCCGTCAATCGCATCTTCGAAACGGCCGTCCCGGATTAAATAATTAAACTTGTGGGGGTGCGGGGGTTACCAATATTTTTGTGTTGTTTACCATACCACGGCTATCATTATTTTTCATTGAGTAATTGAAAGTTCTTTTCGTAGTAACTAGGGTGTACGTTACTAGATTTTTTCGAATAAACCAACCAATTTCTAATCGCATTTTCTGAATTTGGCATTTGACGGTAATATGTGTTGGTAAATTTTCTACCTTTATTATTGAATGGATAAATCATATTTGTCTTTTCTACCCGTCCACTTTCTGTTAAGAGTACTCTGATTCTATCGTTTATTTCAAGCCGGGTTGACGGATTATTAAGTTTGCCTAAAAGGGTAGGTTGTGGTACAAGGACGTTAAAAGCTTCACCACATTTAATTGTAGCGGACTCAGGTTGTTTTCCCGTTCTTGTCAGTTGCAATGTTGACATTTTATAAACAGCAGAATTTCTAAGATTTTGCTTACTACTTATTTACGATAATTAAATATATAGAAAAATTTAATGCAATTTACCTGGTTTCTTAATTACTAAAAGCGGGATCGAGAGATAACGATAGAGTGCATATGACATGCTGCCTCTCTGGCCCTACTATGCTAACGTATTGTTGTGACGCTCTAAGTTACGTCTAATCGATTTTCCTCTATTAATTACCATGTAGGCCATCTTAATATATAAATTAGGATATACATATGATAATTATCCTAATTTACTGAACATACATTATTTTAATACGGTGAATTGGTTATTTGTTTTATTTTCATAAGCCCTTATTGTTTCATGATAAAGTACTATTTTTTTTCTCTTTGTGATTGATATTCCTGTTAGTGCAGTTCACTTATACTGAGACGTTTCTTCGATTTTATTTTACTAACTTCTCTTAATTTTAATGTGGTTCACAAATTTGTTATCGGATAAGCTTCGGCGATTAGGATGATATTATTAATGCTTAGAAAGTCCCAAACTTGCTGAAAATTAATACAACAGTAGGGTTTGTTGAACGCGCGTCATAGAGACCGTAAGTACCTGCTACACATTTATTTTTAATGCACCCTTCTTAGAAACAACAGATCGTCTGCTATTGTGCCAGGGATGAGAATTTTCAACGAAAATTCTTCTTTCGTTACGGTGAATTGATTTCATAAATATACAAACTTTTTAATATTCTGCCCTAGGCTTAATTTTATTGTTAAATATCTAGAGATCCATATTACCCAGATACATGCATCGGTTAGTGCACATTTACTTATTTTACTTTTCCTGACAATATGGATAAATATATAATAAATATGGAATTAGCTAAACGATTTCAGGTGTAATTTTAAGGATATGGAATGGGAATTGTTCAATTTTGTTTTGGATGTAATATAATTTTAACGAACATTTATTCAAAATATAATTTAAATAAACTTTAAAGTTACACAAATAAACGTACAATATACACACTTCCCTAATAATATGTTTTCACTTTACGTTAAAGTACTAATCGACTAGTACGGCATTTATACCATTCAATTGTTAACTTCTAAAACATTCCTTCTTTCATAAAAAAAAAACAAAACAACAATATATGACGTGGCACAGTAGGTACGGACAAAGATATAATAATACTTTAACTTACAAGATCTAAATAGACTGTCATATAAATATTAAGAGATGAATACTAATATAACTAAATCTACAGATTTACTATTAAATTACTAGACGAGGATCAGTTCAAAAAAATATAGAGGAAACAAATGTATATAAATAATAGCAAAGGGCAAGATGTAGACTTTAACAAATAAAATCAAAATAAATAATTTCTCTAAATAACAAAAAAAAATGTGTCTTAGTTCTAGTGGTTAACTTCCATCCGTAAAATAGTCTTTATTTCTATTTAAAATAAAGTATCCTATCAGTGCAGCAGTGTTATCGGAGGTAGATGGTCTCCACATCTTGGAAAGTTGGGAGGTACGGGTGGTAGATCCGCCTGTGTTCCCACGTGTATTATGAGATTCATTCCTATCGCTATGTGGAAGAGGAAATGGCAATGGAACAACCAGTATCCTAAAGAATAAATTAATTTGTAAAATTTCACATACTGCTATTCTTTTTTCAGTCACACCTGGATTGTCAGCTCTAAACCTAAATATAACGTAACCGTTATTTGGAACTGCGATGGTATCCTTTGCTGGTGGTAAGTTAAATTGTCTATTCAGTAATCCTCTTCTATCCAAATCGAGGGCGTGTTTTAAGTTAATTTTCTTCACGTTTTGATCAGGCGATCTGCCGATGCCAACAACATGGAAGGCATATCCGTGTAAATGGAACGGGTGACTGAGATTTGGGGATTGAACTGTAATGAGTTGTTGTTTAGGATATTTTCCGATAAACTATTATGCAAATGAACTAATCATTCAATAATTTTTTAGCATCACGTGTGGACGTGATGTTATTTAGACTGCCATCTGTCAGATTTGCTAAACTACTAAAAAGAAAACAGATCTTTTGGTTTGCTATGCCTATTGATGTTTCTTTAAAATTTTTCCTTTAATTTACTGGAAATTCGATGAAAGAACAGATATAAAAAATAGTAATGTAGTGCATTGTCATATTATTTGAAAGACTTATTTAGATGAACTATTTTCAGGACGTTAGCTTATTATTGCCTAGGCGATTATTTAATTGACCAACTTTGCAATTGTTTACCCAAACTAACTTCCATCCATAATTTCGTGCAGGTTTTTTATTGGATCGTTGATTCGCAAATAGATCTTTATATTATTTACCTTCATCCACAAGTACAACTTCAACTATGGCGTTTAAGGGTATGTCCACTTGATGCGTACACATGCAGTTCTGCCCACACTCCGCAGGTCTGTTGTCACCATTGCAAAATTGTTCAGGAGAAATTTCGTCTAATTGTGACACAAGTGGGGCTGGCGGCGCCACGTACGAAATCTCGTCTACTAAGCTGATGACGTGATCTCCACCTTGCGCGGCTGGAAAAATATTCAAAAAGACAAGAGTTCACTAATCCAATGGGCGGCGATCTCACCCCATCGAACACTACGTACCCAAGAACCTATTGTACGTGTTCGGCTGAAATAGCTCGTCCGGTTTATAGAAATAGAAACGGAACGGTAAGAAAATTTTCACGTCCGGTCGTTCCTGCAACAGGGCCTCGTCTATTTTTTTGGCGTTCCTCAGTTGACTAACACAAACGGCTTCCCTTCTTGGTCGATTGCAAATCGCGTCCAAAGGATTCATGACCTAATTTTTGGCCAACTTTAAGTAATTTTTAGTGGTTCTTGATGTGTTTTTTTTTCTTATACCTACCTTGTTACAGGTACGTATGTCCTAGTCCTTATGTACATAGATGAAATTTCTACAGATGTAAAATGTTTCTTTGTACACATGAGTGGCAATAATAGTATCATAAAGCATAATTTAAATACGTTTTCAGTTTAAGCTATGTACATGTACAGTTTTGTATGATCTACATTTTTGCATTTTATTTTACGGTATATACAAAATATTTTACACGTGATTGATTTTTCTGTTTCTGATTTTTACTAGTTCATTGGTTTTATGTTCATGATAAATGTACAAGATTATGAATACTGTCTGTCTGCAGATATATTGCGTGCTTTAGAAAATAATATTAATTAAGGTAGAAAACAGTCTAATTTCTCAGATTTAATCCCTCTGTTAACTCCTATGGCATATACAACATTCTAGTTGTTTGAAATTGAACTAATGGTGCTTTATTCTTTAAATAAATGGGAACGGCGAACTATTAAAACTTTGTACTGTATTGTCAAAACCGAATCGCTTTTAATATACTTAGCAAATATGAAAACTATTGAGCTGGCGTCTAAACTTCACTTTCTCTAGATGACAAATACATAGAACCATTAATGATTTCTATTTAATGATATGGACTTAAATTATTGTTTACATTATACAGCTCCACGTAATGGATTTCTAAGCATTTCATAGTAATTACACTAAACGCATATTTCTGGGCGTGTCGGCTAATACGCGGTCGGTGCCTGTGCGTTCATGCAAATAAAGATGTCACTTGCGATCAACGAGAAATAAAATTATTTTTGGCGGGTCATTTGCGGTCGAAGTATAAATCTCTTTAATCACTCTTTAATCCTTTATAAACATTTAATTCTATATATTTAATTATGTTTATCTCTATACTTGAAAACTGTTCTATTCTTTTAAATAATTCCTAAATCTATTTCCGAACACGTAAATTGTGGTCATAATTCATCCTTTAATCCTCATCTCTTCAGACGCTTCTCACCCATTTCTCCCATTGTTTCCTATCTTTAGCCATGTCCTGTATTGTTTTTTTCCTCTTCAAACCTATCTTTTTAAATCTCCCATCCCCCATCCATGTTTTTCTTAGTTTTCTTCTTGTTTTCTTTCTCTCTATTCCTGCCTCTGTTGTTTTTTTTAACTAGTTTATTTTATTCCATCGTCATTACATACCCAAACCAGTTCAACTGCTTGCTTTCTATTTTTTGGAGAAACATTAAAACAAAATCTTTCTCCAATTTCTTCATTTATCAGCTTATCATGTTTTGTGACTCTTGCTATCCCTCTTGTATAATTTATCCCTATGGCGTGTATTGGTGATTCATGCTTCTGTTGTACTATCTAAGTATTCGAACCATGTCACTCGTCTCAGTCCCATGTATTTTTTTTAATCTCCTCATGCTAGACATTGCTAATCACCACATCTTCTTGTATGAATCCGCCGTCAATACAATACAGTTCTGGTAAAGGAACTGAGGAAAGGTCTGTAGTTATCGTAGCTATTCTGTTTCGCTTTTTTATATATTGGTACGATTAGATTTTTTCCCAGTCTTGTGATAACCTTTCGCTATTCTACGTTTTCTCACAAATCTCCCACAACCATTCCTTTCCTTTATCTCCCATCCATTTTAGTATTTCAGGACCCATCTCGTGTTTGCGTGCGGGTTTTCCTAGTTTAACAGTTCTAATTGCTTCCTCTACTTCGTCCAGTTTACTTTTCCGGTTATGCGCACTCTGTTTCAGTAGTATTTCCCATGAATTTGTCTCTGTAATGTTCCCCCATACTCTTAGTTTTTCTGTAGCCTGTGGATATTCTTCCTTTTATTTTTCATTGCATATACTCCCTAATTTTTCTTCTTTCTGCATGCTCTAAAAAAAACGAAGAAAGACAAAAGAAAATATTTTTATGTGAAGGTGGAAATATTTTCATTGCTACTCCTAGTTCGGTCAGCAAAGTATTCTTTATTCCAGCATTCGGCCCGAACGATTTGATTTTTTGACTGCAAGTGATCCGCTTAAAACATTTTTATTTCTGGTTGACCGCAACTGAGACCTTTAGTAACAATCAAGCCGCTGCGAAAACGTCACACGTAGCGTTTGAATTTGAGTTGATTGGAACATGTGTGAGCATTTTTGTCGTATTTTTGATATAATCGCTTGCATAAAGGTTGCATTTCTTACAGATGTGTTGATATATTTATTAGCTAATAAGGAAACTACGACTTACCTTGGTTTTTTAAATCAAAGCTTATTTACAAAATAACAAGATCTACTTATATTTACTCTACATTTGTAATATGCAGTTATGTACACATTGCTATTGTTGTGTAAATGGGTATATACAGCAGAGCAAATACTAAAGATGATAGGATCAATGAAACAAAAACCGACACCGCATATATTTACACTTAAACAAATTTATTCCTCTTAGTTTTTCAATAATATAATACAGTAATCTCTAAACATAACATAATAACAGTACCGCACTAGACTCTAATAAACATTTGTCCTGTTACTGAAGACTTTTGAAGACTAGGACAACTTATAATCTACACATGTTAGTAGGTAGGGTAATACACAAAAATAGAGGACGTTATTCTTTATACAATTGGTAACTTGATAGCCATTTGGTAGCGTATTGGTATCCTTCACTTACGAAAAAACATTCCTTTAGGAGAAGCGAAATAAAAAAATAATCTATTTAATAAATCCAACAATTGGTTCAACAAACTTTTGGTACGCATAAATATAATATATATATATAATACATTTGGAATGCTCTACGTAAAACTAAAGAATTAAAAAGAAAATACAAGAAAATACTGATAGAAGATACGACACAACCTGATGTAAACGCGGCTGAAGTCCAAGTCGAAGATGTCCCTAAGATTATCAATAATAGTTTCCACGACTTTGATTTCGGCGACGCGAAATTTATACATTTATGTACTATATACGATTTATGTACAATATACATGCAGAATTTGGTCTAAATTTCTCTTTTATGTACAAACATGCGGCAATGTGTATGAAACAAAGATAGCACCAACTCTTGGATGAAATGTGTAGGAAACTCTCGATATACATTATAGTAAATTTGTTTACACTAATAACACAGATATGAAATAATAACGAAAGCGGTAGAAACCGTTCTTAACTATTAACAAACAGAAGCCTCGACTTCAACACTATCAACAATGATATTAAATACTTGTATTTCAGTTTCACCTTTCAGTATCACTCCATGTCTGTGCGAATAGTACAAAACAATTATTAACAAATAAAAGGAAGAAAAGGAGGACTTATATACTTACCTCAGAATTTCTATGGCGATTTGACCATTTCAGTTATAACCCTTTTTTAGAAGCATTTCTCATAACAATTTTCTCAATCATTGTAAATATAAATAATTATAAATTAAAATTAATACTAACTTGAAACGAATCAAAAAGAAGACAAAGGGATCCTCACTAAATAGATGGCAAGATCGACAAAATGAAGAATTTCACAGCAACAGAAATAATTTAGAACAATCGAAACTATTGAAATGCGAAAAACAAGCTCTGCTGGAATATTTAAAAAAAGAAATTCTTCTATGCGCACATTTTTATATCTTGTTGGCATTAAGATTTATATCTGGCAGGTGATCGCCACATGTTGGGAAACCTGGAGGTATGGGCGGAAGATCTTCGGGAGTGCCGACCTGAAGAACTAAACTCATACCTATAGCTATGTGGAACAGGAAGTGGCAGTGGAACAACCAGAAGCCGGGATTTTCCGCTCTGAATCTCAATACTACGTAACCATTATTTGGTACAGCGATAGTGTCTTTAGCGGGAGGTAAATTGAATTGTCTGTGCAACAACCCTTGTCTATCGAGGTCTAATGCGTGTTTAAGATTAATCTTCTTAACGCTTCTGTCCGGTGACCTACCAATACCTATTACGTTGAAGGTTTGACCGTGAAGATGGAATGGATGACTCAGATTTGGTTGTTGAACTGTAAACAGAAAAAAAACATTAATAATTTACCGTGAAAGTAAACATTTTACGGATATTGTGATCCCATTTGTTAACCAATAACACATTTTTTTTTGAATTTACAAGTCCTTTACCAGAAGAAAAACATTAACCCTGTATAAAGAATGGGACGAAAACAACGACATTTTGATATTTTAGCGATAGCTCTAGTAATTGATGGAGATATCTTTATTATCTCCGCAGAGAATAACTTTGATTTTGTTACATTTCGAGAGCCTAATTTTCTCTTCTGGCAGGTACTTTATATTAAACTATTTTCGTAGGATACGGAAATCTTTGTAGTTAATTATATAGTGAGGATAAATTTAAAGGAACCAATGATACGACAATGATTAACAAAACAACTATAAATAAGAGCACTTATATTGTTTCTTTAGTTAAAGTATAACGTGTGGTATTGTTGGATTCGCCTTTCGGTTCTAAAAACGTAAAACAAACGGGATGTTATTTAAAATAAGAAAGTTGACGTCACTTCCGGTGGCAAAAATTAGGTAATGTAAAATAGAAATTGACCTATATTTTGAAAAAAAAAAACGGCAATTTCTGTCGTTCAACAGTTAGTATGTGGTGAAAAATAGGAGGATCTTTAAGACCTCACTGTATAATTAAGATTGTTTACTAATTATTATCGAGTAATTAAGTAATAACTCTTACCTTCATCAACCAGTACAACTTCTACAACGGCGTTCAGAGGAATATCTATCTTATGTGTACACATACAATTTTGTCCACAATTTGGTGGCCTATTGTCTCCATTGCAGAATTGTTCTGGATTGATATCATCGTATTGAGAAATTAAGGGCGCTGGGGCTGCCATATAAGAAATTTCGTCAATCAAGCTTATAAGATGATCGCCATTTGGTGCAACTGCAATTATAATCGAAATACATACTTAAAAACAGAAAAAAAAAAGTTACGCAATATTAACAATACCTAAGAATCTGTTGTAGGTATTGGGCTGGAAGAGATCCTCTGGTGTATAGATGTGGAATCTGAATGGCAAGAAGATTTTAACGTCGGGTCTTTCTTGCAATATGCCTGAGTCAATCTGCCTAGCGTTCTTCAACTGATTAACGCAGATGGCGTCCGTTCGTTGGTCATTGCAGCGTGCGTCCAAGGGATTTAAGACCTAGCCAGGAGTCACGCATATTTACAAATTTTTGCACTTGAAGAAATCGTACAAGAAGACCTTAAAACTTACCGTGTGTACAAGATGCGCGCGAGATTATTGGATTTATTTTTAATTTGAATTTTGTAATTTATGTACAAACATACAGATGAATGACTCTAACAATAAGCTAAACTCTATTCCTATCCAAGCACCAATCTATGTATACTACGATGATGAACATGAATGTACATATTATGTACGATCGAAAACAACTGAATGTGCCCGAATTACGTATGTACACTATTCTCTAAGTTATGTACATTTTGTTTATGTACACCGAAGCTATTTTATTGTATTTATGTACATGAGGTATACTTACAACACCCTGGGGAAGACCGAAGTCGTAAGTTGGGGCTGCTGTTGCTGGTTGATATGGACCTCTAGCGTATCTTAAGATCGCCAACTGTTGTGCTCTTCTGATGCCACATTCACCAAGTCCTCTTAACTGAATCCAGTAAGCCCCAGCTTGTCTGTCAGCGTTAATTACGTAGTCGTATCTTTCTCCTAAAATGTAAAGCGCATATGTATACTATACAACGTTGCATACACGTAGTACTTTATTGAAATTAATCTTACGTACAAATACGCTGCTTTGTTAATATTTTAATAAAGCAATTCCAGAAACTACTATAAAACTGTTAAATTATAAACACGGAGCCATTGATCTCAAGAATGCAAATTTGTATGTAAAAAGGAATCTAATCTAGAATCCAGATTATTTTTTCCGTAATTCGTTCGAAGTCGGCCATGTAAGATTCTCGAAAACGTTTATGATCAGTGCATAGCCAATTTCGTTCTCGAGCCTTGTATACAGGCATCTGTTACGAAACTACTTTCTCTTCTATTGCTTTACTCGAATTTATGCATTTATGCAATATTAGCTCATCTGCACACATGTTTATTATGTGGACCATCGATCAAAAATTCCATAAAATCTTTGATTGTATGGCTTTCTATTAAAAAGCGCTCAATGGACGCTGTTTCAATGAATTTTACTTTGAATAAATATTTATAGGCAATAAATCACTTTCTTTCTTCTTCTTAAAGCATGTCTGATGGAAATTACTCTTGCCTTTCTATTAAATTTTCATGATAATTTGATAAACGTATTAAATTCAAGTTTTAGATATTTCTTCCTAGATTCGCAATTGTATCTATATTTTGGGGTTACCTGAGAATGATATGATGGTGTTGACTTGGACTGGATGCACAGGTTCTCCATCGGTGGCGATAACAGTAAGGTCATGTCCTTCAATTGTCAGTTGTGCGGGACACACGGAGGCAAAGGAATTGATCATTCTGAAACGGTACCGTCTTCCTGGAGTAATTGTGAACACTTCCAAAGGAGTGTTGGTCATAAAACCGGTATTTGGATCGCGGAATTGACCTTTTCCGTTGATAAGTAAACTTTCCGGATCTTGGCCAGTATTAACTGCCAATCTACCGGGGAATCTTTCAGCGGCGTCCTCGTGCATCCAGTCACTGATGACCATGACGTGCGTGGTGAGATCAAAATCGTAGAGGTTACTGTTCGGGTCGCGAGATGGTGCCTGACGGACGACTATGCTGCCGTATAGACCATCCATTTTTTGAAGGCCAGTATGTGAGTGCCAGAAGTGAGTACCTGCATTGCCTGCGATCCATTGATATCTATTGATTACAAAAAGAATATTAAAATAAAATTAAAGGTTAATATTAATATTGTTATATATTGCGAAACTATAACTGTACGACAATTAGCCAAAACATGCAAACTATTAATTTGGTTCAATTTACCTTAAAACATCTGTTTGTTCTATAAGAAAGAGGAAACCGTTACTATTTTGAGACACCCATTTTATTTGAATAAGGAGGCTAAATGTGTAGGATGTTTTCTTGTAGCAAACTAGCTCTCCTAGTATAGCCTGATTCCGAAAGAAGTGCGATCGTGTTTAATTAAAAAGCTTAAAGTTATTAGACCGTTTATTCCTAACTTTGTTATTATTGTAGCTACGATGTTGGTTAAATTACCAAAGATGTAGTGATTTTTCAGCTGATCACAATGGTGTTGGGAAAGAAACAATTGCACATCGTATTTCAGCGCTAACTTGAATTGTTTAATTGTTTAAGGTTAAATGGTTTGATAAAATAAAAATACGATCCAATTTTATTAAACTATTAATTTTTGTAAAATATATATGTTTGGTTAAATCCATTGTAAATGAGCTCTGCCCTCTACGTCTTCAAAGATCTACGTTTACGTTAGTCATCCTGTATACTGATCCCGAAGAACTACATCCACACATACCGTTCTTCAGTTTACTTTATGTATGTCCTCTACAACTATATGTGTGTGTGACATCTAACTGTAAGCATATGCGACTAATTAATTCACATTAATTCTAACTAAGGATTCTTCTTTTAGATGCTTTGTACTCTTTGGTTTTTGCGTGTGCGAAGTTAATGTGCTTTTGTAAAGTTTTTTATATTTTATTTTATTATGTTGAGCGATAAACGTTATTATTACTTTGCCTGAAACCGATTCAAAGAATTACGAACATTACATACATATCAATGATAGATTGTACAGGGTTCCATGCGAAAGGCTACAACGTACACGCGGTCCTACCACCTTCGCGCTCAATTTTAAAGCACTTGCTAGGGCTAGTAGGTCCAATTATGTATGAAACGAAAGAGCAAACTCTTCCCTATAAGGCGTAGCGCAGACGACAGAGATTTGGTGTTTCAATGATAATTTTCTCGCTCACAATGTATTACATTACGGCTTAGAATGCGTCTGAACACAACCGACAATAACGTCGGACCGCCATCCACGAAACTTCGTGGGTCAGCTTCATACATGTTAGTAACCCAAATACAAAAATTCAATATGCTTGTTGTAATCGTCAGGGTGTAGTGCTTGTGCAACTAGTAATTTATAGGGATGTACCATAATCTATGATTCTTCAGTACCCGTACAACAGTACGTAGTAGCCTGTCTGCTTTTATTGGAATTTGCCGGGTTGAAATGGATGGATTTTGCATTACACGTGCGAATACGTTTACCCCTTGTCTGTTCATTCTTAAAGGTATTTAGAGAAGGCTGGCGACGATCGAAATATTGCTTGGAATAAATTAATAAGAAAAAATTACCGTAATTTCTTTATTTATAAAAATAACTATAGCAAGTGTTATATCGTTGGAATTGTTGGAAGAATGCCTTCTTTATGGAGTCACGGTCGACTAGCACATAGTTACCTATAAATCTCTCCTTTACACTTTTTTTCTAAAATCAATAGTAACAAAGCTATAAGCACCGAACGAAATAATAAAATGCAGTTTTTTTCGAGATCCCCGTATTAAACATCGGAAAAAGCTCATCTTATATATCTCCAAAAGTATTACACCAACCCGTAATGTACCCTAAATAAAAAATATTCAAAATAATCGTTGTGAAGTTACCAATGTTTATAGCAAACCGTTAATTTACCCTGTATATATCTAGCTGAAACAATTTAAATCATGAAGCCCCTATAACATTTCCTATTACTTCCGGATTAATTATAACTTATCTTACCTAAACGTGTTTCCTTGCTGAATTGGACATTGTGTTACAAAAGGTACACCATCATAGTACTGAGAACCTCTTTGCCAAATCCCGTGCCAGTGAATGGTAACTTCCATACCCTCCATGTGATTTTCAACATCGATTACTACTTTATCGCCTTCGCACACTTGAATACTGGGACCAGGAATCATCCTATTTGCGGTGAGGACACCTCTCTCGACTCCATCGGCTAATACGCACTGGCACGAAGACCACACTGTGTTGGTAGCATTAGGAGTGCAAACTTGGCAAGCTCTGTAAAAGCAGAACAATGGTTGCTGTACTAATTTTATGTAATATGCAAAATAAGAATGTTGAGCCTTGAGGCATCTTAAATAATTGATTAGCGGATTACGTGTTTGCTTGACTCTTGTGCATAATTAACTTATGGTTGTTTCAGTGAAGGTAAGCATAGAAGCAAAGTCTCACAACTTACATGTGTTGTTCCTTATTAACAAGCATATTTGCGTGTATATTGTCGATTTCCTTAAGAATTAATTGGTTCACAACGTATTGATGCAACATTTGGTACAATACTCTCTTCAATTAGCCATATCTCATAAAAAGTTACGTTTATAGTAGCGTAATTCAATGGAATGTGCGGTGAAATGGAAATGGAGGTGATTTATCAAACTTTGTAATCATGTTATTGTATGCTCAATGTTTGAGAACATCTTTACCTTGTTTCTAAAAGATTTGGGATTTTTTTTTAAAATACCGATTTCTACGATATAGCAATTTCTTTTTTTCAAACGAAATACGACAATAAAAAATCGTTCACCACATAATTACGAAACTACGTAATATGATCCCAAGTCGCAATTAATTACGTTTACCTTATTCTAGAGTTATACGTATGTACGTAATTTTCTATTAAACTATCGTTCATTAGGTGTTAAAATTGTGCACATTCTCTTTAAGCGGCTTGTAAACCTCGTGAAATATGAGTAGCGATCCAATCACTTAAGCACCTTGTTAGTGGTAATCATTTACCCATTAATAAAAACGAAAGAGAGTACAACATTGACGCATGGCAATGCCTATACGTAATTACGGTTTCCGTCGGATATACCGATGTCTTCCATTAAATATTGCAACAAGGAGAAAAAATAGAAAATATAGCACAATCACAGTTGGTAGTGTTGCATGCTTAAAATTAAATGAAATTAACGGCGCCACACATGTTATTTGTTGTATCCTAAATAGCGAAAGTTTGGGGAATACCGAATACTCCCAATCCACACTATCAGATATTTTCCGGATAACAAACATTCGCCTAAATTCGCTGTTCGGGGATATGGTAAATAAGGCACCTGTGACATTACCTTAACGAGAAATCGATTTGAATGCAAACCAGTTATTTTTCAATTAAACGACACAGTCAGCTATTTTATTAACCAACTATTAGGCAATGAGTTTGGATAATAAAGCGTTACACTTTTAACCGCTAAAATAACCTATAACAAATGATATCTACTTAACGTTACAGAAATGTTAACTGGGTAACATACGAGCAACATTATTTTAACGTTTGAAAACGTTGAACGTTAAAAATAATCTTATTTTAACCCCTAAAAAACGTTTTCTTGCTACTTGGGGTCATTCTTCTTGTAGTAATTTTGATATCATCTTTCTTTGTTTTACCCAATTAATTACTAAATTATTAACGTGCAAGAGGAATGAAAGAAAGTTTATATGAAGTAACTAAGAATGTATGAAAGGGAAACTATAACGAGAAAAGTAATGGTTATGTAAATATGAAAAAAACAATAAATACAAAGCAAAAATTTATGTGAACCTTCTTAGAGCTGCATCATAATATATATACACATAGATATTTAGTGAGTAGCGCCAACAGTAAGATACTATAAGCTCTAATGCAGAGTTGTAGAAACCTAGAAAGTTTATAAATTTTGTGTATTGCTATGTAGGAAAAAGTGCTATAAAGGGTAGTAACTTTTTTAATCTGCTAACTAGCTAGCAGTAGCAAGTATAGCTGCTAACGCAAACGAACAGTATGAAATAATAATTTGATAAATTGTTGAAATACCGTTGTTGTTTTAAATTACAAAATATATTTTACAGGTTTATCTCTCTCTATATATGTTTATGATTAAAGTTCGTCACTTTCCGTGCGCTTCACAAAATCAGCAGAGTCAGAGAGATAGACTGATGTTTATTCGTCTTGAATGGGTTTGTGTTACCTGCTGGTTTTTCCGAGAGTCGACAAAACACGAGTCTGTCTAGTCTCTGCTAATTTTGTGAAGCGCACGGAAAGTGGCGATATATAGAATTAATTTATTATTTATTGGGAAAACTCGAGTTATTTTCTACTTGCGATAATTCAATAAAAAGCGAAGTTAGTATTATTGGTGGCATCGATTATATTGAGAATAAATTAATTTGTTCGTAACCGAGTACATCATTTTTACTGCCAAATTAAAAATCTGTATAAATCGAGGTACAACTAACCCTAAAGCAGAACGGGGCCCGCAGAGACTAAACTAGCGGATAAGTTAAGGTATGGTATAGTTAACCGAGATTTATTCTTGGTAATGTAGAACCAGTATTGTGGTTAAGAAAAGATTGATGATTTGAATTGGAATAACATTATTGCTTTTAAGATAGTTATCTATGTAAATTAGAATTAAATATATCATAGTTTTACTTTCCCTAGTTTTATTTTAAAGAATTCTCTCACAATAGAAAGCTATCAGCTATATCCTACCATGGTAGGCTGATTTATTGCAGAAAAACATATTTCTTACTGTGTTCTTCTTTTTTTTTATGTATTTTGCATATATATCGCAGAATTTATGGTAATAATTTACCGAAAAGAACGAACTGTTGCATCGTGTTGCTGATTCTTTTTTTAAGATAAAGTTGATTACATTGTATTATTGCTAACTTGAAAGTTTCTTATAAAAAATTTATTCATCAAGGAGAAAGAAGATTATAATAATAAGCGTGTGAGTTGGAATGTAATATGCATAAAGAAAAAAAAATAACCGGTCCTTTTTTCTGTGGCTTATCCACAAGTTTTAAAAATAGCCGCGTGAGAGCACGGTGGACACCAACAAGAAAGCCATGGATGTCACGTGACACTGTGACCGAGTTGTTAATTGAGTTGGACAAAAAGGTAGGTAATAGAGAAAGAAAATTTTTTTGCCTCCAAATGCGTTGGAGCAGTGTCGTACGTAATTTTATATGTTATTATCGTGACATAATCTTAAACCACATTTTATTAAACATGGACTACATTCAATCAGTGTCTAAACTGTCAACATGTATTGATGTGTTAGATGGTTTGTACTTCAGTAAAGCTGCGTGGTACAAAGTCAATCCTCATAGAATTAAGATTAGAACTGTTTTGCAACGGCAATTACATAAAGGTCAAATCAGTTCGTTTGAATACGATCCGGAAGATAAGCTACAAAAAGAAAGGTTGATTTCAATTATTTTTCAACGTACTTATAAACTTACTCATTTACGATTTCTGAGTATTGCATGTAATTGTTGAAAAGAATTTGAAAACATTTCCGAAAATGCAAAGATTGTTATATCCAGTGTAGATATTTTGTTAAAGGCGACCGTATTAAGTAATCTTGGAACATACAGATTTAGTTTAGAGCATCTTGATGAACGTGCATTTCAGTTAATTAAAGTTATTCTTGACAAGCTTTCGCTTTTATCGTGAAGCAAGTTTTATTGGCGGAAAGTCAAGAATCGAAAGTGTATCTAAGCTTATTATATATTTTTCTATCAGTATTTATATTCCATAAATATAAACCTTGTTTGCTACAAGCTGGAACGATCGTTTTATTTGCACTCAAATTTGAAATTTTGTCATAACACTTCACTATTCACAACCGTATTCATGGTCAAGACATAGTAATAACAATATTATTGGTAGTAATTGATAATTTAAAAATTCATATTGCTGCACTTAGATTTTCAGTTCTGGCAAATACTTTCAGATCTTGTAATAGTTCGTGTAATGCTTTAGACACTTTGATTACATTTACAGTTTCACAATAAATGTTGCAAAATCCCATTTCTCTCATTAGATATTAAATTATTTTTAGCAAGTTCCGCCATTGGTGAAAAATCACTTAATTTATGTATCAGAAGCGAGAGAAACAACATGTGTCTTCGCGTCATTACTGTAGGACGCTACTTCTATTACTCTACCTTTTTTGGTAAATGCTGTTTATCACAAAAAAATAAAGAGTAAAATTTAAAGAAGTTAATTTCATAATTAAAAAGGTGAATACAGCAATACAGCATTAAAACCGAATAGACATATTATTATTAATATAAATGTAATTTGATTATAATTATAATTTATGTGACCATTCACGTACGCTACTGTATGCATAATAATTAATATGATCCATTTATAGCATTATTTCTTTGACAAATACTGACTAATTAGAGGAAGTACTTTCAATATATCGACATTGTAAAGGACTAAAGATATTTACCTGTACATACTAATATTATAAATGCTTCTAGATATAGTAAAATAAATTGCTATTGATTTATTTGTATGTGCAGAGTGGGGAGCTTTTACTTACATTTAGGCGTCCCAACCTTTTGCAGTTGTAAAATTGCCATTATTGTGTGAATAGTGCGAAACTAATCGGATAACGCATAACATATACACTGCCGTTCAGTGAAGTTTGGTCATACAATAAAAATCTATTATATCACACTGTATACAATTATTAATACATAAAATTAGAAAAATATTAAGCATACACTCTTTTCTAAGGGATTAAAGCCACAAATTATTATGTAAAGTAGAAATATTGCGACAACCACAATAAAGTCCCTTTTATTATCATTCCAAGAATTTCTCGGAAGCACCGATCTTTTGAAACGGGTCGTTTGGGGATTATTAACGAACAGTACACATTTAGGAAATATACCGCGGTATCATTCTTGTTTATTCATCACAGGCGTAAAGATATAAATTTGCTTAATTTTACTGTTAAACGTGTGTTGGTGTGCATCTGTCGTTTTTGCGCGAAAGTTTTAAGAAAATTTACTTCAAAATGGCACGTGGCAAGCCTACCAGTGTAGAAAAACGTTCACGCATTATTACGCTGCTTGAAGAAGGATATTCGGGGCGACAAATTGCTGAAAAAATAAATATGAGAAGTTTAACAGTAAATGACATCATAAAGCGATATCGGACAACTGGAACTATAGAAAATCGTGTTCGTCCTGGAGCATCTAGGAAAATAACAAAAGCTGAAGATTTGAGAATTGTATTATTAAGCAAACGCAATAGAAAATTAACAGCGCCACAAATAGCAGCCGAAGTCAATCGCGGCCGTGAAGAACAAGTTTCGGCGAGTACGGTAAAACGTCGACTTCAACAAGCGGACCTTCACGGATGCATTGCCATTCGAAAACCCTTATTACGTCGGGGCAACAGAGCAAAACGCCTACAGTGGGCTCGTTCTCATCTAGATTGGTCGTTAGATGATTGGAAACTCGTGCTTTGGGGTGACGAGTTAAAGTTTGAGGTTTTTGGGCAAAATCGACGAGTTTATGTCCGAAGATCTAAAACCGAAAAGTGATCCCGAACTGCATTGTGCCTACAGTGAAGCAAGGGCGTAGTTCTGTGTTAGTGTGAGGATGTTTCTCCTTTGCTGGGGCGGGAGATTTATGCAGAGTGCAGGGTGTAATGAGGAAGGAAAATTATTTTGCAATACTCCAGAATCATGCAGTGCCATCGGGATTGCGTATAATAGACCGTAGCTTTACATTCATGCATGACAACGACCCAAAACACACTGCGTTAGTGTGTAAGAACTATCAGGAGCAAGAACAACAGCACACCCTGAAAGTAATGACATGGTCCCCACAAAGCCCAGATTTGAACCCTGTAGAGTTGTTGTGGGATGAACTGGACAGGAGGATCCGAAAAATATGCCCATCTTCACAAGAACATTTACGGAATATTCTGCAACATGAATGGATTGATATTCCACAATCCGTTTTAACAAAACGTATCGAAAGAATGCTTAGAATAGTTCTTAGTAGTTAGAATAGGTAATTAACAGCAAAGGAGGTTTTTTCGATGAGAAAAAAAATAATGTTCAGTATGTTATATGAGGCCAGAATAACTTTTTATTTGTTTATTTTTGTCTTTTTTACCTGTACATACAATAAAATTGCATTTTGATTTTAGTTTCGTTTGTTTCTGTAACCTTTTCATGTTTTTTAATGACCGACCGAACTTCTCTGAACGGCAGTCTAATTCGTATAACTAAATAGACGTCGTTAGAGTATCTTTAAAAATATTTGCATTTGTACAGGGGTTGATGAATGACGAACCTAAGTAAGTAGGGAGAAGTGAAAAAGGTGAAAAAATGGTGTATTTTATCCAGCAGGATGTGTTAGCTACGCTACTTTGAATTATAGTACTGATGCATTTTCAGCGAAAGAAAAACGATACATTAACAAAAGTTTATACGGGTTAGCAATAAGTTTATTTTCAGATAAAATAAAATAAGTCTTAATTCACTAGATGGCTGGTGCACGAATTTGGCGGATACCAGGAAAGATATTTGCCGTCTGCAATATCTCTGCGAGGATCCTATTTCTGTGGCGGATTATAATATTTTGGAGAGGAATTTGTTTGTTTCCATGTGAACGAGATCTATGGATGCAGGTATAAGAACATGTGATACTGTTTGCTCCTCTTGTCGGGCGTAATTTCATTTTCATGCAGGATAGTGATTGGTACCACATCACTAGAGAGGCACTGGACTGCCTTAGATTTGTGAATATTCCACCTATGGATTGGCCACCGAGAAGCTCAGACATGAACCCTACAGAGCATCTATGAGGTCTAGTAAATCGAGCAGTTAGCTGCCGCACACCTGCTCCTACGAATCGTAGGGAATTCGGACAAGTCGTTCTTTTCGAATGGAAGAATATTCCCCAGGAAACCATTCACACAGTTGAAATCATATAATTATAATTATTACGTCTGTAGTATGATATAAAACTAGCGGAAAAATAAAAATAATGATAAGTTTTGCTGATGCGTTAATTTTTTCCAGAAGTTTATTTAAAAAAATGATAAATTTTGTAATTTTTTCTCACCTTCGCCTATTGTACACTCGAATTAATAATACCCGCAGTTTCATATTTTAGTATCTATGTACATATGGTTTAAAACATGTAAGGAAAAAAAAGCGTAAACAGGAATGTTTTAACACGCAATGTTGTACTTTCATGAGATTTATTCTATATTAAATAGATGGTAGATTTATGCAGATAATAAAAGTTCAATTTATAAATAGAATGTAAGCATGTAGGCAGATGTATGCACATAAAATACATTGTAAACGACACAGTCAACTTTGTAGTTTGTGACGATGAGATTGCTTATTTTTATATGTAATGCACTTCGCTTTATACATTCTATTTATTCTCGTCACTATAGCAAATGTTCAATTAATAATGAATTGATTTATATTACATTTAGAGAAAATTAACAAAGTGAAATTTTGAACTTACAAAAACGAGTACACTTTCCGTGCACTTCATGAAATTAGCAGAGACTAGTTTTGCCTACTCTCGGGGAAACCAGTAGACAACACGAACCCTTCTTATGAGACGAAACGAGTCTGTTTAGTCACCGCTAATTTCGTGAAGCGCAACTCGTTTCTGCAGGCTTAGTTATCACTAAAGTTCGCCACCTTCCCTGCGCTTCACGAAATCAGCGGAGACTAGCCAGATATAAACCCTAATTATCATGAATCTATACGTCTAAATTTCCCAATCATCGGAAAAAAAGCAGACACTATGAATAATGATCAATAATGATAGCAAGGACTATGAATAGTTGCAAACAAGCTGCCTCTCTGAGAAATCCCAGATGTAATCATAAAAAGGTTTAGAATAAGAACTGTCTACTTATACGAATAGCGCCCGAATCAGTCAACTAGTACCAACAAAAGCTGGCAGTGTTAATTTGCGTCGGAGACCTGGATATTCCAAAACAGCATCAAAGGAAGAAACGAGTTTAAATCTAAGTCGCCGGACTGGACTCCACTTGATCTTTCTGACGTTGTTTCGAGAATCGTGCTTATGTAACAGACTTGCAAATTCAAAGTATGTAAAAATAGCAAAGAACTTAATGAGGAACAACTTGGTTGTCAATAACTCATCTTTGAGTGCTCCTTTATTATTTCAGTTGTTCTTTTTGTTATAAGGTACACCATAATTTATTTTTTCTCAGTTTTGGTTGGTGGTTGGCGTTTATTTAAAACAAGAGGAAAGATAAATAGTGGAAGTTTATTAATAATGGGACTCAGCGAACCTTTCCCTTATCGCTATTCCAATATATCGACTAATTAACTGAACTATTTAACCGATTCCTTACTTTTGATTTATTTTGCCAAATTCAGTTTATAATACTTACGCTCCCAATACAGTGTAATATTCCAGCGTAAAGTGGTAGTAACATATTCTTGGCGGTTCGCCTTCCCTGCAAGCTCTTGCGCACTCGTCTGGCGAAGATAATGATGGATTACTTTTCAATTCATTCGTCGCCGATGTCCTGTAATCTAAGTGCTTGAAACCGTTCGCTGTGGGAAATACCTTCCTGTGACTGCTTCCACTACCCGGCCTATATCTAACCGATCCCTTGCCACCCGGGTGAGTTTGCAAGAGTCCGTGCGATGACGAGAAGAACTTTCCATTATCTATGGCAGCGTCTACACTATCCGATTGCCACCAAGATGCAGATGTTGATTGATCTTTTACTAGAAAGAAAGAGATAAGACTGTTTAATAACGTAACATAAAGTTCTATATTTGCTTTATTGATATAAAATTAAATTCTGGTATTAAATAAAGCTAAAGATTTAACTCGCTTTAGCACGTTTAAGGTCAGTAGAGATATGTGTTTGGTTGCATAAATTTCAATGGATCCAATATTTCATTAATTATTGATTTTTGGACGAAAAATCATTTGCCGTAGGGAGCCGCATTTTCAATTATGTTTCAAAACAACATTATAAAAAATCCATTACTTTGAAAATAAAATCGGAGGCTATACTTGGGTGTTGAAAGAAAATTAAGGCGTCTTGGGATGGATGGGAAATGTGGAATAGAAACAGAAAAATGTGTGTGGTCGAATGATGACCCATATCATGACGCCCTATGTGGGATACTTTGTTGTATTATTAGATCTGTATATTTCAGCTTAGTGGAGAGGAACGGCTAGGAACCAAACTAGGAACGGCTTAATGAACGGAACATTTTGTTTAGTTCACAATACACGAAGGCAAAAATATAATTGAATTGAACAAAATAAACCTGCGAATAATATATATATTTACAAAGAAGCACCTAACACAATACTGCAATTACCCTTTTATCATCCGAAATTAAATCCAATAGAAAAATCTGGGATGATAAAGAACTATGTGGCTATAAGCTATTCGCAAGAACACCTTATATGGAAGATTATGATAATTTAAATACTGTTTGACTGAGTATTTCTTGCAGATACTTGTGATATATCGAAAAACGTTTTCCATCAACTAGATTCTACAAAATCGCCATTGCTACTTTTCCGGGTATCGATAATTGCAGTTATCGGTAGATTACTTTACATAGAGAGACCAGTCGCAACTGATTTTTGAGACTATTATCAAAGGCGCCTGTGGTTATGGCAAGTTTAGTAACTCGTAAAACCCTTTGGGCAGTCTTCACACATACAAAAAAAAAACATTTTAAATTCGCGCGGTATACACTTTTAACTTACTTTTCTTTCCACTTCGGTTCTTTATAAATATTTATTTCTCGTATCTGGACACTAATTCTTTGTGTTTAAAATATTCAAATGCTTAACGCTCGTGGCGATGTAAGTGTAATAGATACTGTTGCAGAAAAAAGCAACAGCTAATTAATGCTGATGTAATTTGTACTACCTTGTCTTGTTTAATAGTTTGCTAAATTATTCAACATTTCGGTTGCTTTCTTTCTTACGCAAGTAATTAGATGTAAAAAGCGTTCAATTACTTTTTTTTTCATTTCACGCTAAGCACATGATTGCCTGATTTAATGCTTTAACTGTAGCGGAACGCTTTCTGGATGGCATCCAGGAATCAACACGAGTAATAAGTTGCACATGATTACAAGCGTATTATTACTTTCGTCATGAATATTTCATGTGATTAACAAACTCAAGAAACTCTTATCATTAATGATACTTTTAAATTAGTGGAAATATGTTTTAATATATGTATGTTTTGTTATTTACAATTTTCAGGGACAATGACCTAATTTCAAAGGAAATACGTAAAACTCCGGAGAGCGATGATTATAAATTAATTCTGGTCAATTACGTATAAAGTATTTTGCTTAGAATATTTTGCAACAAGAGGCTATAAAGTAGAGTATATTTGAATAACTCCGCTTTCGCAATCGAAACCTTAAAATCCACTGAAATATATGATAATATATTGAAATATAATTTTTGGAATTTACGAATTTTTGATTTTGTATATGAGAATTTAGGACTCGTAACAAATAAGTTCTTTTTTTTTGTTTCGGTCAATAAGTTTAATACTGGAAAAGAAAGAACACGTTGCTTCTACATCAACCAAATTTAATTATTTTAGCTTTGGTGTTTATTTATATGGCAAGGACAAAAGAAAATAAAATGAGAATGAAAATATAAAATGAGAGGGGCGGAGGATGGGGGTGAATGGGTAATACAAGAAGTAGGTACAAAAATGTATTTAGGAATTGTGGGAATTTGATAAATGTAAATCAACTGATATACCATAAGGACGTGGAAACCTTTCTCACACTCTTGTTAATGCGAAATATTCTCCTATATTACGGAGCTAAAGTATACATGTTTTCTGTGAATGGTTTGTTGCTTACAGGTGTAACGAGTACTATTGCAAACATTCGTAAAGACGGATATTGATGACAACCAATGAATTTAAACGAAATATGAAGATATTAAAACTAATTAATAAAAAAGCCAATAAAAATGTGTGTTTTCACGTTTTCTTGCGTAACATCAACTTTTAAATTGTACTCCTTTACCGTTACGTTGTGCAAACATTTAAGCATCGAATGGTAATAGCCGAATAAAGCGACACCAGATTCAAGGAACACATCAGATCTTACCGATTTGGTAGATTAGAATCGTCAAGTCTAGCACAATACACAAACGAAACCGGGCATAATATTAAATTAGAAATCTTGAAATTGATTAAGAACTTAACTTCGCCGCGGGATTTAGACGATTACGAAACGATTCACATAAAAAGCAACACAAATTTGATGAATAGAGAGAACGGACCGTTTTCGTACTCAGTTCTATTTGATTTATTAGGGTAAGGCTGCACATCTTTTATGTTTCGTACTACAATGACAAGAATGCTCTCTTGTGTTGGTTGTGCCAAACGAGTACGTATTTGGAATAGCAGTTACTGTGCTTACAATTTGAAAATTGTGAAACCAGCAAGAATAGACAGACTTTAGGTATTCCCTTTTCATTCTCACTTATTTTCTCTTCTGACAGTATAGCATTTGACAGTCAACCGTTCCCGTAAAAACGAAAAGAACATAATCATAATAATTACAATTCGTTGCATAGTAAAAAAGGAACGAAAACATCAAATAATATTTATAAAATTATTGAGTTTTCAGAAAAACAATTCAGATAACAGAACACATCAGAAAATGCTTAGAAACAATAACCAAAAAAATAATGCTAAAATAGTTTCTCAGAGTATTGATCGAATAATTATTCATGGCAAACGCACTCAAGGAGAGAAAAAATACACTACCCACAGACATGTTTCTGTTTACCCGGCGTCATCAACGTGGTTCCGAGAGTAATTTTGTGTCGTTGTTGCCTCACCATTTCAAAACGACAAACTAGACATTTCTTTGCGTCCTTTAGTGCCAAGCCGTTTAGAAACCGGCGACATAAACCGAGTACTGTTCCCCAAACCATCTCTCGACCAGCTCTCGGACTGCTTAATCACGAGATGGCGGCGCAAGTAGCGTTTTGGGACACCGCAAATGTGAATATTCCGACAGGCTTACCATGATGTGTATACAACAGAACACATCAAGGTAGAGTTAAAAATACTCTCGGAACCACGCTGATGACCCTGGGTAGACAGAAACATGTCCGTGTGTTAGTGTATTTTTTTCTCTCCTTGTGTTGCGTTTGCCGTGAATAATTCCATTAATACCACGAGGAAGCTATTTTAGAAACAGTGCATATTTTATTCAACATTTCAGATTAAAATTAATTTAATTAAAATATAAAATGAAGCATTAGTTTATTTTAAAAACAAAATATTAATGCAACATGTGGCTGGACGATTTGGAAACCGTGAATCAAATTTTCATAAAATTAGCAGCATGCAGTAGCAGGCCAACTGTACTACTAGATAATTGGTCTGACGTGATACGCATGCAACTCCAGATAATTAATTGCATACTCTAGTATGTAAGTAACTTCACAGAAACCTAGCCTAGAGATGTTGCCAACGCAATAAATGTACTTGTTGTAGGTACCTGCATTTTACACTTCAATAATTTTATTAATTAAAGTGCTACTTCTTGTTTTATTTTTGACATATTAAATTGTTCTTAAGCAACTGAAATCTTATTCGGAAATTCTCAAACTTAGATATATGCATCGAAGCGTGTGATATTTCAGTATTTAGCAATTCTCACATATATTTATTAACGAACTGGGATAGAAAAAGTCTGCATATTTGGAATTATAGCGTTCAATGTAGGACTATTATTAATTAAGGCAACAGAAGAGATTCCTCGGATTCGTTAAAACCATTTCTGTAAGTATGCACATACGTATTACTTATACGTCTCTATGGTGCTAACAATTTAAATTGCTTTAATGGTTACATAACTAGGTACATGTTTAATAATTTAATCTCCGAACCACGTGTACAAGCACTGCATATTTTCTTTCTTAATAACTACAAAATAATACTAACATTAAGTAGTGAATGTATACAAGCAGCCGTGGAGCTAGCTGTAAAATGCAGGTGCTGGATTTAATAAACTCAACGTGTCAAATCTAGTAGCAATTTGCTACACGAATAGTTCTCTTTGGAATTGTCGTGTATGGTCCTCGTTGTTTTTTTGCCTAACCTGAATATAGAATACAATAAAATAGATTAAACATTAAGTCTATTTTTCAATCATCGAAAGCGTTACAAAGTAGCAAAACGGATAGTTCACGAATTTATTAAACGAATACCCGCCAGGCCTATATTTCTCAATGTATTGAATTGGTTGTACAATTTTCATGCATGAGATACAATTTTGAGAAAAGAAAGAAAAAAATTAATTGGTTGATTGATTTCTTGATGCAATTTCGATAGAAATTTGTGTTGTACCTAGTTTCTTTCCTCTTTGTTTGAGCAACTATTTCATGGGTATGAATAGACTTTCTATTTGAATACAGTGACTAATTACATCAAATTAATGTAGTTTTACAATGCAAGTGTCTTTTGTTAATTTACATACATAGAAATGTAATGCAAACCTAATCTTTTGAAAAGAAAAGGAAATTCAATTCAATATATTTTGACTACTTCGATATCCGTAAAAGAATTATCTATTGACAACTAAATTAAAATTAATTATTATTTGCTATTCTTTTTAGTAAGTTGTTCTTTTTGCAACAATTGTATTTGTTTTATGATTTTTTTTGTTGCATATAGTAATCCAATGTTTAATAACGCAATTAAGATCTTACATTTCAATCTTACAAGGAATGTTGGCACTTGAAGTGATTTCCTGTTTAGTTTTGTTAATTATTTAGAAATTAATTCGTTAACTTGGAATACACTGTAAAACAGTATTACGAACCAAACGCAACCATTTAGGCGATCGCGTGTGGGGAGGAAAAAATTGGTACTTACAGGGAATCCTACCCTCAATTAAAGGACGCGGCGAATTTTAAGGTTGCTAAATATTTAGTTTTATATGTGTCAAGATCAAGGATGTTAAAGTGGACAGTGTAGCGTCAGACCTCTACGTTGAATGAAATCGCCAAATGTCTTCAAACAACCTCAAGTAATTGTTGAAAATTTTTATCCCGCTGTCTACTCTTGTTAGTGTTCACCAAACGTTTAATACTAGAATGGAACAAAACAGCAGTATTGTTGATTAGAAACCAAACATTGAAACCACATAGTTTGAAGTTTTTAACATGTTTTCTAAGCAATTAAATGCATTGCTAATAGGTGACAAAGACTTGCAGTTCGTTGAACGTATTTTGCATTGATTTAATCCACCTTGATGTTGAAATGTAAAACTTAGCCCTATTAATTATTTCGTCTGACTAAGGTGAATTTTATGATTTTGTATTACAATTTTCGTTGATTCTAATGTTTATGTAGAATTGATCTAAAAATAATTTTTTAGAAACCTTTAGCGCACACAATGATAGTACTTGACGCCTTGGTGGAAAGCAATGTTGTGGTATATAAATTCTATTAAACAAAAATCAGTTTCCATTATTTTAACACACTTCACCGCCATGCAGTATCTGCAATAAAAAATCTAGTTTATGGTGCGCTATAATTATCATTAATACACGTCAACCGTTCACTTTCTGTTTTCGATTTTATTTCTAAAATGCATTCAATAGATCTATTTTAGTATTCTATATACGAGATTTATGCTCGGACCCATAACTCCTAGTATGCCATTACTTTCCCAACAAATGTTAACGGTCGTAATTACCAAGAAAGTGAAAAAAACAGATGCTGAAACATGTTCTTTGAACTTAAACTCGAACTAGAACGCGCTTCTTGTAAGCGTTCAATTATAGCCACTATATCCATAGCATGAAAGAGGAAATTGATAGTATTGGTTGTCATTACGCCGCGCAAAGGTTAAAGTGGTTGAGTTGGGAAAGAAGGAATACAGAGGCTAATTGTATTATAATGAGAACATTGGAGGTGCAACAATCAAGCGCAAGTACGATCAAAAGCACATAATAAAGGGAATAATAGTAGCACAACAAGACACAAATGTAATTCCGAACATGAGACGCATTAATTGAAATGCTTTATTCACTTTTGCTATTTGATCTGGCTTTAGGTAATATAGATATTAGCGTGATTTCATAATTAAACAATACGTATCGGCGACTCCAACGCTCCATTCTATGACACTTGTAGCGATATTAAATTGCAGAAATTGAATATGAAGAAAGTAAAATACGAATGTATTGAAGTACTGCAACGTATCCAATGGTGTTAATATGGTTAATATACTTTCATAACGATCCGTAAGGTATCAAAGTGTTTGATTTTGTTTCCAAAAAATAATGATACTTCTGTGCGATCAATCTAGTATTTTGCTATATCATAAAATGGTACGAAATATTTCTAGATTCTGTGTTAATAATGCAAAAATTGTAGCGTTAATAATCGACAACTTTTTTGTTATTCTTTCTGATTCTTTCGACATAATTTATTTTCTCTCTTTGTCACGGTAGTTGTTGCTGAAATGAAAAACAGACACTGACATATTTGTGCTAGCTGTCTGTTTTTATCTACTTGCTATCTACTATTTTGGTAAATATATATTGTAGTGTTATAATTTACAAAATCGAGCTTAGCTGTCCTTAGCGACACGCATGATGAGTCCAGTATATTCATTCGTTTTAATGAGAAAATCCCCATAGCGGCTATGAGCTCGTTTTCAGTAGCTTCAATTAAGCTAAGAGAATATTACAAGTCCAGAAAACGACGGTTTTGGTAGAACAGGTGAATTTCTGTTGAATTTCTTTACATCCTAAATCTTTTATTTTAGTATATTTTCTTTACCGTTCTAGTATATGAAAATAAAAACCACTACTTAACTACCAATAGTTTTTTCCACCTTCTCCATAATACGGGTATATGGAGAAGGTGGAAATGTTGTATTCTATTTTCAGGGAAATTTTTACCCATTTTTTATGGTATTTACATCCCCATTAATAATACTTAAGGCAATATGCCTCTACATAGCATATTTTTCCCTTTTTAAATATTAACAATATTTTGGCAACACAGGACCCTATTGCCGTCCAAATTCATTAAAGATGTATTGTTGTTTAGTTGCTAACTCGATCGTTCTGGAGTGAGACAAGTTTGCAACGTGTTCTTATCTTCGCTGATGATTTTCTAAATACTTCATTTCATTCATACATTGAGATTGTGGGCCTTAGTTCCAGTCCAGTCTTCAGATGAATTTCCAAATACAAGTGGATGACTGAGTAGACCCCATCAGCGAGCACGATACCAATATAAAGAACAACAGCAGCGCATGCAAATCAACTCCAAATAATGTTCAGTACTGTTTGTATACAGATCTAAAAGGTATAGCGGTTGTGTAGAATTTTTTCCTTGAGTCGCCTTTTTGTAAAGGAATATTTTTATAATAGTTACTTCTAAAAAGTAAGTATAGTCTACGCGTGGCAATGATTTTGATAAAATAATATGCTCTCCAGGAATAAAGTATACATTTAGTAAACATGGATTTCATAGATGTAGTGTACACTTATTTTATGATAGAAATTGAACTGCTTCAGGGAAATTAGTCAACTAATGAAGAAATATTCAGATAGAAACTTCAGGGGAAAAAGCCACATCTACAGTAAATTTAACAGATTTTGCAATCGATGCGGCGCCGTTCGCTAATCGGTTGGCAGCTTTACTCCAATTCTTCTGCAAGCGATACCTTCATGTCTCGCAAATCCCTAAAAATCTCGTAACTGCCCATTATAAACAACTCCAATCTTAATATTCCAACGGTAAAATTAGTTAAAGATTCTTGTTTTACAATTTATCAACAAATATCTAATGTTTATTTAACTATTCGGCATTTATAAAATTCTTGACAGGAATTTATACATATCTTACATAATTATTTAGGCTTTTGCAAACTGCTTGGCCATTTTATAAACACACTAAGGAGTAAACTTAAATATATGGTAAATGTGATTTTTTTTTCAAGGCACTACCATGCTGTCTAAAGGTTCTCTTACTTACCAAACGTTTATAGACCGGAATTGTTATGGTACACCTTCGATTATAATAATTTTGTTGTTCTGTATGTGATGAGGTGATCAATTAGGGATAATATTTAGATACTTCTTCATTATTATCATTTTGTGCCTATTTGCGTATCATTTATTACTATTAAACATTAGTGAAAGAATAAGAGTACTGCAGCAGACAGTTAGGTCATAACCAGTGGAGTGTTTTTCAACGTAAACGATCTGAACTTGTACTGCTTCATACATACATTTTTCGAGGATATCGCTCTCATAGAAACAAGGTTACCTGAACTTAGTATAATTTAAGGTCAATCAATGTAGCCAGTAGCTGCATAATTACGTTTACAAAAGTTATCTGGAGTATGCTAATAATTTTTCCATTCCGATCTCTTTTTTTATGTATCCGACCAAAGACTAATTCACAGATATTACGCTGTCGAACAAGGGCATCGAATTTTCGATTTTAAATTAGTGCTCAGTAGTCGGTGAAATTAGTGAAATTAAATTGAATGTTTCGCTATTATAAGAGCCAAACTAATTTTAAGACTATCAGAAATTATGTCGTTTTCCGTTAATATTACCATTAACCAAATAATTGCGTTACATCACGAATAATTTCGACCGGCAACAAATTATTATTACTGAAACGCACTGATCTGTGCGAATTGAAAAATATCTCAATTGACAGCTTTTTTGTTTACATAACTTTATGAATTGACGTGATTGGCATAACTGTTAAAAGTCAATATGAAATATTTTAAACAAGAAGACTTTTGTAGTCGATTGAATACTTTACCACACCATTGTATGTAAAATTTATCCTAATTCATGTTCAATCTGTGGAGTACGTGAATTTTAAGGCGTTGTTACATAATCAACACTATTTATTAAATTCTCTCTTATACGTAGGCATACCGTTGGTGAGAATAAACGAGAATAGCGTTATTCTTTTCGTTACTCTATTAAGAGCACTAATTCTAAAAGTTTATTCCCATCGAATCTTTCAATTTTTCTTTGATAATGAACCTTGACATTTATTAAGCATTCTTACATGCACTCACTTATTCACATTGCGAACGAACAATTCGGCATTTAATTTTGTTAATTCACATCGAATTAAAGCTTCTTAAATAATATATATCTGCAGTTCTCTTTAAACTTGGGAATTTATTAGTCTTTTTGACTAAAGAAACGAGAAATGGTATATTACTGTATCTCAGAATATGCTCCGACATACCGCGATGAACCCAACAAATAAGTTTGGGTTGTCTATTTAACAGTCTGGGATTCTTTTAATATGTATTTAGGAATTAGAATGTATTTTGTTATTTTGTACCTACATGTTGCAGTATTGTTACAATAAGCTATCACATTTTTTATAAATAATATGGAATGCACACGTATCTAATGCATGCCTCCTAATTGTTGAGTACTTTTTTAACTGGCCCTTTAAATGGCCCCAACAACTATATTTTGGGACAGATCATAACTTTTCAAGAAATATACTGATTTAATAAAGCGATCTAAAATGTAACCTTTTTATTTTAAAGGATTTACTTACGGAATAATTAAAAATTATATTTTTAACAATCAAAACTGCTGACAACAAAATGTTGCGACAATTACATATAGCCACAGTTAAAAAGGCGTTACATCTCCGCTTAATAAGTCTTAATAATCGCCTTAATTTGAGAGAGTATAGTCTCTACAGGGGAAGATACCAAATTCTGTTCTATATTCCTTCTAATTTGTTCTGCAATTCTAGAATAGTTGATTGAGGATTATTTTTAAATGTTGCGTCATCTTATGCCATGAAGGCTTAATCACCTTTAAATCTGGACTTCTGGATGGATGAGACAGCAGTAAGACTAGATACACTGCCCTGTTAGAGTGAATCGTTTCCTCTGCGATACATTTGTCAATAATGATTCTTTAAGAATTTGTATATTCTTCTAGTTATTTATGTTGCCTTCTATAAAAGTTAAAGTGGCCAATTTCATTGCTGACATGCATCCCCGGACCATAATACCTTGTGGAAACTTAATGGTTCTTTTTATGCAATCTTTTCGTAGTTAAATATTTAGAATTCGCCGGTGAGTCTGTTTTTCTTTTGAACTTCGATCAGTAACACCTTCCTTTTGGCCTATACAAAATATAAATCACGTGTCTGTTATTGGTCGTTGTAACTTTTCCTTCTGACGTCAATATTTGCAGTTTCACCCTACATTTAAGCACAGTTACAATCTTATCTCTAATTTAAAAAATATAGGGATAAATTAAGGAGTTTGGTCTCACTTTTACTTTTCGAATACAAAAAGATGGCTCCATAACTTCACTAAACTTGATTTTATTTTAAAAGCTTAAGATTACCCCAGCATATAGTTGTTAGGGCTAGTATAAGCATTTAATATAACTTCTAAGACATTTTCTGATTGTAATATTCATTTGGATTAATCAAGTAATCTAGAATGAATGTGAACAAATGCACAAATCTCTTCGATCGCAAGTACAGCAGATTTGGAGGGGCCCTCTGTAAAATTAATTTGTAAAAGTAAAAAGTTTCACTTGTGACGAACTTTATATTTAGGACCATAATTGCGTTTATTAAAAAAAGGAGCGACTAATTATTTCCGGTTAGCGATCATTTAACAATTATAAATTCGTATTGAAAATATCATTCTAGGAACGTAAAAGATAATGGTATCACTACGATGAAAAGAATGTTTCCTTTTGTAGTTTAATGATACGGAGAAAGAATGATACCACTCTGCTAAATCGGATATTACGACACATCCTGATTATTTCGGATACGGTCAAAGTAGCCTGTAAATATCATTAATACGAGCAAAAATCGATTAAAATATTACACAGCTTCCGCCGGTAAATGTTTTCATGTCAATACTCTGTTACTGACCATTCAATTTGTATTAATAGTAGGTAATAGATGAAATTCCTTTCGAATATTTAATAAATTGTTAATAATAAAAGTTTAATTTATGGACATGTATGTAGATCAAAATTATAATCACCATTCATGATGATTTCGTACATAATAAGGAATAAGAGGAAAGAAACCGTAAGAAATGAAATTAAAATATAGAATTTTTAATGAACTTGCATACACCATCCTTCTATTTCACTTATACAGAGTAAGTAAATGTTTTTCTTAGTGTCTTGAAAGACACCAGATAGATAGTGATAATTTTGTAACAAAGGATCACTTCTTTCTCAATGTCCTCAACTCCTTTTATAGCCTAGTATCTAAGTGGTGGGGGTGTTAGGAGATTAATATAACTCCAGTTAAAGATCTTGTCTATCCTGTCCTCTGACTATCTTCTTCATTTCCTAAATGTTTATATTTAATTAAATTATTTTCGTATAACAATTTACACAATAAATTCAGTCGTATCTCAGTTGGAATGTTGCAAAAATTAAATTAAACTTTTAAACTAGATCGTAATTTAACATCAAATTATATTTCAAAAGGTATAGATATCCAAATTAGCCGTGGTAATCATTATCCCGAATGAAAAAGGGGACGCTAATCATTTCTCACTTTTAGTCCTAATATCCATGTGTTTGTCTTGTGTGTGTTTCTATTTTCTCTATGTGTTCATCGTTTAAATTTAAATGTAATTCTACCATAAATACAAAGTAAAAATGAGGTTTGGCTGTTTAAAAATACGCAGTATTCCAGTACGTAACGTATAAACACAGAGTTTATATTGAAACATCACAATTCCAGGTTAGTGCTCTTTCTTCAAATTTAATTCGATAATTGATATTTATTTTAATTAAGTAAAATGGATTTAATTAATTTAGAAGAATCATTTTTTTAATCTGTCTCTCAGTATATTAACATACGTGCATCTGTTACATTTTCCATTTTATTACAAATCTTTGATTTGTCAAAACATCCCCAAACCATTATGGGAGTTACGTACACATGGGTTGGATAGTATATATTTTCATTGATTTATTAGTGCTAGATTTTCGTCAAGCCTTATTTCAATAGATTTTGATGTTTCGGTGGTTTCACCCTGCGTTTTGGTATTTTCTATAATATTATGCTGTTTATAATGTTCCACATACACTAGTCCCCAAATACTTTAAATGTTTCGACATTTTCATAGGCATAATATGTTGAACAGAACACATCAGAAAATGCCTAGAAACAATAACCAAAAAAAAAAATAATGCTAAGATAGCTTAGCTTGCTCGTGGTATTGATGGAATAATTCACGGCAAACGCAATAAAAGGAGAGAGAGAAAAATACACTAACACACGGACATGTTTCTGCCTACCCGGCGTCATCAGCGCGGTTTCGAGAGTACTTTTCATATCTCTACCTTCTATCGCTGTTGCCTCACAGTTAATAAAATAAAAATGTCTTTGCATTTTTACAACTTCAAAATGAGAAACTCGACATTTCTTGGCGCCCTCTAGTGCCAAAGAAACGCATGCCTGCCGTTCAGGAAGCAGCGACATAAACCGGGTACTGTTCCCCAAACCATCCCTCGAGCAGTTCACATGACTGCCAAACACGAGATAGCGACGCTGGTAGCGCTTTGGGAAACCACACATGTGAATATTCCGACAGGTTTACCATGATGTATATAAACAGAACACATCAGAAAATGCGTTTCTTTGGCACTAGAGGGCCCCAAGAAATGTCGAGTTTATTGTTTTGAAAGTTGTGGTATTAACTGTGAGGCAACAGCGATAGAAGGTAGAGATATGAAAAATACTCTCGAAACCACGCTGATGACGCCAGGTAGGTAGAAACATGTCCGTGTGTTAGTGTATTTTTCTCTCTCTCCTTTTATTGCGTTTGCTGTGAATTATTCCATCAGTACCATGAGGAAGCTAAGCTATCTTAGCATTATTTTTTGCATAATATGTTGTTAATAAATTTTCGCACTGTAGAGCCGCAGCTTGTACTCTTTTACGTATTAATTGAATATATAGCTGAAAACTGTTGGGGTTCTGAATAAGCTTTAATGCAGGAGAAAAGCTTATACTTTTTAGTTGATTTTATAATTGATCTCTGTGTATATAATTTTATAAAATAGAAACAGAGTAGGTAACTTATTAATGCAGCAGACGAAAAGATGCTTATGTATATAAATTTACAATATTATCTCATTACATACGTCATCCATCAGGTTATTCAAATTCTTCAATTGATTTGAAATTATTCTTGTCTTGATTTAGCAAATATCGAAGCAATTGAATGAATTTAATTTTGTTTCATATATTTTAATTTCAATGTGAAATATATGTATTTCCACAAACTAATAATGCGCACAAAATTGTTTAGTATTACGGAAGGATGAAAATAAACATTCAATGCATTGATAAAAATAATTTCAAAATTCCTCAGTGGATAAAACGGATTTACTTTCATATTCAGTTCGCGGTACATGTCAACAATTTCGTGTCCATAAACCTTTCAGTACTGAGACAATCTAACGATAATTCACTATCAGCCAACGCTTTCGCGTGTACCAACGCTTTTGCAAGGACATTACAATAACTCGCAGCGTAATTGCGTAATTTTGAAAGCATAGTGACCATTTATACCATGCTGCTTATGTCCCAACATACGAATTGCAAATTCAGATTCCTTCTTATGAGGAATTGCGGATACCGGTAGAGATAGGCATAGTTCTTTTCGTGACTTTCGTACGCACTCGGATTATTGATAGTTTAAGCCTTAATACAATGATTGGATATGTGGAGCTATAAAATGCACATTTGTTGATTTCGAAAGACGAACATTCACCGAAACTTAAATCCGAAACATTTGAATGCGTACGAAATTGGTGAAGTCATACTGTAGGAAGAAAATCGTTAATGCAATCTCGTTTAAGGATTTATTGGCTATATGGCATTTGAACGGTAATAATCAATCGGTTTTGTAATGTGAAGTAGAATAAGTGTGAAGAGCCTACATTTAGAATGGGAAGACGAACTTTCGGATACGAGAGCATTTACATACTACCATGATTTCTTAATCCGATGACAATTCAAGGGAGCTTTTTAATAGTTTAAAGCGTATTTAATAATAGTAATAATAACAATAAATTTTATTATTCAACAGATGCTTAAATCAAAACAAGACAAGACGGTCAGACAACAGATTATTTAAATACACTTTCTGTGTACCATTTAATGTTTTTAAGGCTGATAAATATGGAAAATTTGTAGCTGGCAATAAGTGCCTGGGCCGCTCCATTATTACAAATTATTTTTAGACTTGCATTACTTCTGGTTATACCGGAAGTCATAAGCAACTTTGATATTTTTAATGGAATGACATACTTTTTATTGCTTTCTTGGAATGATGTAGTAAGGTACTTCTAAAATCAACTGATTTTAAGTTATTTTGATTTTTGTGTTCCTTTTTCTTTTACAGTGTACTCTTTAAGATAAGGTATTAGAAATGCAATTGAATCAACTTATGTAATATTTATGCGTAAGGTACGATACTATCCGGTAATAATTCAATTAGTTTGCTATATACAGGGTGTTCAGAATTTTGGATTCAATTTAAGCAAATCAAATATTTCGCAACGGAACGCACTGTATATGAGCGTACTACAGTGAGAAAAAACAGATAAAAATATTGCGGATTTTAGTCGATGACAAATATTTACTATATTATAGTAGAAATGTAAGTTATATGGCATGTATTGTAAGACAAATACCAACTTATTCAGCCGCTTAGTGACGTAAGTAACTGAATATCAAATTATAATATTATATAACACCTTCAATGGTTGATTTTTTTTTGTTTTTAGATTTACGGCGAATTGTACGAATGTACCGTAAGCACTATTGCAATATCTGACTCGTAATGAACGTGTTTCGTCCGCTCCATTTGGCCTTTATTATTGTTATAGCCAATTACAAATGTAAATAGTTAACAGAACTGTTACTAATTTCATGTAAATTGAATTACACGACATCTATTTGCATATATTGATAATGTTTTTGTCTGGTAATAAGTACTGCCATACAACAATAAATTTCTTCGTTACGATAAATAGGTTCGTTAGATGAGTGTAGGCTTCCATGACCGTAATCCATAGTAGACATGTCTTTCGGGTGATGTCGTAGGTTCGTTAGAGTTTCAGCTATTGCCGATTTGTTTGTGTGTCTACGTTGCGCGTCCGGTTGATGTTCCTTTCTTTTTCTCAATTATAAAGAATTCAAATAACTTCATATGTACGGATATAAGGATGCTGACATCTGCAGATCAACTTTTTCAGAACGGCTCATTAGGGCGGAACGGATACGGATCAACAGAGCAGAACGGAAATAAGGTGTATAATGAAGAGCACCAGGCAACATCAGTCTTTAGAAAATGGGAGCATGATCAGCGAAATGTTAAAAGTAAACTCAACGACACAGCAACATATTGATCTACAATTGAGAACGGTCCTGAAAGCTTCCACTGTATCATCAGCGCAAAGTGTTATTATTGCATATCTGCGATTTTAAAATATGGAGGCTCCGTTAAGTCCGTTACACTTAACGACTTTTCATTTAGACTAAATTGGCTTTTTGGAAACGTGAGGACGTTAGATTACTTTGAATCTGAAAACTATGGATTAAAAGGACGAGGACGCTATTTTAGCATTCCTATCCCGATTTTACAGAAAGGACGTCTGTGAGAAAATGATCTCTACGCTACAAGATCCAGAAGAGTGCCTTTGTTAAGATTAAGACACATTAGAACTGGAATTTGCCTAGATTTGGTAAAAGAGCACATCACGTTATGGAGGAATATTCTCCGGAGTAGTGAGTCTAAAATTACTTTCTATAATAAGTGTGATGGACAGTTTGTGGGACTACCTCCAAATACGGGACTTCTTCCATAGTTTTCGAAAGAAGTTACTAAATCTGGAGGCTCCGAACCTAAAGTATGATGTGGGTCAATTATTGGATTTTCTGAGATTACGACTCATTATGTTTATTAACCAACATCATGTTACCTTCCGCGCAAGAGAAAATACCGCTTCAATGGTCTATCACCAGAATAACAACTCAAAACATACGGCACAAAATAATATTAATGTAACGATCTTGGGTTCACACAAAAAAGGTTACGAATAACAAAGACCTACCAATATCGCTTAATTATGAGAGGTATTTCGTTCTGCTTGGATGTCTATTTCATAGGAGATTATTAAAAACAAGCGTCATGCAATCAAGTATTAATATTTCAAATATTAGAAATATTAATTTATTATTAATATTAAAGAGGAATTTACTCTACTTTCTATTATCACTGCTATTTTTATGCATCGGTATGGTGTGTCACCAAAATATAAATATGTCTAAAATAACATTTTGGATTAATGGAAAAATTAACTTTGTTGTAACCTCATCAATATTCCAACTACACACTGGTAATAATTCCTCTATAATTGCTAATTTGGTTAAGCAACCATTAGATATTTTGACTGCTATTTTGAGTCACAACTGCAATTAGCCTGTATAATTTCAAGTGGCACGAAAAATAATATTTAAGGATATGTACAATCAAGGAATCTTAAGGAAGGAGAGAAGGATATATTTGCAAATGTTTTTTGAATGCCAAAGCTGCCTTTGCTTTTAAACTTTTCATGGAGTAGGGAACGATTTGGGTGGTTACTGATTCTATCACTGAATACCAATTTTAATAATATTATGTTCAGCATGTACGCTTTTAAAGATACGTTATGTTGCTTCATTATAGTAAGCATTAATTTATCAGATTTCTCAATGCAGGTAGCATTATTTAATGATAGTCTTTCTATCCGCTGCGTATATGCATAGTAACCTTTTATTTTTGTAAGCTATGTATTGTACGTAAAATTCAAATGGTCCTTTATTTATGCATAAGTAATGAAATATCGACAAAACCGTTCGTTTTATAAGAAATATAGAGAAATGTTATTTAAATTCACATTTCTGATGACATTTTTGTTTCGGCTGTTACCAAAGATTGCATAAGGGTACATTCCTTAAAAACCATATTGTCCCTGCAAAGATATAAACCATATTTTTACTAGTTTTGTTTTATAATTATATAAAATTAGGCTACTGTGTGTTAATGGTTATCTATCGATGAATAGGCAGTTAATAATTTATCTATAATTCGTTGATTATCAACCAACGAACGGGTGATATTTTTGGCAGAGTCTATTCAGATACCCACTAAAATTTATAAAATACTGGTTAAAGTGGTTAACATTCATCGAATACGTAATATATCATACGAACGCTTCGGTATGATAAAAATGTGTATTATTATCTAACCGAAGTTCCTATTTTGTTAGGTTTCTAAATGCCTTGTGACAGGCCCAAATACGCTCCTAAACATAAACACTGCTGTGATGTCACAAATTTGGCGAATCAAAGACAACGTTGCGATTATGAAATAACTGAATGAGCTCGCGGAGCTTTCTCTTACGCAACGTAATAGGAATATTCTTTTAGAGGTAATATAATAAGTATGTTTTATTTTTTAACCAATGTGATATCATTAATTTACATTTAGCTTGACGGCGCATGGGCGCATGCACAACATATCGGACTTTCTACAGAGACAGTTCGAATTATAGCGTCCATTCATTGCATTAATAGCACGCGAAGAAAAAAAGAAATCTGACATAAAATTCTTACGCGCGCGCTTTGCAACTGACGCATCGATGGTACGAGGTTTTCAAGGTAGCTGTAGTTGTTTCTTTTTCATCCGTTTGCTGATTTCTTATTGCTTCCAGAGCTTCCACCTGTTCCCCTTTATAACTGGAAGTATATCGAATTATTGCGTCGCTGAGAATTCAATGCTAAAGTCAAGATCATTCGGCGGTTAAGAAATATTTAAATCGGAAATATAACTTCTTTAGCTTTATGCAGCATTTGTCGTTACCGCACAATCGTAAGACTCTGAAGTACAGTCGTGAATGATTTTTATATTTTGGAATTGTTATACAGAAAGAATTCTGTGAAGGTAATTGCAACAACGCTGTAGGTATGATTTGTATTAAAAATTCATGTGATTATAGAAAATTGCGTTGCCGTTGAAATTTCGTTAAAATATTGGAGTAATTTTATTGTAGTAAGATATGCTTTAAAACCAGGGAAAACTCGCAAAAGATAGTTTAATTCCTAAAATTTGAGTAAAAGAATAGTCTGTTTTGATATTTAATCAATCTATCCGGTAAAAATTAAGAATTTTGCTATCGATTGCTTCCGTAGTTAACCTTATTCCTTCGAATTCCGGCGAATACCTGATGGCAAATACCTTAGGACACCTCGCGAGCAGACGTAATATCCCATGGCCGGCCAATGCTCCGTGTAAATGTCGAAAGCTGTTGGAGATGCGAAATCATGAATTAATTATTGTTATTTCGCGTACACGTTCTTTCATCCGTTATTGTATACAGGATGAGTCGGGAGAAACGGGCCACACTCCAGGAATGTATTTATTGTATATGTTAAAATAATTAAAAAAAAAAACTCATATCTTCGAAGAAGTCCCATATGGACCATGATACGGTCCAAACATGGAACATTGTTACAGTTTTAACTGACTCTGGCCGTGGAAGCGTATGTTATTATCTTGAATAAGTGTGTGTCATTTTCTAACAAAATAATGTGCAAATTAACTTTTTTTAATTAAGTAAACAACAATGCTATTGAAACGGTTTTGAACCTTGAAAGGATTGAGCCATGTACTGCCTCATATGTATACCGTACCTCATCTTTTATTTTACATAGGCACCTAGTTAATGCAAAGACATTTTTATTTTATCTTAGAAGTATTAACTCTGAAGCCATTTACAAGAACGCCGACTAACATTTTTTTTGTTACTTGTCAAGGATTATAACCAGATCTCTTCCGGGACACCAATCCAAGGATTACCATATTTAAACGTTTGACGTTTTGATGATTGTATGTTATGTTATAAAATATTATGAATATTGATGACTTGATTCTATTTTCTGTACGTAGATTTTGATGGACTTTTTTCTGTAGTGACGACCGGGGTGTATGAGCTTTTTTAAGCTTGTCATAACCTCAGGAGCCTTTGTGCGGGTAAAGTATTCCATGGCTTTGTTACTAGCACTCCCTTGCAGCAAAGGGTGAATCCCAGTTAATTGATGCCTAACTGCGAGTGGTAACTCTTACCACCGAGCCTTAAGAATAATAAATTAATAATATAAATCAGAATTTAAATAATTCTGTCAATATAATGTCGGAATTTAATACAAATAGTGCTATAAACAGTGTCTTGTTTACATTGGGCTGCACGGTACGAGTCGGTATAATACGGTCATAAACAATCTGGGAATCATTCATGTGATAATTATTTTGTTGCGTACTATGTATGTAATTATCTTATAAATACAGAGGTAGTCGATTCTCAAGAACCGTAGGAGACGAACACAATATTAATAGAAACTTCTACTTATTAATAAGTCTCTGTGCTTTAAGTAACAAGTAAAGCATAGTAACCATATATGCTGCATATAGATTGTATATTTATGCAAAAAATTCTGTAGTAGTAATCAAAATGAAGTTTTATACGTCGATGATTGTAAACTTCAGTCATTGCAAATGACATAAGTAGCGAAAGTGCAGCATTAACTTTTTATACGTGTAACCGCACTCTTTTATAAGATACTTGTCAGAAATTCGCAATAATGTCATCTGTTTCCCGTAATAGCCTAAGAAAAGAAAGCCGGCTTGCACTGGCATAATGTGAACTTTTAAGATATGGCCCATAATTTTAAGAAACTCGTGTTGCCCATCCTCTTATATACACCAAAATGACAGAGCGCTTACCTGTACCGTTTACATACATCACCTGCAGAAACGTGACCGCAAATTTAATAAATGTGAACGCGTAAAATCGTATAGTAGGTGTGTTAGGATATAAGAAACGAAAGGCAGTGAAACAATGCTTTGGAAAATATAATCTTATTGTATGCTAGTCCGATTTGTTTTTATTTATTGCATTGGAAAAATGCAATGGGACACAATAGCCTGGACTCCCGTGAGAAGCACTTTCCCTTGATTCTTCAGACTTGATTGATACATGGCAATGCGTTCCATGATTGTTATTTATAATGCGTTGTACAAGTACAATGTGTAAAGTTTCACTTTTCTCTTGCTGTAATATCCTATAAAAAGTAAAGGCGATAAACTACACCCTTCCAGAATGATTGCTAATGTAAGCAAGGATAATGTTTTGTTAATTTTGCTCGTTATACATCCCAAAAAGTTATATATATGAGTAGCAAATTATTTTAGTGGATGTTATGAAATGATCTATATTTTTTTATTATCTTCCCAATGTTATGAAATGTTAAATTACGCACCAGCATCATTTCTTTGTGGGAATATATGAAAAAACTGTTGCAACCGCATCTTACTGTTCTTCTTTTTGTTGTTCTCAGATCGTTGCAACACTGAATAAAGCAACGTTATAAAAACCTTTTCACTCGATTATGCAACTAATTAACATAGATCTTTTTTGTAAAGATAGAGTAAAAATGCAACTCACCAGTAGGTGTTATTGTATTTAAATTTTATATTCTTAAAGTTTCTAGCATATGAGAATAATGATCTCAATTATTCATCAACTACATATTCCCGACTCCAATGTAATAGTAAACAAAAAAAATAATTTTATATATTTCATTCATTATCTTAAAAGTAAATTACAATTGACAAAAGAAAAAGATCTCTCAGAAATTGCGGTTCTGTGAGCGGGTGGTCTTATTACTCCTCTGCTCCCCTGCCCTGTTTTGAACATTGCAAAGATATTTAATTTTATTTTTATATCTTAATCCTTGTTATTACTGCTGCATGCTTACATCTGAGAACTGGTGATCTCGGCCAATAAGAAATGTATTCTCAGCGCTGATTACAGCTTCTTAAATATTGCCAATATACATCCTTGTTAACATTATCAGTGTGCTTGCTTACTTAAATATGGTGCAAAATGGTGCAAGGACTTACATAACTCAGCGATTTCATTCAGTAGAGTCTTATGTCGTGGTTTATTAAAACTTATCGGAACTGGTGCTTAGCGCGCTATGTTGGTAGTCTCGGGGTACCGAATTCGAACTCCGGACTCGTGAATCTCAGAGTTTTCCGTAGTTTTTCTTACTCCAAATTTGGCGAATGCTGAGAATAAACATATTAAGACGCTCTGCGGGCGCAAGCTTAATAATAACTCATGGCCGGGCGATGCCTGCTGTAATTGGTGAAAGTAGTTAGGGGTGCAAGGGCATGGATTTATTATTGTTCGTATAAACCAATATATACCCGACCTTTTAATTAGGAAAATAAAGAATTCCTGCAACTTTTGAGAGAGGTCTGAAGATCGGTTTTACTTCACGAGAATTTTACCAGTGCAATTTTTCACGGGAAAAAGAAAGCAACTTTGTTAGAAGTTACTCTCAGCTTTTCTGTAGACTGGACGAACGTGTCCTGAATCGTCTACTGCACCAGGGGCTTCATGTATAAGCAGAACAGGAAATGGGGCAGTTTCCTATTGTCTTAATAAAATAAGCTGGGTAAAACGGGTTCACTATAGGGCTAGTTGAGGTGTGTTATCAACATACCGATGCACAACATTATAGCTTCGAAGAATTTCATACCACGGCTACAGAAAAAGGAGATTCCACAGTGGCACCCTACAACTTTGGAATGTAACATAGGTCGATGTAAGATTTTTTTTCACTAAATTACATGCACTACGGAATCGTTGATAGGATTGATTTTGGAAGGCAGCAAAATTAACGAAGATATCGCTTGGATCAATGGGGATATCGAAGATAAGCTGAGCGCCATATAAAGAGCTAGGTTTGTGCGGATTACTTCCAGGGGGTATATACTAGATATTTCGTTTAGCTCTTTTCTATCAACATTAACATGCTACTAATGCTACTAAAACGTCATACTAGTCTGACTCTCTAGAGTGAAAATTTTAAAAGAGCAAAATTTACAAACTTTCCTTTTAGGAATTGATTGGGCAGCTGCTAAGTCGACGGTAATAAATATGTAATAAATGTTAATACAACAGCAATTAAACCTATTTAGAGACGATTGTGACACATAATCCATAGTTTTGTACACAATATTTTATTAGAAAATCTTGTATACCTGTACAATCTCAATCAATATCTATTAAATTTTTAATGATTGCATAATTTAATTTGAGCCAGCGCAGAAGAAAGCGCATACGGAAGTTAGACACTAATTAATTATTCGACTAAAGCTAACAAACGCCGTTAAAGGGTTTTAACCTGTAATCTAAACATTTTTTAAATGACTTCATACCACTTTCACATCTACTAATGCACACTCCACTGCAAATAATAGTTCTTCGTGGGTGTGTCCGCCTGTTTTGAAATATGTTAATTTATATCTGTGTGGCCTGAAACAAAATCGCCGCTTAGGCGTGTGCCGATACGCCTGTGATTTGTGTTGCCATATGTGTCGCAGAAAAAATATGAGAGAGCTAATAAATGATACAGTTTATTAATACATCGTATAGAAAGTTAATAAACGTTTTCGTTTCAGACAAACATATCAACGGAGCTAATTAAAAATTATTTTAGTTTCGAATAGCTCTAAAGTGCTTCCTTACTAAAAGCAGTAACCATTATTATTATGAAACGTATTGTGTAGATTCCTTCTGTGATTAA
>LR737386.1:10771243-10906889 GCA_902655005.2 Marronus borbonicus
TTACATTCATGCATGACAACGACCCAAAACACACTGCGTTAGTGTGTAAGAACTATCTAAAGGAGCAAGAAGCACAGCACACCCTGAGAGTAATGACCCACAAAGTCCAAAACCGACCGAACTTCTCTGAACGGCAGTGTATATGAGTAATTAATAATGAATTGGTACATTAACAGTTATTGTTAGTATTCCTGAAGTTAAGTATTTCTTTCGACTGCCAAATACTGTAATGGCGCATTAAGTCAAATAAGAGCTATTATTTAGGTAAGCTGTTCTTTATAAATAATTATAAAGATGTATAAATTAACATTAAAAAACTGTACATTTGGAGATTCTTATGGAATCCTTAGATTACTATTAGCGTCTGCTGGAACTAAATATGAGCATATACTTATACGGAGATTTCTGAGCAAATATTATTGCAACTGTGGATATGTTTTGGTCTACCATCTATCTTATAGCGAACGGCTATAAGATAGATGGTAGACCAAAGCAGCGAAATTCACGCAAAGATCCGCTTTCTGCCTTTTACATTTTGACAAATTCAGAAGCAGGAAGAGACGGAATGCATCTTGTGGCTATGGAAGATGTATTCTTTGCTATTTGAGGTGAATAGATTAGTTAAGCCCACAAGGCGTAAGCAAACGTTCCTCTGTCTCATTCACGTACTTAGTCGATGTTCGTTGTAATTTGTTCTTACTATCTGCTAATCTACAGAACAGCCAAGCAACACCTACGAAACCTAGTAAATATGACCAAAAACAAAAAAGACCGATGAAGATTGCCTTGGCATTCTCCAGGGATCTCCATGCTGTTCTGCAAGCAAGTGGAGAACTAACTTTTACTAATGTTGCTGGATTGTTACATAACTTTGAATCCATGTCAATGTAGTACAATTGTTAATCACGATGGCAAACTATTAGATCTAGTTTTTTGTACCTGAGAATAAATATCGTTCCAACGGTAGCTGTTTTCATTTTCTACTCTGCTCCGTATTCTTTTTTACTCTGTCCTGTATTCATTCATCAACAAATACGTTCCCCAATTTACTAATTCAACACACAATTATAATGAGGTTTACAATCTCTCTGATTCAGTTAATAAAATTGGAAGAATATTACTTCAGAAAGTGGAAAAGAATGGATAGCTTTTATAAACGTTTCATTCGGCTTTGCAAGCTGGTTCGCGATGAAATGAATAGCTTCTATCGAACGTACAGGAGATTACATTGTTAATATCAAAAGAGCGAAGAATCGAGGATGTCGACCATATAACCACCTTTCATTTAAAGAAATCGTGTTACAAATATGGAGAAAAAACGTGTCTTTTATTGCATGAATTTTATTGCTTGGGTACAACGAAAGATCTACATTATGAAGGAAAGCTTTCTTGTTCACATTTAGTACTCTTTGCCGTGTAAGTAAAACTGGATATATTGCAGTGCTTAAAGACAACATACAACTAATATGGTAATATGTACAGCAATGTCCATCTTAGATGTCAGGATTCTCTTACGCCTCTCATCGTACCAAACGTAACTATCTGAGACGCGAGTGAGAGGTGTGCGAAAGTCCTGCCATTTGAGTTTGACATTGCTGCACGCATGTTTTTAAGTATCTGCGTGAGGAATGAATATGCAGTAGGATACATGCCCAAGTTCAGATTAAATTAAAGTGAAAGTATTTGTTTTAAATCAGTATCTTAAAGTATGTCCTTCGCCCTTTGGTGTATTCCGTTTTCAGCAGTGTTTGTTTGTATTTGTCTTATAAAAGGCCAAAAAGGCGATTTACGAAATCTTTATGTGATTTACTAAATTAAAACATTGAATAACTTCCTTCCATTTTTTTTTTAGAATACTAGAAAAGGTAAATGCTATGATTTTTTAAAAAGTTAATAGTGATCAATAATGATAGCAAGGACTGTGGCGTAGTATGGTAAAGTGTCAATATAGTCTCCTTGTCAATCTATATACTTTTCTCAGCAATGCTCCATCTCTTTAATTCGTCCAAATAGTAATTGGCATCTTGTTCTTTAAAATAGACGTTTACAAACGTAATGATTTCCTCCAAGCGAAGCTTTGAGCCGGGCCAAATCTGGTGAGCAATGTGGATGGGTTAATCAAATCCCAATTCGTGAATTTTCTATCATGGCGATCACTGACGGGTGAGTTGTCTCGGTAGAACAAAACTTTGTTTTCTTTAAATGCGGCTGTTTTTCCGCAATTTCTGTGTTTATCTTGTTAAGTAATGATGCGTAAGATACCTCCGTTATTGTTTTTTCCTTTTCAAGATAGTCGATTTACCCATGATTATCCTGCATGATTATCCCAAAGGGTCTCTCTCACTTTCCCGGCCGATGGAACAGCCTTTTTCGAAGTTAATTCGCCTTTCACAGTCCACTATTTCGACTGTGTATTAATAGACGCAAATAGACCGACCTCTTTCGCTTAAACTGCTTCAACGGGACTCTGGAAATGTTCAATTCGAATATATTTTGGCCCATGTTCAGGTTCTTTCCTCGCTTTAACCTCGCGGTGCTAGATTACAGTCTACCACTGTTTGATTAATTTTTCTGATAGTAGTAGTGGTTGCGGATTTGGTCTTCCCGCCGTTTCGAGGACCACTCGTGTCCTCGAAACGGCCGTCCCGGACTATTTATTATATAATAAATTAAACTTGTGTGGTGCGGAGGGTACCGATACTTATGTGTTGTTTGAAAAAGTTCTTCACAAGATTTGAATATTAATGTTTTTATTTTAATTGTAGCATCATATTCGCTGTGTAATACTTCTAATACCCTACTTACTTTCATAGCTCTATTGCTCGTACGTAACTGACAGCTACTGTAAATAGATAGATGCCGACACAAATTCTTATTAATGGTTAGATGATTCCGATGAAATGCTAAGGTTCAACATCCTCATAAAAACGAGTTACTGTTTACGTTTCGGAAAAAAACAGTTATCGACCTTGCTTCTACATGTAAGTGTCAATGGTCAGTGTCAATGGAAGTTACTAGGTAGATTTGATTATACGATTTAGGTTTCGCGTTGGTACGTTAACCTGTTAAGTTGGATGAACTGGAACTAAAAATTAGGTAACTAGTTTACATCGAAAATGAGGATATTTTTAGAATTGCAAAGTAGTCTTTGATGTAATAAGCAAATAGCGAAGAGTAGTAAAGTAGCACGAACTATGAAGAAAACATGTGAAAATTAATAGAATTTGCAATGTAATACAGATATTTATACTACATATATATATGAATAGAGTAGTACGGAAATAATCTAATGTCGCTAAGTTGCATTCTAAAAAAGTTATGCATGCAGGAAGAAAAGACAGTTGAATTAAAATATTTTAAATAAATGCAATTACATAAAATCTAGGTTACTATACTCAAAAGAGCGATAGAAATTTAGAAAAACAAATTGTTTTTACCATTGCCTTTACAAGGTACAGTTTCTTTTATCTACGATTTAATATATAAATTATCTAAAGGATAAACTTTAGAGGAAGAGGTGAGAAAAATGTCCAAATTAAATTTTCATTATTTCAATTGTTGTTTTATAGTAGTAGTAAATAAGATATTGCATATTAGGATTTCCTATCGAACTAGAACAGATTAGTTTGCTTGGGAGTGGAAGGGTTACCTGTATTAGATAAACATCTACTTGTTATTACCCGTATATAGCAATTAACTTAATGTAAACGAATTTATGTATGCAATTAAATTAGACGATAATTTGCAATGACACCTTTTATATTAGGTTACTATTATCTAGTTGTGCAGCCAAAAATACTATTATTGTAATCGATTAATTTTAATTTTAATTTGCTGGTAATTGTATAGCTAAACATAGCTTCTAGCTTAAAATACTATTTTACATAGTTAAAGTTTTCTTTCTTAATATAGCAGTAGGAGCATTTGGAGCAAAAGGAATGAGGCCGCGGAAGTAATGTACGGGGGTAGTCTGAAAATTGTCAAGCCTCAGGTTGAAGATGGCGCTCTTTCAGCACTTTAAAGAAAAATATCATTTTACGAGAATTAAATCAAAAGAAGGGAAACAATGTGTTGTTGTTGTCTAATTATTTTTTGCAAAGGAAAACCCATTAGGGTAAACATATACGTGAACCGATTTAAAATCAACTTGAAATAACCTAAGTACCTTTTTTTTGTATTATTTCTAGAGTGCCCATTCGCGTTTCACTTTCTAGTAATTATAGCCTAGATTCATTGCGTGTTTATCCGTAACAAATGCAACATATTAGTTTTCATAGTATCGCTCAACAAGTTTCCAATCTTCATTTAGTTCTTGTAAGTCTTTTAAATGTCGTAGCTACATAATTTATAATCTAACGAACATAAATTAAACACCAGTAAACGTTATGTAGACCGTATGATTTACAAGAAGAAAGCGACAAATGTGTGTTACGCGTATAAACTTAATATTTGTAATTTCTATTAAGAAAGCGTCAGTTTTATTTGTTACAGCATAGAGAAGACAGTCCGACATCTGTTGCTTTTGTTAATAGAATGAAGAATGTATACAGAGTGTAAATGATTTATCATTGTAATTCAACTGCTATGCGTTGGTTTTCGTCGATGAAATGCGAAAATTCATGATTTCCTTGTTTTATTCCACGTGAACGCCGGCTAAGACTCACATCCCCCTGCGTGCTAATAAATATTTCACAGGGTTTTTGTCAGGAGCGAATCACTTTTTAATATATAGATTTTTTGATGCTTACAGATATATTGTAATATCTCTACAGATTATATTATATTCTCACGTGCCAAATACGATTAATTAAAAATTGATGAATATATATGGATTTTCGTCGGCGAAATATGAAAATTAGTGATTTCCTTGGGTTTTTCGATGTAATTTTTGAAAAATTTTATATAGTATTTGATCTATGTTGATGTTATTTGCACACGTCAATGAGCATGTTCTCTGGCAATTATGATGTATTTACTCTTCATACTATTTCTTCGGACATCTGCTGAATATTCTTGTATCTGGAAACCCAGATGCTTATTCCTCGTAGTATTAGAGATTAGTCGCAGACAGGTTAACTAATTTGTTGCTGTAAAAATAATAACCACTCCAAGCAGTTTGATCCTTTTATGATTACTTTAAGGACATAACCGGTAGGGGTGCGAAATGAAACCGACTTTTCTTGAAACAGATCTTTTATATAAGGTATAAGAAAAATATGCACAATGTAGTCAGTGGTGAAGGCATCGTCGGACCATATTTTTTAAGGAACATGATCGTAACTTTTGAACGGTACGTTAGCATTATCCAAAAATCTTTTACACCACATCTTAAAGAATGGGATATGGGATGTGCCTGGCTTCAACAAGATGGGGTTATGGCCCACATAGCACGTAATTCAATGATTATCGTGAAAGAAATGTTCCCGGGCTGCTCAATCTCCAAGTTTGGTAACGTTTCATGGCCTCCGCGCTGAAATACGCCAGATACCACGAGAGTAACGCGGAATTTCAATATCCGGTTGCAATAGTACATTCAATGGGCTCACTTGCAGGATATTTTGTTTAAAACGCCACAAAATAAACATCCAATGTTGCTCTTTTGAAAGAGAAAAAAAATACATTTGTTCTACCTTTTCTAGTTTCTTTTTTATTCATCTTAAGGACTCACACTGTCCCACACTGTATAACATTATAAGAACATGCGCATGTGAAATCAAAAAAGTAATGTTGGAAATTATAAAGGATGGAAGCACCAAAATATTACAATAATCATCAATCATCTAAACCTTAAACAATGGGAACTAATACAACTGCGAAGTAAGTAAAGTATACGAATTACCTAGCATGAGTGTAGCAGTACCGATTTTAGACATCCTTTTACATCGTAATTACTAGGTTTTACTACGAAATACGTACACATGCCTAGTAGTTTCGCGAGACACGATTATTTCCATTAGCGAATTATCGACCTTTGAATCTATTCTCCAAAGAGAAAAATTGACCATTAACCTTTTCACCACGAGATTATAATATGAATCATGATCGGAATAAATACGTGTTTCCGTTATAGGAAATGCTATTGCGTATTGTTTTTAGATCGGCGGACTGAAAAAATTGAAATTTATCTGACCTAGAATTCGTTTCGCCAAACGTGACAAATCTTTGCTACGTAGTAAGATGCTTCCTTGAGTTAATAGAGAAGCAGCACTTAAACGGTTAATAGCGACGAGTGTATTAAGAATTAGGATCTATTTAGCTACAAAAGTGTTAGGTAAATTGGCAACTTTTATAAAGCGTGACTACGAATAAATCATGTTCAACTGTTTTACAATTTGTCGTAAAGTCTGATACTTCATGCTTACTACAGTAATTGGTTGTTCCAGTTATCTCAAATATATTTACGCTCAATTCCCATTACTGATTTTATTAGTTGGATTACTTTTAAAAGGAGGCTATAGTATAGAGAAATCGAACGCTATTCTACCACGTTGCTACAAAACCATAAGTTATTATTTAGTTCGTTTATAGCCAAAAGGATCAAACGGTCTTCTTTTCATTTATCATTAATTCAAAATCGGATTGATGGTATAATTTTAGGTTTATGATATGCAAGGCAGATTCGGGTATAAATAAAAAATCCGCATGGATAAAAATACATGACGACGTGGTTTGGGACCCAGCACTTCGATGGTGATTTTTAAAGTGTTATGACAGGTTGGATGTATTCCCAGGCGGCCGATTAAATTTGGTGAAATGCTATGGTAAGTGCTTGAACGTACTTAGAAATATAGTAGAAAGCTGCAATTTTAATATCTACGTAATGCAATATTTGTATCTATGCGGGTTTTTTGTTGTAGCCAAACGGTGACTAGTTTCCGAATCTACCTCTGCTTTTAATTAGAAAGACATTGCCACTGTCAAAGTAACTACTACTAAAATGTAGATATATTATTTAGCGTTATTCAGAAATCTCTAAAATTTAGTAGCATTTTCGCCTTAAAATTCCCGTCGATTTATATATACCGTCTTTAACACTAAATTTGATTGATTTTGCACACAAATTTTGTTAATGTAAAAATGTAGTGAAACACACACAGCTCTTCAGCATCTACGTTTTTGTTACACAATTCCGATTTGATTCTAGTAACGGTACCTAAATTTGGACCAGTCAGTTGGATTCGGTTCACCTGAGGACACCCAAACAGTTAATTGTTGCTTAGTTCCCAACTCATACGAATACATGCTAGTTTCGTCATCTGGTACGATGTTGAATATGAATTTTGAAGTTCCTCTAACGAATTTTTTGAGCATTTCCTTACACCAATTGGCACGAACCCTTTTTATGCTTGAGTGAAATTGTGCGAATTCTATCGGCAACAGATCTTTTTTGCACCTAATTGTTCATGCAAAATTGAATGTACTGCAGTTTTCGATATGCTTAAGGTTGCGATGAATCATACGCTGACCCTCTTCAATCATGTTCCGCACAACATGGATGTTTTTTGGAGCAACAACCTACTTAGGCCGGCCTTCACAAAGTTCGTCAGTGATGGAACTACGACTATGACAAATTCTGGGAACCAATTTTAAGCAGTCTGATGGTGCTTCATTATCAAAAGTTGGACGAAGCGAATCGAACCACTGTTGTTGTGTTACACCCTTGTCACAATCGTAGGAAGTCATCTAACAACATCTTCACGCAAAATTTCAATTTTTTCACAAAATTGCTTTTTTTAAACGCCTACTGTAAACTACTTGGCCAATTTTTGTTCTGAAACCGCTTCAACAATAACAAACATCAAATTCTACGAAAGTAGTAATGTCAAATCTCAGTAGCGCCGTTTATAAAAGCTTAAGGTGTTAGCCCCGTACTACAAAAGAATGTTATAAGGTATTTTATCTGCTGCTACGATATAAATACACTTTAGTTATTGAACAAGTATGAAATTCAGTTTGATGCTTATTTTCATATAATTTATAACTGGACTGTTAACATGGTGACATGATGATAACCTTATTCATGCAATTTAAAAATAAGTACTGTCCAAATTTAATTTTAAGCTTTTGAAGCGAACATGTTCTAATTTAATGATCACAATTACAGATAGGGGTTTTTCACATGCGTATGTTCAGGCAAGCGTCTATATGCGTGAATGGCGCCATACTATAGGACGCTACTTGGTGGGGTGCCAAATATTTTAGATATAATTGTTTTAATTACAGGTGAGTTTTTCCTTTTTCTTAGCACTACATACAATATACGATATAAATCTACCACTCTATTTATTATTATTCATGACTTATGTGTGATATGAATCGCTGGAAGGATATATAGCACTTTAAATACCACAAGACGAGAAGAGAAACAGAATGCAAATTACCACAGAGTTAGAAATCGTACCCGGTCAAGCGGGAATAAATTGAATTAATTTTATTGATGGTCTGCCTTTAAATCTACCATATTTTTTGACGTTACTATTTCTTACACGTCACGTGCGGAATTTCATACATTATTCATAAGATAGTGGTACTTCTGCGCAACACGTACTTGCAGGCTGAGATCGCATAAAACAGATTTTTATGAACTTCACTGAGCGTATTACTTTTGTAGTGGTGGCAAAAACAACAAGCCTATTCTGTTCCATATCCTTTATTCCTTAACGTATTATGGAGGAAAAGTATGAAAAAAGTGTGGCGATTTCACACTACAATACCATTTTTCCATAGTAAAACAAAAGAAAGTGTTTAATCCGTATTATGTTTACACACCCACTTGATTTAAATAATGTTTAGATTTTCGTCTATTTAAAATTTTAAGAATTTTGCATCTAATCTAAATCCGAAAGCAGCATTTGGACGTGCGATATGATACTGTGAATATATATCACGGTTTTCTCTCGCTTTAACAATGAAGCGAGGTTATAAAAGCTTTATTAATATGCAAATACTAATATATACCTTTAGGAAGATAACTGTTGGGTAAGTATGCAAATGCAAACAAGGCCAATAAACCTCCTCTTGCCTCTTAGTTATTTTCATATTGTTTCTTGTATCTGGATGTCTGAAATGGATGTTTTATGTACTTATATAGATAATGTAGTTAGGTTACCGGTGAAACTTGATAGTGAGATAGTTAAGGTCATTGTATTGCATTGTTCTATCGTAAAAGAATTAGCATAGTACACCACCTACTCACAGACACATTTTTCTACTATTAACCTCAATTGGTAGCACAGGTCGCGGATATTTGTCAGATTTTTACAACCGAGGAATCTATTACTAGAGTGAGAGAATTTGGTAAAAGAGCCGTAAAATGGATTATTGTGTCACTTCACTCGCCTTGAATGTTAGTATGTAAGCATGCACGAGTGTACATACGTTGTTTTTAAGGCCGCTTATGTGATATTCTACAATATTAGGCGTTTGTTTGTCGCAAATTTTCTGAAGTAATTTCTTGGACATTATTTCAATTAGATAGGTACGTTTTAGAGTACTAAAACTTTGCTTGAAGTTTGGCGCTATTTTCACGAACAGGGTGCAGGGTGAAAACTTAAAACTTTTTAATACACTATCGGCATGACATTAAAAAGGCTGATGCATTTTTTTTTACAATTCGGAGGATGTGTTGAAATGGACAAATACTGTTTATGGTATTAAGTAAGACAAAAATAGCGGTGTAGTGCGGAATTAGTAATTAGTGCAGTGCTAAACTATATACCATGGCGCTTCATCAATATTTTGTACATGTTATCTCTGAATTTGTAAGTCACGATACTATGGAAACTGTTAATAAAGATAGTATACATTTCCGTTTAACTCCCTCTATTACAAAAATACTCATTATCGACAGAATGGACAGATGACAATTTCTTTTGCATTTTCAAGGCTGCCTTACGACAAAGCAAATTATTGATGTTAAATTAGTGAATTACTTCGCGTTGATTGTTAGGCTAATTTCGCTCTACCCTATGTGCGAATATCCATAGAAATGCTGGCTTTTCATGGAATGTTATGTATCAAACTTTACCCGAGACATTATTAATTGACTGTTAAAGATTTTGTTCCGTTTTCAAAGACATGAAGAAAAACCATATCTCTGGTAGATGACGAGGTTATTGCCGACTAATTCGATCAATGATGCAGAACTGTACTATTATAATTAATTGTACAACAGTGTGATTAATTGAAAATTAATTATATTGATCAATTAGTATCGAAGAGACTACTACCGTGTTTATTACAATTGACAATATATTTGCCAGCTATCTTTATTATTATTTAACCATGGCAAATTGAAATTGATAGTAATCAATGCAATATTCAAGATCGAGGTTTTCACAAAATTGCTTCTTTAGCAATAGCATTTGCTGTATATTTTTACTTTATTATTCACGCAGAATCTAATACGTCTTAGAACATTAGGGGTTATTTGTAAGTAAGCTTCCGCAGTCGTCAATAACATCTACATTCTTGGTTTCCGGGTTGGAGTCGGGTCGTTGTCGCAGCTTCGTTTCGTCGTAAAAGTGGTATTGCTCTCTTAAAATAGGGACGTTGATGGTCATTTCTTGTGTGAGAAGTAACCTTAAACGATAACGTGTATATGTAAATTTTCAAATTTCTATTTTGCTCGCTTCCCCATATACTTTTAACTGGAGCTCATTGTGACATACCCTGTATACAATCTAAAATAATTAAAACAATACGTTGAAGTATATTTGTTTACATGCTAGTTACATATATCTCATGGAAGTACAATTTCCTTTCTTGAGCGTCGTTTCCGTACAATAGGAACAAATCGATTTAGTTATACATCAGATTTAGCAAGCGGTACTGACAAGGAACAGCAAATCACCTCGAAAATTGGAGCATAGTGACGACGTGAAAGTCAATTGGTTAAAGCACGAGGACCAGATAAATTTTACGCGATCAAGTAATTGCGGAGAAAGTTACGTGCAATACGGTAGGCCTTCGAGACGAAGAAAGAGACGGAACGATCAAGATTGGAAGTACAAGATATGTAACGGGTACCTTTCTTTTCGGTAAATGAGTTTCTTTTCTTTACTAACATGTGCGAACTTGATATGTCAATCTAGATTTGACGCAGCAAAAAAGGAGTATAAACGACTACATTGATGTATGTCGCTCACCATGAGACCGTACGCGTATTTTAAAGATAAAATTGCGTAATTTTAGTTAGTTTGTTTAGTCGAATGTAAATTACTTTAATTTAAAGAAATGTAATCTATAAACTAAATCGAAAAGTTAAGTGAAACAATACAATAACAATTTTAGGTGAAAACGTTTTTACATAGTCGCAATCTACCCGTCAAGACGTTATTGCTGGATAATTCATTTGAGGTCTGATTACTGTATTGTGTACGCCACCTAATGTGACACCTCTGATCCAGGCCATGGACCAGAATGTTATTAGGATTACGAAGTTCTATCGCAAAAATCAGTTGTTGTGAAAAGGTTCTGATCTGAGTGCATCATTGTAAACATACACTTAAAGAGTTCGCAATTTCAAATTTAGCTGTGGCCTGGAATACGTTAAAACCAACTATAATAGAAGAAAATAGTACAAATCAACATGAGTAATAAGCTTAAATAATCTAAAATCACACTTCACGCATCTCTCATAAAAATGTAACGTTTTAAAAGTTTTTGTAAACCTTTATGTAGTATGTACCACATACATAGTGCAGTAATTTTCTGCAGAATAAACATTATTAATAATGATAAATAACACTTCAACGTTGTTCAATAATGATAGCAAGGACTGCGGCGTAGTATGGTAAACAACACATAAGTATCGGCACCCTCCGCACCGCACAAGTTTAATTTATTATATAGTAATACAATAAATAGTCCGGGACGGCCGTTTCGAGGATACGAATGGTCCTCATCATCAACCGGTGACCGAATGATGTGAGAAAAAACTTTTTCTAAAACTAAACATGCATGTACTATCCCTACTTCCTAGAAAAGATATTCTTTACAAGTGCCTATTTCTACCTCCTGCACGCCTTGAAGCTACGACGTGCGAAAAAATATACTATGCATGTACTACCCCTTCTTCCGCGAAGAAATATTATTTTACAAGTGCCTATTCTACCCCCTACGCATCTTAAACTACGACATGCGAAGAACACGGCCAGATAGACGGGAAGATCTCTTTTATAACCCAAAATATAAACAAGTGCCAGCCTACTGCAAAAGGTCAAAAAGGACAGAGTATGACAACGGTCCGTTTTCTCTGTTCATCAGATTCTTATTACTTTTTATGTAAACTGTCTCGTACGCATCTAATTCTCGCGGCGACGTTACGTTTTTAATCAATTTTAAGTTTTCTAATTTAATACTATGCACGGTTTCATTTATATGTTGTGTTACACTCGACGCGTCCAATCTTCCGTAGCGATAATTTCGTATATGCTCTTTGAATCTAGTTTCTATCGCTCTTTTCGTTTGACCAATATGGGCTTTATTACACATTGTGCCTACATTCAATTTTATAAATACCCGACCTTTCTCCCATTTTCGGTTTATCTTTAGGATTACCGAGAAGATTTTTGAGTGTTGCGCGAACAGAAGCATACGTTCATGTCTTGACTCTTTAAAACCTTACTCACGCGTTTCGATATGTTGTGAAAGGGGAGTTTCACGAATTTCTTACTATTAGTTTCTACCGGGGTCGTAGAATTTCTTACGTAAAGCCTATGTTGGACTTTCTTAAGCATGCGATCGACTTCTATAGAAAAGTAACCGTTATTATTATTACTTCTCTAGATTACGACTGGGTTTTGTATAAATATTAAGCTAACGAAAGAAACGTAACAAAACAAATCAACAATTTAAAAGTAAGATGGCGTTCGCAAGCACCTAATTGCACGTAAGGAATCCAACATCCAAAAACTTTTTTAAAGTAATTACTCTACATATAATAAGTCTAAATAATATCATAACTACTCATTCAGAATTCCATATATTCCAACCAAAAAGAAGGAATTACTTAGTGGAACTAGGTAACCTACAGCATTATTTTATTCGCTATTCACATATTTCGTGATTATTATCCGCTAATTCGATTTTGTGCATTATGTTAGTTTTTTATGACAATAATTTAATTTTTTGTTTTTATAGCCGCCAAATATGGGCGAAATTGACTTCATTATAGTGTTGTTTTTTTTTTGTACACCACAGAATAGACGATATTGAGTAAGATACCTAAATTGCTCGGAGTAACTATATACTGCGGCTAACGCTACTCATAAAAATACCATACAATTTCCGATACAGTTTCACATATCTGTGGCGTAATCTATACGTGTTTGAAACCATTATTCCACACTTATAATTACTTGCAATAGGTGTTACAGCACTTAGTACAACGACTAATTCTTAAAATTATGACCATGGTAGTTACTTGAAGAGTCGGCTTTAAAATTCAGGTTAATGTCAAACCTTCCTAAGAATCCTTTTTGCATCTTCTCGCATTAGAAAATGCAGTAGATATTTAAATAAATAGATTAATCTAGGAAGAAAAATCATCAGTAATTAGATATTGTTCCTAACAGCATATATCGTCTTACGTGTTACAGTAATTGGAATGCAAGTGAATATAAGAGAATTTAGAGTGGCTGAAATACGATGAATGAAATCAACAGGAAAAGTAGAGAAATTACATGCAAAATCAAGCGGTCGAATTAACCACGAGAAAGGAATGAGAAAAATGTTAACCATATGGAAATGCTAAGTAGTGAAAGTGTAGCAATTGGATGGGAAACAAACATAATCAACTAAATAAACACTGGGGAAAGATTACCTGGATGTGATAAATAGAAATATTAGTGAAACAAAAGTGATCTAGGTCAGCAGTAGAGAAAATTAGCAAAAAGACAAGTGCGACTGTTGACTGACTGTTGATATAAGAAGGAAATCTTTTTTTAGTTTCGAATTTGACCTGCAGTACACACTTATGTATATACACAAGGTTTAGTATGTATTAGGGACAATTTTCACGCTATGTAATCACGATTTTACAAATGTGTCTATATATTTCTGAAACAGATTTATTTAAATATTTGTAATGAAAACTTCAATACGTATGTATACACGTACCAATGGAAATAGATTATCGCTATACGACTAGAACTGTCTACAGGTTTTGAAACGTTAAAACCATTAATCAAAGGACAACATCAAATAAACTGAAGGCGGAATTGACATTTTGCAAATATTTAGGTTCAAGAAAGACTTACGACTAAATTATGGCTATTAATTCCTCATTTAATGATACTACAAATGTCGTATATTTGCAACGTAAAACGTTTAATTATTGAAAATATGTGAAAGTAATATTTATGGTTGGATTCTCTTGATAATTTTCGTTCTTTTATTACCACTTTTGAGCAGCATTTGAGGCTTTTATCAGCTATCGTAGTTTAACAACAGCAATAATTAGTTTTATTTGATACTGTGTAGGCACACGTAACTTTGTTCGAATAAAATTACTAGCACTCTTACCAAATCCCTCACGATACACAAGCGTTCATTCAAGATAGTTTAGCGTTAAATCTAAAGACATTTTTAATTTAATAGTGCCTAGCGTGTGATAAAATTGGAGAAATGTTGTTCCCTTCATATCCGGAAACCATATTTTAACTTAAAGAGTTAAAGCAACAAGAGAGAAGTACTAATTGGCACATTTCTATGTAATGTGATTTTAATTTTATATTACTTGATTGCTATTATTGAGGATGTAACTAAATTTAAGCTAAAGAGGAGTCTCATTAATTATAAAATTCCCAAACAGGTTTGGTTTAACGGTAACGAAGTTATTTTATTTAATGTCTAGCGATAATTGCATGCATCCAGAAACTTTCTTTCTCCACTACATATGTGCGCATAAATATTCTGAAAGCAACTCAAATTTGAATTAAGCGTGATTTTATTGCAAAATTGCTCAAAAGAAATCGAAGAATTTTATATTACTGGCGGCCGACTGTCATCTGTTTCTCCGTCCGTCCTTTCTCTACCTTCATAAATTTTCTACATTCAACGTTGGTGTTCGAACAACAAAAAAGATATGGAGAAAGAAGAAACCGGATTTCATGTACCGTATTCCATATAAGATACCTTTGAAATAAAGTAAGAATACATATTTAATTTTAGATGTATTAATCGCTTCGAATTTAATTATTCTGTTATTAGAAACTTACGATAATGAATGTTGATCCAGTGAAAAATGTTAGAGTTGCTTGGTTTTGAGCTTACCTGGAATAAAAGAAAAACAAAAACGTTAATGGAGCAATCCTGTTTTAAATAATGGAAATTATAAAGTTTTATCAAGTGGGCTTTCTCGCGGAGTAGGTCGCAAACGCTTAATTCCATTCTGGAATTCAAGAAAATAATTTAGCTTCCGTTGGTGAATTATCAAAGTCTGGAAATTCCTTCGTATTTTCCGACGTAATTAATTATATCAAATATGTCCCGCTGTAAGGAGCTGTAAGGAGGAGGATTTTTAATACCCAGATGTTATTATTAGAAAATATATTAGAATATTTTGACAGATATGTTCAGATTTTTATGGATAGTAGTTCGCACCAGAGAGAATCATTTATGATAGTTGTACTTTACCATCATGCTGTAGGGTGAAAACTTAACGCTGTAAAAAGTAGGCATATATGTAGATAAAATATCCAGGGTGTTCTAAACCTCTGGAATTGTAAAATTGTGCTTAATGCGTAAATGGCAGGTCATATAATAATGATATTCAGATAACATAATAAACACTACAAGTTATCTTTCAAAAATGTCTTTGAATCTACAGGATGATCGATAAGTAATGAACCAAAGACCAATTTTGTTATTTTAAATAGAACATTATGCATTTTATTACATTTTTAGTTTCACCATTTAGAAATAACTCAACGTAATGCAGGTTTCATATGTCCATTTCCTATAGATTTCGAGATATTTTATAATTTAGTTTTTGATCACTCATCAAATCTAGATATTCTTATTTCCTCCAAAAAAAAAGGACTACAAATACAGTTTGGCTTAAATTTTTATGAGAATAGATTGCGCCCTTGGCTCTATCTAGACATGTTAATAAAACGCCTTCAACATGTGCAACTTGTTCAGGAGTGAACACCAAACTTCATTAAATTCAATCACCAGAAACGTAATTTTTTAAATTACACCATATATTTTTTCTTTGTTATTCATTTGCACAAACGAAACGCCAATTGCATGATTTGTTATTTTATAGTAAACTATCTGATCAATGAGAAACATTGTATGTATTGCTAAGAGTTGGGAACTTGGTACATTTCAAAAACTGGAAGTCAACTGGAATGGAATTTTTCTTCTTGTTCTGAATTTTAACGTCATAGATCACTTGTTAATGATCCCATTGTTAAAACGTTGTTTTCGCTATTCTTGAGTATTTTTGTAAAGTATATCCATTCAAATTATTCATAAGTATGTAAATAGAATGCATATGCAAAATTCACCAAGTATAAGGGGAAAGTTCTAAATTGTAGTGACTAATGAGAATACGCCTCAGTAATAAGTTGCAGAGATTAGCATTCATAAGTGCTTATAATATACAACATTTATGATCTATTTTTTTTTGTTATTGATGTATAATTTGCGGTAATATTTATTTATCTACTTTTATCATAATGAAATAAATCAATCTACATATGCGTTATCGAGGATAGTAATTACATATTATGATGGAGTCTCGAATACTTACAGTGTATAATCGTGAATTTTGTTATACAATATTAGCGTAGATTTTCTGTTCTTCAAATGAGATGGTATTTTTTGCATCAAATAATGTTATAGCTGTAACAGTTATATTTGTAATATTGAAATAAACTGATGTCATAAGTATATTATTTATTTGTTAGTTATAATAATTGTCTCTGGTAATTATAGTATTTTCTTCCACATTTACTATTTGATCTAGATAGACGTACCTATATGCTTTATGAAGAGATCCAGTTGCCAATATATGGAACTTCTTATTACCATTTACATATTATTATCATTATTTTACTTTTCATTCGGTTTAAAATTTCCATTATTCTCGTCATTATTATAAATTTAGTATTACGCATGCTTCATATGACTGAATACAGTGCCAACATAATCTATCTGGTATGGAAAATAAAAAAAATAGAATATGTATTATAAGCGTGCATTGCTAGTAATAGCAATAACGCTAAAAATAATTTAACAATAGAATGAATATATAAAAAACATTGTAAAATAAAGATTTGCGTTATTTTTGAATTATATGCGAATTATAGAAAATATCCGTTACGTATTATTATTTATATTTAAACTGGTAGTAGGTTAAAGAAATCACACAGAGAAACTGTAGGAGGGAAAATGTGTACTTTGCTAGAATCTAATATATGTCTTATTGGAAAAGAATAATTGTCTATTCAGAGTGTGAAATATAATGTAGAGTATGCGTAGGACGTAAATGAAAGTAGATTAGACATAGAATAAGCCGGTTTTATAATCGAACATTTGCCATTTATTGGTGAATTCTTATTACTGATTTAATCTACCTAATTAAAAAACAAGAGAAGAACATTGTGCGGCAAGACACAGTGACGACGTTATACAGAGAGTGTTAAAAAAAACGTCGCAAACCTTGACAGTATGGGAAATAGTATGACCCCAAAATATGAAGAAAAGTCTTAATGAACATGAGTTCGCAAATAGATGACTTCGGAGTTACGGAGGATTATTCCTTTTCGTGGCATTTCTGCAATTTTTCACTTATCTCTTCTTTCCTTCGCAAAAACTTTTTCTTATTAAAGTTAAACATGCAGTTTGTAGTTAGTGGTTAGTGCACAATTTTACGTATTAACCGACATGCATTGCATGTACGGTCGTGTTGACGGTAATGCCAGAAAAGCATAGTCTTTACGTTGACGCTCATCTCAATCGTCAGATGCGCCAAAGATTGTGTGATACCGGCGAATTTGACAAGCAGTCCCATGCTTTCAAAATGAAGTAATTTAACAGGATTCGGAGACGAGTTTGTGGAATCTATCAGTCGAGATAGGAATTGGTGCTCTTGCTGTTTAGAGAATCCTCCAGGAGCAGCAGTTTTGCTCACAGTTCCTCCTTATTCTCCAGCAAGTTTAATTTTTTTCCGTTGGTTTCCGCGCAAGTATGCCGAGGACTCCAATTTTGCTACCAATATTCTCAGGCTGGGTTGTAGTTTACATAATAGTCAAGTGTAAGCCAACGAAAGTTCCATGCTATTATGGAATTTAAACAGCAGGTAGGTTGTTCATTGAACATTTGGATGGGTGACAAACTTCACTTTGATTAGCAAGTTACCGCATTTTCCAATCGCCAGAAGCAGCAGCTACTGAACACTGGATATCTTCAATTTGTAACAGCTACGTAATCGCCGACATGCGAAGTTGTTCCTCACGAGGTATCTGGGTGAATAAGCAATGTGGTGGACGCACTATTCATGATACTGAAAATGTTGTTTATTCGGAATGCATGTCATAGCTTGTTTATGCCGTCCGCAAAGGTTCAAGGGTATGTGTTTTTATTTAGACTATTTAAAAAAAAAACGCTAATGTTTTATGAATAAACAATTATTTTTTCTAATCCTGCCTTATTACCCGATGGTACCTTAATTCAAAATAAAGTTGAGTTTTAGAGCAGACATTGTAATACAGTTATTGTTCTTTGCCTGGGGGTTTTATACCACATGAGGTATCCAGGCTAGTTGGGGAGAAAAAAAGCTATTTTATGTCTAGTAGACTTTGCAACATCTAATTTTCTTAAAAATTGTCTCTCGTGGCATTTTAACAATTGTGGAATGTTAAACCCCCTATTATATATTTGTGGTGATAATTTAGTTTTCTAAGCCGCAGTTAATTGGCACACTTGATATTATAACAGAACGTTGTGAATATTACGCTGTACATATTAGGACTTCGTAATACAGTATATGTGAGCAAAAAATTATGTAATTGAAACGAAGTTGCGATAATTAAGCGCGAACATTCGAAAATATTTTTCCCAAAGCGATGTGAACGACGATAATATATCACATATTTGTCCTAGATCGCTTTTTACCAAACCCATTGTGAACGGGCATGTGATTTACTTTCACGTGGAACTATTACCTCGACCTTGCAAATTACTCTCGTTCGCCACATTAATTGCTTACTCCGGGACAGATAAATCGCACGCCAAGGTACATGCGCTATTGAAAAAGGAACTCAAATCATTAAGTTCTCCTATTTCATTTATTCTGCTTGATCGCGTTATGTTAAATACCTTTCGTATTTCATATTTTTAATCGTAAAAATAATAATTGAGTATAGTGAATATTAATATTAATAACGTCTAGTTATGATATGACTTAAAGGCCATTCGCGACTCCCTCGTATTAAGACTTATAAGCTGACGTTAGACATACAGGTACTTTAATTTTACTTATTGTCAATCGGAAATAGTCCTCACTAGAAATACCTACATTGGCTACATTTTTTCTTTTAATTCGAATTAGATAGAAAGTTCTTATTTTAATTTGTTTAATCACCCGTTTGTAACATTGCGGTTGCCTTAATTGGAACGCAGAATATATTGTTGGTAGTAATATACAAAATAATTACGAAAAATAATTTTCATAGCAATTATTTTTTTCGAAATCTTGACTGGCTGTTGTTTTAGATAATAATTATTATATAAGTTATAATTGCAAGCCGTTGGAAATTTAGCATTAGTTTAATTTCAGTTTGATAGCGTATAGAACTTGTCAAGGTCTATAGTAATAATAGCGACTATTTACTTATAAACGTAATATTAAGTTTATAAATTATTGTTACTAAATATGAATTTGTAACTTTAGGTCATAATGACTTGGCAATATCTATAAAATATATATCTATAAATGACTAATCAACTAAGAACAAACTGGGAAAGCAAACTCTCAAAGATGAGCAAGTTATGTAGCTCGTCGTTACTTATATTTTAAACATTCTTTTTGTTTCTGAGAGTTCTTCTATGTGCCAGTAATCTACTATTCAAGGATCCAAAAGGTAAACCATAAAAAGACCGACATGATGCTAATAAAGAATCTGCCATTAAATTTAACCCTGGTAACAATTTAATAACAAAAAATATTTGAATGGATCAGTTATTAGGTATTTTATTTAAGGTGGTACTCGTTAGAATTTATCTTACACAGTACGAAATTTGTGAGTGAACTTTGAATATATATTCTACAATTATTCGTAACTGCATTTATGGTGTAATAGTACCTAGTGGTCATTAAAGCAGTCTAGTGGTTGACATTGAAACTTGCTCACTTTGGGATGGTATATTAACGTTTTGGTGCTGGATAATTGTGGCTATATATTACTGTTGCACTATGGAGTGGTTATGGGAGAAATACAATTCCCTGCTCATATCTGGCCATTGTCAGGTTGCTTCTCACCTTGTCGATGGTCGACCATTTCACCCGAATATTTTGTCAAGAATAATCCCTGGAATTCATCAAATGTGTGCCATGATGGGAAACCATGTCGTAGCTTCTTGTTCCAATAATTATATTATACAAGTAAATGTGTATTCTGCGTCTTGTAAGTACGGAAGAAGGATTAATGCTGCTAGCCGCACATTTAATGTCAGTTATCCTGCCATTGATATCTTGTAAGTTAAATTTCATGTACACTACCGTCCATATTAGTTCGGACACCTAGTAATATGTTGTAAACTCTACTAAAAGATAATATAATTGCGTTTATATATAAATAACATATTTATATTAGGTCTTTTATGAAGTTTATAACCAATTGTATAGGCAAACTTCCAAGAATATCGATTAGAGAATGATTAAAAACCTGTTATATTTTATCACCCAATATAGTAATTTTCAGAATAATCCTCATCGGCACAAACAGGATTATTTTTGGGTCAATACTGCAGGTAATAAATTTACAATACTCTTTGGGGTGGGAGCAGGCCACCTGAAAGTTTATTGTGTATTGATAAATGCTGTAGTTTCTAAATAAACCTGTGTGTGCATGCGTTAGTGTTAATAGCGTATTAAAGTTATTAAAATGCCGAGAGGAAAACCGACAAGTTTAGAAAAGCGCTCTGTAATTGTTGCTTTTCATCGAGAAGGTTATTCAGTGCGTCAAATTTCCGAAAAAATACATGTTAATAAATCGACTGTTAGTGATATCATTCGGAGACATCAACGCACGGGCAGTTTAAGAGATAGGGCGCGTTTAGGTCGTAAGAGAACAACAACTCACGCCGACGATGAGCGTATAAAATTGCCGAGTAAGTGAAATAGGAGACTGACAGCACCAGAAATCGCCGCCGAAATTAATCGCGACCGTGCAAGAAAAATTTCTGTTACTACAGTGAAAAGAAGATTAAAAGCTGCAAATCTTCACGCCCGCATTGCAACAAAAAAAAACCAACTTCGACGGGGAAAAAGGCAAAAACGGCTACAGTGGGCAGAAATACATATAAATTGGACAGTGGATGATTGGAAAAGGGTGCTATGGACTGACGAGTCAAAGTTTGAGGTGTTCGGACAATCAAGTGGCGCTTTTGTAGGAAGAGTGAAAGGCCAAAGAATGTTGCAGAATTGTGTAGTGCCAACTGTCAAGCAAGGAAGAAATTCTGTGCTTGTTTGGGGTTGTTTTTCCTGCGCCGGTACAGGAGACTTGAAGCGAATCGAGCGTATTTTGCGAAAAGAAGGTTATTTAGAAATACTGCAAGAAAATGCAATACCATCGGGGCAACGTTTAATCGGCGAAAATGTTGTATTCATGCAGGACAACGACCCCAAACACTCAGCAGTGATATGTAAAAATTTCTTAAATGAAGAAAAAGATAAATGCACTTTACAAATAATGACATGGCCGCCGCAAAGACCTAATCTAAACCCCATCGAGCTGTTATGGGATGAACTGGACAGGAGGATCCGAAATGTATGCCCTACCTCCGTAGGCCACCTGTGGAACATTTTACAAGAGGAATGGACTAATATGCCAAATAGAGTCTTTGAAAAACTAGTGGAGCGGATGCCTCGGATTGTGAAAGTTGTTCTTCGCGCAAAAGGGAGTTTCTTTGATGAACGGAATGTTTAAGAAGTTTTTGTTTATTTTTCGTTAGAATTACTTTTTTTTACTTTTATACTTTAATTTTAATCGTTATTAATAAAATGCAATAAAAATTTTAAGTTTTAGAAAAATGAGTGAACATTTTCTCGTTTTTTTAACATTTGTGTGTGTGTCCGAACTAATATGGACGGTAGTGTACATAGTTGTTAATTAAATTCAAACATTTGTCAAATTTGATCAAATAATTGCAACAAATCATTTACTCTGCTTGGAAGTGTATATATGTATGACTTTACTTGACGAAGTCTCCTCCGCATGAGTACGAGTACTTTTTCTCGTGAAAGTTGTAATTCGATATCTTCTGCCCCGGCGTAGCTCCTAATTTAAATCCAAACGATTTATTTTTTCACATCTTGATTAATGTTTGATAGTTTTGGTAAGAGAATCCAAATTGGTAGTTTACTATGTTGTTTTTAAATCTTTTTGGTTGAAGTATTTCATATTTGTTCGAAACTTTTGAATTTATTGAAGAATTTTGTCGAAACTTGTTTATTGCATCTATATTCCTTTCTAATCTAGATCCAAAGTTTATTCTATCAATAAAATCAAGCTTTCTTATTCGAATATTCACCAAAAATGTTTTTCGTTTCCATGGAGTGTTGTAGGTTGAAATTTTAAAGAATCTACTTTAAGTCACAATGGTTACCATGCTTACCACAACTGTGTTATGTGATTCTAATGTGTTGGTACAAAAAAGAGTGGACGTAGATTGGCTAGGGATTTTCCTCATGAAATTTTGATATTTGCAGTATATTTCTGATAAGGCACTACCATATTTAGTATCACTAGATTTTTAATACTGTTAAAGAAAAAGATGCCAGATACATTAGATAAAAATAAGAGAGAATACGATTATTGGTTCACTTTGCATGGCATAGGAAATAATAGTTTCCCGCACATATTTGTGCGTCGTGTCTTTAACCTCGTTAAAAAATCAAGCAAACGCTGTAGAGCGAACGTTTTATCACCACACAAGCGGCGAGCCCCTCTTATCTAGATCTACAGCAGACAATAATGAATTTAGATCGGGCTATACTGCAACTAGAACGTTAAAAAAAATAGAACAATTCATCGAAACGTTCATAGACCGAACGTGACCGCAATGTTCTAACCGCTAGCAAAGTTGCGCGCACCGGTGAAGGTAAATGTACGTATAGTGTGGCACATATTGGCTGTGCTGTGTGCCAAGTATAGGAAAGTGAAGGTGTTACACAACTGTTTATAGCGTAGACATGTTGTATACATACTAGAACACAATATGCCGGCAGCTTTGAATAGGAATACGTACATGCATGCATTATGAGCGGTGCGTCTACTGTATTGAAAAAGAAATGAATCACAAGCGAATTGGCTTGTGAGAAAATGCATCGAGGAAGAGGAATTCTACTACATCGCGTTTGTTTACTATTTTCACACCTGGACGGGTTTATTTTTTATACGCTATAATCATTTCTATTGCTCCTAGTGATTAAAAAACTTTTGCTTCGTTCGTTACTACCACGTCTCATACACTTTTTGTTCTTGCAATCCGCAGCCTTATGACCTGTTTCGCGACATCGATGACGCTTAAATTTCAAGTCTGATTTCATGTATCTACTTTCACTTATATTAGAGTCACTTTTGAGCTTTGTTTATTCCAGAACCGCGATTTATCTCCATATTTGTTAACCAACGTGGCATATTGAATAACTTCGAGCGATAATTTTTTCACCGCATGATCTTCTTCGAGTATTTTTACTCGCAATTTATCACGGAATTCAAGAGCACACCGAGAATCTTCGAAACTTGACTTCCATTTTACCTAGTTTGTCAATGGTATCGGAAAACTAATTGACATGATTACCTTCATCCATGCGACATACCGTTAGCTACTTTAAAAGTGCGGTTTCTCTAGCTGGTCGTTTCGATTGATAAATTGATTCTAATTGAAGTCAAACATAACGCGCAATAGTACAGTAGTTTTAATTCAGATGCGCACATTTGACAAAATTCTGATTCCTTATAATTTGTTGCTTACATATAGCCATTTTTGTTTTTTTGCGCTTGGATTTGCATTGTCCATGTGTCATTATTTTTTTTTTGTTTAGTGTAACGACGTAAAAAATTCGGTCATACGGTTGACAATCGGGATCCACGCAGCCTCCACACATAGTAACTATAGGTTTGTTTCAACTTATGGAATAACTGTTCAGTTATCGTAATGCACCTGCGTAGTTTAAAAAAAGGCGCTCCAAGTAACTCACAATACATAGAACGATAATCATTGCGTTCTAACTTATCTGCGAACTGTTAGCGAACCAGTAATATCGATACCTAGTGAGGAGCAGGACTGTAGAACTGATGATTCACGTGTCACATTTTATCAATAGTCTCAATTAAAACATTTAAAACAAGTTATCGTAAACAACGTTGTATGTACGGAGGATCTTTTTCGAAATCTAGTACTAGCAGGTCGGAACATGGCGAAATAAACATCGAGGTGTACTGTTTATTGAAATACTGATATGTATATACTGTAATGTTGTAATAATAAATATTAAATTAAAGCAAAAACCATTTCAAAATAATGTAATTCCTTGGGTGTGCACGTAAACTCACCTAGTGTTTAAACACACACAGAAACTTTATAGATAATTTATGTGTTTCTCCGTGTTTAAGCTTTTCTATAAGTAAGTAATTTATGTATGAAACAATGCAATCGTTAAACCCGTAGTAACGTATTTATACGGTTTATTCAATTCAAATTCTTGCGGCAAGAAACACATACAATTAGCAATCTTGTATTAATCCAACCGATAATTTAATCTGCAGGCTATACAACACTACCAACGTAAAAATCTAAGTGATCGATGGTCGTCTACATATTTTCAATCGACCTTGCATAGTATGCGTCTTCCCAGCTATTCCTAGATCGTCAACACAAACCGACTATAAATAAGTTCTGTGCAAGAATAAAATTACTCATGCGTGCAGAAAGATTGCACATATACTGAGCACATAGGTAGCATCTGCTAGCAATTGGGTTAATTGTGTTTTTTTCTTAATAGAAGACGAATTTTTTGAATTACGCGGCGTGCAAAGAGCGTACGGCGACGATGACAATTATTATTAATTTATTAGTCCAGTAAACGTTGCGAAAAGCGGTTTCGAAATTAGAAGATTTCTTTATGTAAAACATTACGGTCTTTGTCCGCGAAGGAATCCGCATTTCCGCTCGTAAATCAATACGAAATACGAGAACAATAGGTACGTTTAAAACCGGAATTTTTGTAAACGGAGAAGCAAAACTTGCAACGTATTCTACATATTTTTTACTACATTGGTCTACTAAATTCTTTCTCTGTAATATTTATAGTTTACTATTTGCTTAAGTAAACTATAAAGTAATATGTAAAGAAAATTGCAACAATTATTTGGATAACTAAATATTAACAACGTAAGGTAAATTTCGGAAGGCTTTACTCTGAAAGTGCATACAAACTACTCGTTCGCGGGTCTGTAGTCGGGACTCGTGACTTTCTTATAGCGTGGACTGCTTGCTTGCGAGCCTCAGGAGCCGCGGAATTCAAGGCAGCAAACTTGCGAGCCTCACGAATACAATTAGAAGCTCGCGCATGAGTCACCTACATGTCGAGTCCGGGGCTCGAACACAGAACTCGCGGACTATCGCGGAATAGCTGGGCACATTGAATATTTCACTATTAATGCCATCAATGGTGAAAATGATCTTAATACATCTTGGTAGTAACACTAATGAACTGAAGCAAGCTTATCAAGAATGGGCAAATTCAACAAAAACTAAAGTGCTGAGGAAAGCAGGTATGCTCATATTGGCACATGGCAGTAGATCGTAGATAAGGAGCAAGATACAAGATTACATTTCATGAAAGATGAGGGCGAAAGCAACAAAGAGTAGAAAAGAACTTATAGGACAGAAGCAACTAACGTAGATAGAGGTGTGAATAGAAAATCGCTTGGAAAAAGGGTTCACGAAGTCACGGGACAAAAGAGGCAAAAGACAAAAATGACTGGAAACGATAAAGACAACAAGATAAAAAGAATGAATTACAGTATGTCGTTGTAATTGAGTGAGCTCAGTAATATGTGTTATAGTTTGTACATTTAACTATGTGAGCAAATAGATACATTTATTACGTATCCGCATTTAAATTTTTCGCTTTAATGTCTTCCTGTTACTTTAGAAACCGCTATAAATATAAAATTCTACATTTACATATTTCAGTAGCACAAATTTGGAAAGTAAACGTGGTGATTCCAATTTTGCACGTTGTTTTATAATCCAAATAAAACAGGCAGGCACCTCGTATAAGCATGGATATTTCCGCTATTGAAAATAAGTGAAACTATGGTAATTAATGGTCACATCCTATGCTTCTACATACTTAAACCCACTAATTTTAACGATAAATGGCACAGTAACGCGCGTATTATGTATGTGAAATGGACGTAATTATAGCACAATTTAGTATAGAGTAATGTAACCCATAATATAAAGTGTTCCTCAAAACGTGCACACCGCTAATGTAGTTAATGTATGCTGTAACTATTACAAACTTTCACGTTTTATTTTTTCACTAAAGATATAATTTCTACTTCATAAATATGGAATTTTGACTCAATTTTATGCGTTTTCTCACGTTAAAGAAGAAAGTGAGAAGCGATATCAAGAAAAATGTGTAATGATTGTGTCGGTATAATTTTCGTTAGACTAATCCAGTTATTTAAATATAATTTGTTTAGTTATAAAGTAAGTGTTATTTTTTATATATACAGATTGAGAGTTCCTATGGTCGCATATACCTTGATGGGGTCGGAGCAGAAGAGGGGATATTACTTAAATATGTCACGGATGTTGTCAATTGTTTTTGGCAAACAAATTGTTGTATACCATTCAGCATTAACTGCTGCACGGTGAGTTACATGTCGATCCTCCTCAATCATGTTGCGCACAGCGTCGATGCTTTTTAAAATAACCGATTTCGGTCGATCTTAACGGAATTTGTCAATGACGAAAGCACAACAAAATTCTGTAAACTAGTTGTAAAGTAAATCTTTTCTGCTTTATTACCAAAGTTGAACGAAGTTGGTACTGAAAATGTAATTGAACACCTACAGTTCGTACAGAATAAAAAAAATTGATGCATCTTTTTTCCTAAAAACGGTAGGAAATACTTTAACACCGCACTGTATAAAAAATGGTTGAAAAAGACACAGTGGGGAAATTCCTACGTAAGTAAAATTTATATTCGTTTACTGAAACTTCCTGTATTTAAAACATTTAAATCTAAAGCTATTTAATATGAATAAATTATCTTTGTAAAGTTTCCAGTGAATCCCATCGTTTAAGTCAATGTGTCTAGTTTGAGCAGATGGCGGAATAAACATGGACAATTAACAACCACAATTAAGCAACTTTTTAATAACTTCCCGCGAGAAAAAATATTGATCTATATTTGTGGTGTTTCTCGCCTACTCTCACGTTGAAATCTTTTAATATTAGCAGTATTACGCTTGGTTGCTGTACCTAAGTTTGGACTAATTTCAATGTGAAATTGCAGGAAAATGTCAGTGGTTATAGTCCACCAAGTATAGATCCATAAGACCCGGTAAAGTGCACCCTCACAGTACTGTTACCGCTTAAAAACAAGTGATAGTGAGTATCTGCAATGCAGTGTCTTGCAAATTGTGAGGGAATTTTTGTATTGCAGCAATGTAATACTGGAGTGCGAAGCGTGAAATAAAAGAAAGTTGGAAGTTGAATGTGTGAAGAATTGAATAAGAAAGTACCATGTGTAATAAATTGTAACGCGCCGTTATAGCACAGGAACAAAGTAAAACGTGCGACAAATTTTAAAGGCTGATCTTATAATTCGATAACTTTATGATTCATCAAAAAAGGTTCATGCTTGGCTCTCGGAACTAATAAATCGCAGGTCAGTTTATACACTGCAAAATTTATCTGATTATATTCAAGTATGGAATTAATAAATTGACATGCATTCCAGGCGAATTCGTTGCACACTCTGTTCCTTGTAAATTATAGTAATCATACTCGTAATTACACTATGTTTTTATAAAGTTCTTCGTAATACGTTGCTCATGAAATCTCAACTGCGATCGAGATAAAAAAAAATTAACAATAAAGATTTAATATGCTGCTTTTGATTAAACACAAAAGAAAATATCCGCGGCTAGTTGTCACTTAAGTGTTTGGTATAAAAATAGGCCATTATATGTATGGATAGCAGTAAAAATATGCAAATTGCAAAAACAACAGGATGTAAGTAATGTAGGTATACGTGTGTGCGTGTGTACAAAACTAAACTATAAACGGTAATTAGTTAAATTGATTTGTATCGAAAAGTAGTGTATCGTAGAATTTTTATTTTTATTTCTCATTCATCCATTAGATATAAATCCTTTTATCAATCAACATTAATAAATTCTCAATTATCATCTATTAGTTACATAAACATAAATAAAATTCAAGTAATCACAGCTTTAAACATTCTTACACCAGGAATGACAGTTATTGTTTCGCTTTTAGAATGTAAAAGTCCTTCATAACGACATATATTTTTCGGTCTCTGCGCGTCACACTCTACATAATACTGGCGCTATCCTTTTTTTTTCTAAAAACGTAAAGGAGAAGATATGTGTATCTTGCTTGGTATGCCCATGGTCATCACTCTACTAACTGCTCTTAGTACGTGCCTCTAAAGAAGTATAAAACAAGAGAAATTGCTTAACAATCATTGTGAAAGATATACCATTTTAACGTACTTAATGTGCTAATAAAACCAAATAATACATATAATGAAAGGATTTCCATACAATTAATTCTGAAATAATCGGCAGATAATGACTTATGTATGCACGATGATCCTACTCTTACTTGGCCTTTGTAGCAAAAAGACTAATTAATTGTGGGGCATATATAACCATGTGGAATCTTTTGATATTACTTAATGTTTAACACTGCGCGGACAGTTTCACAATTATTGTAAAACTGGTAATAATAATGTTTATTGTTAACAGGCAACCCCAATTATGGGACAAATATACACAATGTGTACACAATATAGGTATAATATATAGGTTTAAGAAACATTGCATAACAGCACAACGCTCCGGTGAAAATTTCACTAAATATCTTCTCAGTATTGTTGATGATGTGATAGGTTGGCGACCGCAAAAGAAGATTGGCTTCCGGTAACGGCGTTGCATAGGTTGCAAGGTTATGTAACTGCAACGCTATAAATTAAATCAAAAATTGTAAATAGTTAGGGCATAGAAACTCCTGCTCTGAAAGAGCAAATGATCTTTTAAAATTAACGTACACTATAAGAACCAGCAGACCTTTACGTTCTTTAAGTAAATTAAATGCTATTATTAGCATGTCTAAATAATATGCGCGTTACGCAACACTAATGTTTACTAGATTATATATATGTCCAAACTATTTTCAATTGGTTTTAATTATATAGCGCCGAGGAATCTTTAACTGTGCCCTTATGTCTTCGTTTTTTATTCTTGGTTCTCTGGTAACTCCCAATAATTTTCGTAAGAATTTTATCTCAATGGCCCGTATTCTACATTTTAACCGTTCTGTTAGAACCCACGACTTACTAGTACTAATACTTTTATTTTCCCTTCACGTGATATCACTTTCTTGCTTATGAAGGCCTTATTTATTATATAAGAACTTACCCTCAAGGTGGAAACGCTTTTTTTGCATAAATTTGGAACTTAAAAATTAATTAAAGCTGTACAACATTAAAATTCTTTTTCTTTTAACACATGTGGCACTTATTGATTGAAAGACTAGACCTTCGTATCCTTTATGTATTCTGATATCTCAACATGAAAAAAATATTTTTTAACTTTTTTTTAAGGAATGTGTTTTAGTTCAAAAATTGTTGTTATAACCAACTGCATAGTTAAGTGTAAGGGGCTACAATACATGCTGTGTTCCGTACGCGTGACATAAAATTTAATGTTGCTACGCGTCAATCATTTAATTCAATTAAGGCTCTCCATTTATGGAAGCCTATAAATCGAAATAAGAAAGCGAATATTGGCTGTCAGGTATGTATGTACGGAGAATATGAATCTCAAGTTTAACGTTTCAAATGTAATTATGCTAATTTGTTTTATGCAATTCCATGTATCTGTAAGTAAATTATTTGAAAAAGCAATCAATGTTACGAACCATTACCGAGGATGTCGTTGAGAATGCTTAAGTAAGACACCAATCTCTGAGTCGAGGAAGGCGTGTAAGGAAATTTTCTGATTGATGGTGATCGAGGGTAATGAACAACAACGTTGAAACAACACATAAGTAGCGGCACCCTCCGCACCACACAAGTTTAATTTATTATATAGTACTATAATAATTAGTCCGGGACGGCCGTTTCGAGGACACGAATGGTCTTCATCATCAACCGGTGACCGAATGAAGTGAGAAAAAAACTTTTTCTAAAACTAAACGTGCATGTACTATCCCTACTTCTTAGAACAGATATCCTATACAAGTGCTTATTTCTACCCCCTGCACGCCTTGAAGCTACGACGTGCGAAAGATAACATGCATGAACTATCCCTTCACCGAGAAGAAATATTGTATTTTACAAGTGCCTAATTCTACCTTCTACGTGTCTTAAACTACGACATGCGAAAAACACGGCCAGATGGACGGGAAGATCTCTTTTATGGCCCAAAATATAAACGAGTGCCAGCCTACTGCAAAAGGTCAAAAAGGACAGAGTACGACAACGGTCCGTTTTCTCGGTTCATCAGATTTTTATTACTTTTTATGTAAACTGTCTCGTACGCATCTAATTCTCGCGGCGACGTTACGTTTTTAATCAATTTTAAGTCTTCTAATTTAATACTATGCCCGGTTTCATTTATATGTTGTGCCACATTCGACGCGTCCAATCTGCCGTAGCGATAATTTCGTAGATGTTCTTTGAATCTAGTTTCTATCGCTCTTTTCGTTTGACCAATATAGGCTTTATTACAGTGACTACATTCAATTTTATAAATACCCGACCTTTCTCCCATTTTCGGTTTATCTTTAGGATTACCGAGAAGATTTTTGAGTGTGTTGCGCGAACCGAAGCATACGTTCATATCTTGACTCTTCAAAACCTTCCCCACGCTTTTCGATATGCTGTGAAAGGGGAGTTTCACGAATTTCTTGCTATTAGTTTCTACCGGGGTTAAGGTCGTGGAATTTCCTACATAAAGCCTATGTTGGACTTTCTTAAGCATGCGATCGACTTCTATAGAAGAGTAACCGTTATAAATAGCTACGTTTTTTATGAATTTAAGTTCTATGTTTAATCTACTTCTACTTAGAGGGAATTTAACCAATCTATTAATTAAGAAGCTAATCGCGGCCATTTTGTGTTGTCCACAGTGGTTAGAATCGCTCATAATGTACCTATTCGTGTTGGTTTCCTTTCTATAGATGTCAATTTCTAGTTTCTTATTATTTTTATTTTTAATCAGTAAACTATCTAGGAACGGAAGTTGATTGTTCACTTCTTCTTCTACTGTGAATTTGATGGTTTCAAATTTTGAGTTGAAGGTTGCGAGAAAATCCGGGATATTACTCTTCTTAGTATCAAAATTATTATATTACTATATAATAAATTAAACTTGTGTGGTGCGGAGGGTGCCGATACTTATGTGTTGTTTACCATACTACGCCACAGTCCTTGCTATCATTATTGAACAACGTGGAAGTGTTGAAGAGGAAGGCTTTCCAATTGCTTCTACATGGCACTTAAATTTGCGTAGATTATAATCTAGCCATATATTTGGAAAATATACAATCGAAGATTTTAAATTTTATAATAACTAATAATTTGTCAAGAAACATTGTATTGTTGAAGTTAAGAAAAGTCCTATGCAAACCTATACTAATATGATTGAGTTCTTAATTGCATTTTAGATTTGAACAAATTTGACTTGAGCTGCATGCCGTATCTTCGAAGCAGATGAGTAGCGAGCTTCGAAAAACGAGTTTGGGGCAATCCGCCTGGGGGTTACTGTGGAGTTAGGATGGTTGTCTGAGGCGTCGTTTTAAACAAATGTTAAATTTATAAAATAAAAAATAGCAAATGCCTTCCTCTCTTAATAATTACGAAAGCTGGTCTATTTGACAACAGTGAAAAAAGAAAACTATATAACATAACATCAGAAATTTTCTGGATATCTAAATTTAATAAACACATGACGTTAAAAGTTATTTTAAGGTGTCGCCTGGCGTATGATAGGGCAAGGTTAATTATTAGTTTGAAATATTTGTTTTCAAATTACTTTATAAGTGTGCAGTAAAAGTTCCTATTACACCATTATTCTTCCACTAAAATCATTATTGATAATTAAGAGCAATAAAATGAAATGGTTAAGAACCTGTTTGAATTTTACAATTGCTATTGATCTCTACTCAAGTTGTTGCAAGGGTAGTGAAATGCAAGACTAGACATACGCCAAACTTTAACATTATTTTCTGCGGTAGCTTTGGGATTTGTATGACATGATTACTGCAGATACTGCTGATAAACATGCCATGTAACGTTTCTATGTAATTCCGTGCATTACAAAAGCAATTGCTCACATTGACGGATAAATTAAATTAAATTAAATTTTTCAAATCCCATCATCTGTTATTTTTGTACTCTAATTCAATGTCCATTTTATAAATAAAAAAAATATAAAAATAAAAAATATATAAAAAAAATGTACACACCAAAAGTCTTCGCTTCTATATCAATGCAGGTGACATTTTGAAATTTTATATGGTTTCCATGTTTAATGTAGAATTGCAAATGCTGTATGTGAGTAATAGGACGAGTATTACCAAAACTCACTTTATACATTTATGTTGAAGAAATATAATAATTTTTGCGATAGAAAATTTGGCTTTATACATTAAGAGTTGTTACTTGACTCTATTTTCTTAAGAATTGGTCTTACCGTAACGTGCAAAACAATGACATAAAAATAGTAAAAGGGAACACCGAGGGAAGATAATCAACTAAGTCTCAAAGCAAGTAAGTACATGTGCTTTTGGATAGTAGAATCACTCAAATTAATCTGGGACAGCCGTTTAGACGATGCGTTGATCTTTATTTTCAACCGTATGACCCATACGGATTAATTAATTAACTTTTTGTGGTGCGGAATATGCCGATATGTTACATTTGTATATTTTGTAAGGGCTACGTGATAATTTTTTAAATAGTGCTCATGTCTTTTGTTATTTTTAAGGAAGTACAACTAAAATCTTGTTGTGGACTTGTTAGACACCTACGTAGCTAATATTTTATTACGTAGACAAAAAAAGTTCGGTGGTACACGCTTTAAATTTCTTTTTCAATTAAAATTTGTGTAACAAAATAGAGTACTAAGACGATTAAGAAAGAAAGTTTCTTGTACACAGATGGATATCATTTAGAAGGGACAGTAATGTTAACACACGACGACGTTCGAAAATAATATTTCATATTCAATACATTCGCATAGAAACCCACTCAAATACTTTAAAACCTATTATATAATGCAGATATATGTAATGTAATTAAAGACGTTGTATATCTGCGAAGATTACTACGTTAGCAGCCAACGAGACTATTACCGTGTCATAGTATTTGCTACTGAATCTTACATGCTTATTACCTAATATTCTACCATACAGCCTAGTGCATTATTTGAGAACACAAAATTAATGACTATATATTCAAACTGCAATGCGTTATTTTTCAAAAAGGTAGTAAACGGTTTCTTTATCATTCCAATCACTTAGTTTATATTCAAGGTGTTGCCTATGTTGAAATTGGAGCACCTTATATACTGCTGTACGTTATGTTCGCTTTCTCATGATTGCAGCCGTTTAAAATTTATATAATACACGCGGAAAAATTAGGTACAGAACGTAGTAATGTTAGTAATGAGCAGGTGGTTACAACGCCTGTTAGCATGCGGATAATGGCGAATTTCATGAAATAAGTTGGTGTTTTGTAAATTATTAGCTGAGGATCACTTAACGATGCAAAAGGAAAGAGTCAATGAATTGATGTAAAAACGAACTGAGGAAAGTTTAACTGTTACTTTCGTTGCACTATTCTATAAGCACAAATGAATTTAAAAATAAATGTGCATAAAGTCGGTACCTATCATACAAGGGAAAGGTGGCCAACCCCCGCAGGTATGACCAGAGAGAGAAATACAACAGCGCTACACCAAAATAATTGGCAAGTCATGTATTTGACTAATTAATGTAAACAAACAATAAAAGAGAGAATGTTGTGAAAAAAGTGTTTTAAATTAAAGCTTAAATTTAGCTTTCGCTTTGCGAGTAACCAAATTGCTTTTTGGCAACAACAAATTGGAAGCTGTATGTGACCAGTATTTGCATTGGTTACATTGAAGAATAACTTGTGGTGTGTGTGGGTGAACCTTGCGAAATATTTTAATTCCTATTGCTACATATGTACATATACAGTGCATTCTTTTATAGATGCCTCATAGGAACTAGGATGGTAAAAGCTTTCTTGGATAATTTTTGACACACCTGTGGTTTACAGCATGTTCTAAAAATTTAAAAAGTTTTAAGATATTAGAATCCCTGACCTTTTAAACAAGAAGGATAATCGATAATTTTAGGTAATCTTTCTTTTTTAAATTAATAGACTTTGTCAATGGACGAATAAAACGAAAATTATCAATGTGGAAAGTCAGTATTTTTCTGGACAAACTCTTACGTTTAAGAAGAAACAGAAATAATAGCTGAAAACATATTTTTTTCAACAGAACACAGAAAAAATCTAGAAAAAAAGTCTAGAGAACGTGTTCAAACTGTTTGCCGAAAACTGCTAAACAATGACCCAGGCTATCTTGAAAATTTCTTTTTATATTTTGTCACTGCCTGACACTGATCGTATTAGAAGCTTGAAGCATTATTAGTAATATTATTAAGCACTTTAAACACAATAAAAAGAGTCCAAGGGGTGAAATCTGGATTTCTACGTGAGCATTTTAGATGCTCAAACTGCCCAATCCATTCATGAGGAAAGTGAGTATTTCAAAAATTGTGTAACTTATTGTGTATTAGGAAGAGGAGCTTCATCGTACTGAAAAGTTGCTCTGCAATTTTCTAACTATTTCCGTACGTATGTTCGTTTTTTGGGGCCACTGTGTGGACGTTTCTTGAAAGAAGTAAGGATTTACTCTCGAGCATATTATGGTATTACTGAAGCATAGATTAAGGGCACCTGATACAATTCGACAGTAGGTTGAAAATGCTGAAATATTTAGTAGGGATGCTCCTCTGACATACAGTTAGCATTTGCATGGTTCTGGTTATAAGCGTGTAGGGTATGTTTCAAATTACTGTCTGGAAAGTATTACATCTGTTAGAGTATTTGTGGAACGAATTTGTTTTGTAATAGACTTATGGAGGCAAAGAGACATGTACAATATTTTATGTCCATGGACGTTTATTTTTATTATAATGCTTCGTCGCTCCTAATCACATACACAGCAACAACTGCATTTTTCGTAAAATGTTCGAATTTTTAATCTGTCGGCGTTTTAAAATCCCTAATCAGCATTGATAATTGATAGATGAATCGTTTTCACATTTATGATCTGTCACACTACCTCCTTCACTTATTATGTATGCTAACCCTAACTTCTATTCTTCTTTCCAACTCCCTTGTTAATTTGTTATTCACAATTAGCAATTTTTATTTCAGTAGAGCTCCTTGAATTTCGTGAAAGCGATTTGACATGTAACTTCCAATGTTATTGCAAATTATAATGACTTAGATGTTTGTTTCAATAGGAGTAAAGAATAAGAATACAATCGTGTACACAACATCAAACAACAATACAAAATGTGTTTACGAATGGATCGTTGCCCAGGTAAACAGGAAATAATAAGATTGAAAAAAGAAGAAATGAAGCGTGCGGTGTTATAATGTGCTTATTCGCTAAAGTCATGTTTGTTAATGATGTAATGTTATATGTTGACAATAATCATAGCCGAAAGCGATGCAACTTTTACATCTGTCTAACATATATTCAGCGCGCAATTCAAGACACTATACACGTCACCTAGTCAATTCCTTCAATCTCACTGTTTCATCTATGTACGTTGGATTACGATGTGACATTCCTCATTAGTGATATTTCTCTTGTTGAGCTATGTAAGACAGCCATCAATTATTAATGTTATCGTTATTCTTGACGGGAAGTGTACTTACAGCAGGAAATAAATCGGTAGGATTAACCACACTCCCCAGACAAATGAAAGTTTCCTTACGCGCTGGTTTACGAGATTTATTTATTTGTTAAAACTGTTGCGGGATAATGGGCTTCGCTTTTCTCGTCTTTCATCGTCCGGTGTAAATTATTACCAATTTAACGAAATTATGTGTCGGTGGTAGCATTCGATTGATAATGACTAGTTGTTTTTGATATTGCGGCTTACTTTTATACAATGCAAAATGTTGCAGGTACTTTCGAAATTTCATTTAGTTTGTATCCCTCGCATCGTGTATGTAGCAGAGAGCATTGCGAATTTTTATAGATATTTTGCCTATTTATCATTTTAAACATTATTGTTTTTTTTTTTCTTAGAAAGACAGTTAAGTAGTAACCACGAGTCTGAAATATGATATGTTTTTGTAATCAAGAGGTTCATTAAACTTCAATATTTTGTGTTAAAACAAGAAGATAAAAACGTGTTTCTCTTTTGTAATGATTGAGAGATAGATTAGTGAATTAACAATGTTCTCTAACTACCAACGACAGAAGCTAGCGTTTCTAGAAGAATTACCTCGACTACTATTTTTTGCAAACTAATTTTTATCGTCATCGGCAGCTCAATTATGTTTCCGGTTGTCGGAAATGACACCAACTTTCTTATTTTTAAGTCGAACATTTTCACGTTTTTGGTAAGGTAATCGAAAGTCGAATCCAACGTGGTGTGCACTTTAGGACCTCACTGCGCAAGAAATTATATTGAGAGGTATTACATTTCTCATGTCTGGTATTATCAATTTTTTGACTTTTAGTAGTAGCTTTAATTCCAAATATTCTTGTTACTTAATTACTTTCTATCGTCACACTCATGCTTAATATTACTAAACGCTGATTGTATATAAATCTATTCGCATTACTATAACTTCCTTTATAGAGTAAAATTACTAAATAACAAAGATAAAGGCAAAAAATTACTAAAATTCAACTGATTGTTATTTTTTATATTTTGAAAAAATACTTTATTCCATTTTTAATGTTTTGTTCAGTACCTAGTACTCGTAAAATATAAAGATGTTTTTAGTTGAGTTCAATCTAGTATTTATTAATGGTGGAGGTGCCGCAAGGAATTTAATAGTACAAATGTTTTGTAAAGCTCGTTATCCACCAAACCAAACCGGCTTAAATCGGTTTGTTTTAAACGAAAATTTTATAATACAGTCGGATATAAAACTGTTACTGATTAGAAAAGTAACTTTTAAAAATAAGATCGCAAAAACAACATAAAATCAAACGGCAAACTGCTGTTAACAGTGCAGGCACATAATACCACGCTTATTGCTTATCGGAGACTATTTCAATTACACTGCGTGGATATAATAATATGTTTAACATAAAAATGCATTTGTATGAATAATAAACGCGCAATGCATTCGCTTATTCTATTACTCCTTTAATCATTTTTCCCATTTCAAGGCAATTTTTCTTTATAATTTCGCCAATTATTTCTTCTTGTATGTTATTTCCTTCTTCCTCAGGATAGTGTTGTATCATTTTTGCACATTTTATTAATATTACTTTTACTGTTTTGTAGATTCGGAGCTGTTTATCTTAATATTGCCATGACATATTTTGACAGTAAATAGGAGTAAATATCTATTACGTAAACTGATATCTTTAGCAGAATAAATTGATTTAATTGTATATTTACGGACGTCGAGTATCCACGCAGATACACACTTCATATCCATGAATTAAGATTCTAGACTTTTAAAACTCTCAAATTAAGTACATACATAAGATTACTCAGTGAAACATGATAGTGAAACCAATAGGAACTATATTTTAGCTTGTAAATGACTTAATTTTTGTTGTTTACTACGTTAACATCTTCTTTATAACTATCTAGCGTACCTATTAGATAAAGATATATACAGATTGAGAGTCGGTTCTATGCAACTGCCTCAGGTCTCATTACAATATTTGTTATTTATACAGTCTTCAAACCCAAATCCAGAAATCCTTTCCAATCTTGAAATCCTTGAGAACCCAGGCCGGACTGATTTAAAATCCGTAGGTGGTGAAATTTTACTTAATAGAAGGTCCAAATTACTGTGTGCAACTTGAACTCTTCATGAAGAATATCCCATTAAGACATTTAATTTTAAATGTTTTCTGTCCTTACCATTGAATTTTGAAAATTCACTGAACATTAATTGTCTAATGTAAATAATGTAAATAAAACTACAATAAACATAAGTTACGATAGGTAGGAAAATAGTATGTATATGTATAAAAATTATATAAAATATATTGTTTGGAACTAGTTGTAAATTTCGAAGTTAGGAAAAGATTAGGACTGGATCAACATATAAAAACTGCATTAAAGTTTCATTAGTAGCAAACTTATGGTGTTTGCGTCAGTAAGTCTAATACAATTCATTTTAATTTCACTACATATCGCGCAAAGAAATGATTTTTTATAGCATTCTAAATGATTCTTCACACCAAGCAGTTCAAAGAATGTGGTATTTAAGTCTTTTAAATAAAAGAAGTAATTTAGATCACTAAGCGGACGGTAAGTAGAGCATTCACTGGTTATTGTTGTATTTATTTCTAAACAAAAATGACTTAAGCTGTTGTAGTTTCTCTTTTTTTTTTGCGCTGTAGTACCATGATAGCGTATTGCGGCTGGTAATTCTTGTTTTTCCCCCCAGATATTTTCTTTTTTTCGCTTGACGGTACTTAAGTAAACATTTTTATAGTAAAAAAAGTGTTTATAAACACTAACATGCTAAAAACTAATGTACTTTGTTGCAAGTTGATTAACTGATTTATATTTCGTTTTTTAAAAGTACTATTAATGCTACAAATAGCCCTTGATGCAGTTCAACGGGTAACTTTTTTTATTTCTAACGGTAAAAGGACAAAACAATTGAGTGTACCACCCCAACTGGTTCTTTTAATGGAACATTTTGTTTATTTTTACATTTTCGGAATCTACGAGTCATTCTGAATTTGAACGCATCTTTTTAGAAAATACTTCGGCTTTTCTTCTCAGATGTTCTTTTTATTTGAAGCATGCAATTATTGTGAAAAAGAGAATACACGGTTTAACAAGTAACTTCCGCTGTGAATTTTTGCTAGGCGATTTTGATTTCCACATTTTAAACAGCTTGAATCGAGTGATCCATAATGAAAAGGTGGATATGTTAGAAATCGAGTTTCGGTGGAATACAAATATAGAGAAAATCGCCAAGAAATGTATCAAAAGGCGTTAATCAAAGCAGCTACAGTCGAGTTAGGTTTAAGTATTAAGACTGCACCTCACTAAAAAATCTAAACCTTATAGAATTAAATCAACCCAACATTTACATCCAAGCGATCAGCAAAGGCGTTTAGATTATTATAACTGGCTGTTGAATCAAGGCGAGATTTAGTTTTAATGTTTGCTGCGGAATTTTAAGAAATAATAATTTTATATTTTTTGTATATCTTCGAAGATGGACGCTTAACATTGAACGCTACTTAGAGCTATTAAGACCGAAACTCGATGACATTCTGGGTGATATACTACTTCAGGAACAGAGGAAGCTCATCCTTTAGCAGGGTTAAGCTTCAACTCCTAATGCGCGACGAGTTGCAACATTTTTAAATGAGCGGTTTTCCGACTGCTCATAGATCGCTTGTTATCGCCAGACTTGATTCCATTGGACTTGTTCTTGTGGAATTACATTAAAAATCAGGTATCATGTGCAAAATTAAATATTCATGGCCGAATTTTACGAAAAGTGCGAAACAAAATTTTAACAACTAATCTGTGCTTAGTTGATAATCGCAAAAAAAAATAGAAAGGTATTGATTACATTTAATGGATTAGAATGTTATTTTGTATCTGTTGTATTTTTTATTGTTGTGTTATTTATAATTTATGTTTCTTAACAAAGTACAAACAAGTGAAAGTATTCATTTGATAAAATGATGCATTCAGATGTAGAATGACTAGTAAATTCCGAAAATATAAAATATACAAGATGTTCAATTTAAACCGTTAAAATTGGAATAATCTCCTGGTAGAGCCAATTGTTTTTCTAATACGAGAGATTCCGAATCTATGGCAAAAAATTCGTGTTTTGTAATTTAACTGTCCTTGCATCTTTAGAAACAAAAAAGTTACTATTTGCATTATTCGAACCAATAACTAGGCTTAGGCCTTTTATGTACGTTGTGAGCTACTAAGAGCGTACGGGAATCAAAAATAGGTAGACGTATATCACGCAACATATTATACGTATTGTAGATAAGTAAGAGCCGGATTCAGCTACGTGTTCACTAATTGCTTTTTCGCTCAACTGTTAAAAATAAAGCATTACTAGAAAATTAATGGGTACTTGTATATGGTGTACTTTATACATGTACATATTAATAATTGGTATAATAGCGAATAATATTTTTAAGCTAGATATAAAATTATAGCAGGTTGGTTATAATTGTAAATAAATGATAACATTGTCCTAAAATATGTAAATCGATATCTCTCAAGAAAAAGATATTCACTTAGGGTGATTTTTAAGCGATTGGTTTATTCGAATATATAGTCTTTAACAACTCTCATATTTTCATTTTCTTCTCAAAATTTAATTAATTTATATATTTGTGACAATCATATTAATTAGCGGCAAATGTCGATATTGGGTTACGTCTTTACATTTGGCAATACTTGTGTAGTTATCTATGAGCCAACATTATGAACTTAGCACTATCAAAATCTTCCACATGAAACAATATCTGGACAGGTGGTACACCACTCTTAGTGTTAAATGTAAGGGTTTTACAATAACTAAAACCTTTAACATTTGAACTAAACTATAGAGAAATTGGGTCCTTCCTATAAACACATAGCAGGTAACGCAAGTTTCTCGTAATATAAGTAATTATGTAGTCAGACCACATATAGAGAGAAAAATAATTTTCATTGGAAAGACAGTAATTCGGTTTGCATAAATTTCCGCCCCCATACTACAAGGCCGTAGCATGCATAGCGTATCATAGGCATAGTACGATAGTCTATGGGACCACATCCTAGAGAGAACGAGAAAAACCGTGTGAGCTTCCCAGGCTAAACGAAGATCTACATTGACGTCTAGGTATTTAACTGAGACTGGATTTGTAAAGCAATGCTGCTTGCATGTGAACAGTATATTTTGAATCTTTTGTTCATTTAAACTCAGGTTATTATTGAGAAACTAATCACGGGTATCGGCTGCAATGCTAAGTTTGCATTCTTAGCTCTTCTTGGAGAGTTGACAGAAAGTACATGTACTTTCGCACCATCAGAACTGTGATCACATGGCGCTTTTAATAAGATTGTTAGCTCCATCTGCGAAAAGCTTGCTGCTGTATGCAACATTTTATTAACAAAAAAGGGAAAAAGAAGATAGAACCGAAAATGTTGGATTCAGCCATAAATGTAACGCAGGGTAGAATTGAAGGCATGTAATACCCTAATAAGAGAAATTCAACCTGAGCTCAGCAATTTCGAAATTTTGTTCGTATCAACGCACTGGAAGTTAATTAGTAGGACCAAAAATTGCAAAACGAAAGATACTAGAATGTGTAAAAAACTGTCTTTAGAAATCTCCTGAAGAAGTTGAGATCAGTAAAATATCAAGAGTGAACGCAACGCATAGCAACACCCAGAAATTCTTTAATACTATCTATTTTCCCTGCTACTGCATTCCTTGGGTTTTGTATAAATGTTAATTACTTTTTGTGCCAATTTAGCTAAACAACCCTTCGTGTCAAGATTTCAAATCTTGAGAATGACCGCTAGAGAGTGCACTCTAACATAGACATTATCGTTTACACCTATGGGTAAGTTACCTCTTGATAGTTAACATTACGAATCTCGATTGCGACGTAAGTTATCATCGGCTATGGAGAGCTGCTTTTAGAAATTTTACTCTATAGTGGACAAGTACCTTTACGCAATAATTGATCTATTTTGTTTTAATACTTTGGCAATCTGAAAGCAGGTGAAATTTTATTCTAAAAGAACTTTTTCTGCCAAGAAATAAGAAATGCTGGCTATATGGAAATATTTTTTGTTTTAAATTTGATTAATCTGCATCACAATGTTTGTAAGCTGTATCTTTTTTTTGAAACTAACATGGCCAGCAAAATTATTACTTGGATCCATAATTCTGAATTTTCCTTGAAGGACTAATATATTTAGGTAAGCATACATAACAGGAATTAATGTACTGAAAGTCTTTCATTATTTGGAGATCATAATACATAAATATTAGACAAAAGATTTAACAAATTACTCCAGGATATGACTCACATCGAATTCATTTTTTTTTCTTCTATTCGAAAGGAAATGATACTATTTTAAGTTTGTGGTCAATTATTCCAATTACATAAATGAAAAATCGCAGAAATAATTTGACCGTTACTATTGTCTTACATATCCTGTATATATATCCATACAGCGGTAATGAGGTGATCTCACTGAAATAGTATGTGGTTGTCAGCGATTGATAATTAAACTTCCTACTATGGTTCCTGTTCAGCAAGTGTTAATTACTTTAAGCAGAGTTCTTTGGAACTGTGGTACTTCTTAATTCAGGCGAAACGCGAAGGAAATATTAATTACGTATTGGTTTATACATACTGATTTATTTATCTTCCGACCAGCATTATTACTTATGATAGTGATAGTTTCTTCACTTATTGTTCTAGTTCTTTATAAACGCGTATTTTATGTTTTGGAGAAAATTTGGTTCTATAGTATTTAGATGCATTTCATTTGTCGTCAATTGAAAAAAAATGATGATTTAATTTTGCCATATGGTAGCACACACACGTTTAGGGAAGTTAAAAACGAGTGTGCAATTCTTGGTTTTTTACATTCTCCTATTCTATCACCTTTTACTGTAAAATTACCGATGTAAAGCAAGAATCATACGTACAGATGGACTTTCCCGTTAGTTAATTTTCTAATTCGATTCTGAGATGATAATTTAAAGAAATCAAACACCTGAACGTTTGGGTTTCAAATAATTCACGTACGTAAGTACATTAATATTTGTTAAATTTGTTGTTTTGCATTGAACATATTTACTTAACATGTGGAAATAGATGTTTGCCTCGTTGTTAATCTGTCACACCCGAAAGAATAAAATAAAACAACGCTAGCACTAATAAACTACGATTCCTAGGTTAAGTAAGCAAGTCTCTCTCTAAAGAAACTTCACGTGTAAAATAATTGTCAGCGCCATTTAAAAATTAATAAAAACCTTAGTCAATCATTATAATAATCCCTTTTTTATAGTTCTCCCATGTCTAAGTAAAAAAATGTGCAGCGTGTGGTGCAGCATTCAACTGTCGCTTTCGTCGTGATAATTATAACAAATCTAGCATCCAAGTAATTAAGTAATCACTATTTTTTGCAATCTTTTTGAGTACATAAAGTCCAAATAATTAAATAACATAACCGATTGTGGCTTTTCGTCTTGTTAGCTTTGTTAACAGCAATCTCTTCACTTACCATATTCAATTGTTTTATGAAGCTCATTCGAAGTAAGGGTTAATTTTCGAATATCACAACCAAATTAAGATTTTTGCATAATTTTCCTAAGGAGAACGGAAATTTTAAATCTTTTGCAGTGTAACTGCACGTGACACGAAGGTACATTTAGTCAACTTTTTGTTGAGCACATATTATACATAATCCCGCATCATGACTCAGGACAGGTCACGAAAATTTAAGATCAGAGTTTCTGAGATAGCCAATTTCGAATAGTTCTCAGTTGATTTTAGTTATTTTGAAACAGAATCTCGGTCCTTATTGGGAGGTGCTGTATATGTCAGCAGGTCCATATTATCTAGCGATAAAGATCTATGCATATAGGCAAACAAAAATTTTACTAACGACATGTTGTAAGACAATAAGATAATTAGGATAATTTTTCAGCACTATTTCCGTGGAAATTGCTGCAAGCACTGTCCTTAATGAGCTTTAAACGCGATTACAATCCAGAAAAGCGCTTACGCTAGTAGCACATTCACAGTCGCGAAACAAAGTGCATTGTTTCACGAAATTCGTCCTCGCCACATCGCGATGACTGTTAGCCGAGACGCAAGATTGATGTAATAGCTGTCTTCACTCACCTTTCTTCTTGGTTCCAACGCGTACAGCATCAACACTGTTGATTAGCAGCAGCCATACGGTGGCGATAAACACAAGCAGGTGTCTTAAGTCCATTGTGATTGTTTCGAACCTGAACCGTTTTTTAAACTTTCAACTGGCGAATACGGGATCGAAGAATTTCGAATCGCGTCTGTTGGATTCTCGTCTCACTCAAGTAAATTTGTATTTTGATTGCTGGTAGGTGTAAATAAATGGAAGCAAGCAAAAACCGCTGTCAAGCACGTCCTTTCTCTCACAAACACTAGTTCGCACTGGCCTATTTTTACCACCGCACAACCAGTAGAACATTCACTGCAGTTTATAAAACCTTGTCTCCACCTCTATATCTACCGCTGTATCATTGGTGCACAGAGATCTCTGACGGCGATTGTCGGCGTTATGTTCCGCTTTGCTCCGGGTACGGCGAACCGACGGGCGATTGTCGGTTCGGGTGGTCTCCGTCAAGGTCGTAGGCTTTCCGGAATCGGCATTAATCGCCCGGACTTTATTAAATTTACACATCTGTCGCGCAGTGTTTGCTCGTTAAATTAGAATATTTCTTGTTGGCATCGGCCGCCTGCATATTCAGATTAAACAAACAGCACATACATAATTCGTTCAACAATCACTAACTCATTGAAAGCCATATTTTACAATGCTTATAAATTATTAATTGTTCGATTAATTTAATCTTTCTATGGTATAGTTTTCTATTTTTCTAATTACAATAAGTTACCATGATGAATGTGATTGTATTGATAATATTTTTCATTTAGAAAGACTGCCACGTAATAAATATTTACGCATCCAGATTGATGGTACAACAAGTTATATTTTCTAAAATTATTTTTGTAAATTTCAGGAGGGTTTAACTAGGGATATAATTTAATAATTCTTTTTTATCCGTTAAGAATAGGATCAATGATGACCTGGGGCTTAGTAACACGAATACTTAACCTTGCAAGCATTTTCTTATGATAAAATTAATGCGAACCGTTTTATCAGCATTGACAACTGAATGATTAACTTTGCACCAGGATAACGGCTTAAAGGCAGCATAAATTCCCGAGGAACTAATCCCAAAGGAGAACACGGTCTTTTCTAAACCAGCGTTTTTCTTATCACTTTCTAACGATATTAATCCGTTTAATAATTAATAAAAGCTAGAAACAGGTCAACTCATACGCCAGTATCTTCTTGATTGTTCCTTATATTCATTGAATATTTCTCGAAACAAAGAAGCAAAAAAGCAGGGGAAAATTGCGCAAGTAAGCAGATCAGAGCTCACACGCTGGAAGTTTTTCACCTTTGCAAAATACAATAAATATAGGATAATATTACTTTTGAGTCTATTCTAAACGTAGTCTTCTTAATACTCGTTCCATTTATCATTTCTTTTTACTGGGATATTCGATTCCTCTCCTTTTTATATACATATAAATGTATATGTATGCGTAAAACAAACGCTGAAGAGACACGGATTTCATTGACAACGAATTACAACACGTTTATTTAATCCAATTCCTTTATACGTTAAATTTCTTAGCTTCAGGAAGGAATTCATCAACGAGGTAAAACTTGCCTGCTTTGGTTTATTAACATGCATTATGTCGATTCAGGTTGTTACAGGTCCACTACAAACATATACTTATACTGAATAGTTTCTTTTAAGCGGATTAAAGTTAGCACGGTATTAGAAATGATTTTAAATAGAGGCTTTATTACTCCATAAAAAATCTGTGAATTGGGAGTTAAAAAAATGTGTTAGATCTATAATAGGACCCTTTCTTATAAGGCGTAATAAACACGTATCTCAAGCGACTTTCCGTCTATGGAAGCGCTGCAAATATAGCAGGTGTTGTCACAAACTCTGAAAATGAGCCGAATCTAGCACACATCAACGCATACAATATGGAAAAAGTTGGAATGAACAGATTGCCATCATAAAATTTGTTGCGTTTTTAATGCATCCATCTAAGTATTCTCCGATTTTGCAACAATAAATCTCTCCTCCAGTTGCAAATTAAGTAAAAGGTCGAATGAGAGCCACAAAGAAATGTTCAACACTTTCAACTAATTTTTTAATACCCTATTTTTCTTTTACTTTTGAACCTGTTACATAATGCTGCAGTTTTATCTTATTGTCGCTTGTTTTACCAGTTTAAAGTGAGTGTTCGAAAAAATGTCCTTTCTGGGGGCTTGTTGCTTGTGTGAGAAGATTATATTGAAGGCATTGCTTAAAGTTGCTAGTAAGAGAGAGTAAAACGAAAGTTTTCGTAATTTTACTCATAAAAAGTGAAACTTTCCCTTACACGAAGGTGATAAAAATAATAAAATTTAGGGATACTGAAATAGAAATTTTTCTACAATTTCGAGATTTCACCTAATTTCAGAATGATTTTTTAAAATTACGTGGAAAGGGATTTCAGTAAGAATCATAAATTATTGCGAGAACTATGGGAATTCGCCGATTATAAATAAAAACATAACTTAGTGCATGCGTATTCTGCTGTGTGGTATTTTTGAGTTTTATTATAGGTACTGTACATCCGGCAGGCCATTGATTTGCCATGTAAATGCAGGTAAAGTATAGAAATCTTCTTATTATAATTTTATATAGGTCAGAAATGAGATTTTAGCATTTTGAGATTTTGTATTGAATTACTTCCCCTCTTTGCAAAAAGCATTTCTATTTTGTTTTATTTTTACCCATCAGTTTGTTATTATAGTTGTTATTCAGGTTAGTAATTGTGTACTTAAAGAAAATTACAGTGTTTTCTGCTCAGCCTTATTATTTATTATTATTATTATTATTATTATTAAATTTTTCTACTTATTGTCGGTGTTCGCCGTTATTCAAAAATATTTTTCTAAAAACTTCACGTTTCAAAACCTCAGTCTGGCAAACTTACATTTTTACGTTTACACAGCCTGATTCATTTTTGAACTTCACCAACAGCCTCCCAGCTATAATAGGAGATGGAGGATAGGTTTAAATTTGGCAAAGTTGCTAAATTTTGTGTTTGTTATGAACCCGAAGAGAAAATTGACTTGTAATAAATGATGTTCGAGATAAAAAAAAAACAAACGGAAAATGCTCATTTTCTTTTTTTACCTCTAGCACCTTTAGTTGGCTTTACAGAGAAAAACAAAGAGAAACGAGATATGTTGCGTAATCTCTATTCATCCAGCCAAAATCCAGGACAACAGCCACATCGTAGAATGTTTCTAGATCTTGCTATAATCTTGGTCGAAAATGGATCGTTTATCAACCCGCGTCAGTAACAATTTCGTTTTTTTTAGAACATTTATTGTTTATCTGTTTAATTAAATACTCTTTTTCTTTAATAGTCTTATTTTTCCATTTATCAACATATGTATTTTAATTCAGCTACTTTCATCATTTACAATTTGTATATTTTTACTCTTATAAAATAATTTATTCTTTTGTTTTGTAATTTCAAGATATGAATCTTGAATTGCTTTTGTATCCGTAAAGTCTATCCGATATGTGCATAGGAATGCATCCAAGCTTCAATATTGAATTAGTATTAATTTATTTATTTTATTGTTTAATTATTCATTGTTATGTAAGTTAATGTTTTTCTCTTAATTCAGTCAATATAATATAGCACATATTTTTCTCATTTCAAATACTATTTTATGCTGTAATCATTATTGGATTTTATTAACTTAATTTAAAAAAAACACCGAAAGTTAAGTCGCTTTCATTGCTTGGGGGTACTTGAAAAACGTAATGCAAATTATATATATATACATAAGTTTTAATTTTTTTTTAATTTAATTAAACCATCAATATTGAATTTAATACTTATTTAACCAGTAAGTACTATCATTAAAATATTACGTTAGTTATGAAATTCTATTAGATCGAATATCTCAAACATCGGAAAAGAAACAAATAACAAGGATTATTTAATTACGCTGTGCAGGCAGCTATACGTAATGCGTATTATACAATTCGCTCTCAAAGATATAAGATGTTGAAAATTACCTAAAAGGCGTTTTTACCTCACTTTCTATAATAGCCCAGTTGCTTTCAATCAAGGTAGTGGTGTGCAATTACATAAAAGTAGATCTGTAAAAACATAATCTGCGTGATAAAATTTACGAGATACCTGAAATACATTTGCAAGATAGCAGGTCATGTTTTGAGGTAATGAAATAAAAATAAAATAGAAAAGAAATAATGTAACTGTTGTAAGTTTTTAATCCTGGTTGCTACGCTTTAAGATTAATATAAATTAGAAAAATTCATCTGAAATTAGCGTAAATTTCTTTTTTGGAAATTGTAAACGGCAGAGCTGGACTGCTTTTCTCCAAACTTCCTTTAAGAACAATAACGTATCTGTTCAACAGCGGTATGCTAATTACAGGACAACAAATTTATACAGTGCAAAAGAATTACTATGTAACCACTATAAAACACATAATCACTTCTATTTGCTTCGGACTCTCCGAATCTGTCCCATATTTCATTTATTCACAGAAAATGGTTCGTACCTACAGAAAAAGAAAAACAGAGAAGAAGTTTTTGAAACTATTTTAAAGGAAGCGCCAAAGTCATTAAAAAAGAGAAGACAGAATTGAAATTATTAGACACAAATGTGGTGATACATATGATTCTGGAAATGAGGAGGAAGAGACTACCAACGCTTATAAAAGCAAATATGTTACAGGACAAGTATTTACTATAGCAGAAAAGAACGAATCAGCTGAATATTTTATCATTATCTAAAATGCACTTCGGCCTAATTTTGAGAGGTACATAAGAACTTGCTTATGAATTTGATGTGCAACTGATGAAATCAACACCTCCTTCCTTTGGCATGAAAAAGAGCAGGCCGACAAAGACTGGATTTACGGCTTCATAAAGAAGCCACAAGATCCTTGCTTAGCAAGAGCTACGTTATTTAATAAATGACGTAAGATTTGCAAGAAATACTTCAGGAACTTAAGACAAAACTCCGCCATGTTCGATGTATTGCATGAAACTCAACAAAAAAAAACCTAATCGAATAAAATTTGAATTACTACCATAAAAGGTGTTTAAGATCGGTCGTTAGAGCACTAGTAGCGTTTCGCAAACCCTCAAATTATGCTCATACTGGATAGGTTCAGCGAATATTGATGAAAGTAGACATGAATTGAAGAGAGGCATTAAAAATAATCTTCCATCTAAAAAACTAAACCTGTATCGTGCCCTGTGAACACCCTGTATAACTAAATAAAATATTATGCTGTGCAGCGTTTGTCCCCGAATATTTTTTATTGGAAAACTTTTATATAAATTGCTCAGGAAAGGGATTATCTTCCATCCATACATTAAGTGGATACGCTGTATATCTTTTACTCCTGAAATTGTTCGTTTTATAGGTTCTATGAAAAATAGCATATCATTTGAAAACGATTTAGTTTGAAAATTTGGAGAATGCAAGGTGCATTGTTCAAATACAAGATGACGTCCATTTCAATTGAAAACGGCGAAGGAGAAATGCGGAGAATGTTTAAGAGTTACATAAATTTCTGTCACGTTTAAAATTAATAGGCTAGCAAAATAGGTTGGCATCTAACCGTAACCGTGTGCGAGAATTTGTAAAATGGTTTTGGTATTTTTACGCATATAACGAGAAAGATAAAGCCGTTGGTATTTTAAACATGCGCTTATATTTTTGATAAATTCTAAACAAGCATGAACGTAAACATTTGAAATATGGATATCTGAAGTAATAGTTAAAGTTGGTATATTTACGAATTATTTTGATAGTTCTTGGTAATACGGGAATCTATTGTTTGAAGTGAGAATTGTGTTAAATACTTTCTGTAGAAAACGTGAAAAATTACTGATAACAATCTGTTACGTTTTGTAAGATTACTGTACTACTGACGAATTCAACTGAATTTCAAACTAAAGCACAAGTAAAAAGTTCAACCTTATCAAAATTAGTCGCGCTTCATAGTTACTTGCCAGAGCTATGAAAAAAGTTAACGATACGTTAAATAACGTAATGAATGAACAGTGTTCTACTACTTTCAAGTATATTTTGTTTAATAGTTGTTTGAATTAAAGATGTAACACTAATTTCTTTTCGCACGTAACTGGTCAATTATTTACGGCTAATATGTATGCTTGATTTAACACATTTTGAAACAGTTTCATTTTATGTGTAAAATTGTATGTAATACCAATTATATTGTACAAATATGTATATTCCGCATACTTGACAGGACTATGTATCTCTACAGTATTCAACCTTGCTGTTCCGATGGAGTTCTTATCAGAATGACTGGATAGTGGGGAGCAGGCTGGCGTTATTACACAGACTTTTCTGTGGTGTTTGATTGCTTAAATCACTAGCCTTTGGTGAAACTTGATGCTGTTGGATTCTCTCTATTATTTCAAATCCTACCTCTCCAATAAGAAACTATACGTTAGTTGTAAAGGCCATCGCTCAAGTTATTTCTCACCTACACCTGGAGTATCGCAGAGTAGCAATTTGGGTCCACTACTGTTTTTTATTGTTATCAATGATCTTCCTCCAGTGCGGCAAACTGTTATTCCCAGATACACATATTATTGTTTATATACTTTGTTCTGCTTTGTATAAGTTAGGTCTCAGTATTAGTATCAGCAATGTAAGATAGTGTAAAACCTTATGTAATGTTATTCAGATAATAATTGTAATACAGCGTGTGACGGATCCATGTCAGTCGTAGTATTCTAGTTTTCTACCTTTGTAATAAGCCTGTAGAAACGAGTGCATTTTCCGTGCGCTTCACGAAATTAGCAGAGACTCAACAGACTCCTGTTTTGTCGAGTCTCGGGGAAACCATTAGGGAACACGAAACAATTCTCATGAGACGAATAAAATACAAGATCAATAAGAATGAGGGAAAGTACAACCATTAATTTTTAAAATCTACGCTTCGAATACGTGTCCCTAGACAACGACAGCATAATCAATACTTACAATTAATGAAGAAACTCTTTAATTTGTCTATTAAGTTAAATTTTTAATTGAAAATCAAATACGTGTTTAGGTTAAGAAAACAGATAATAAGAAAAATGATTAGTTAATCAATTTCATTTTAAACGATTGTGTTGACTGACCGGGTTCTTGGTAATACTTGGGATTGATCTGAGAGTTGGTGAATGGCAAATCTGGTTAAGGCTGGAGTTTTAACGACTTTGCAATAAACTGGTTCGATTTATTGAATTTAAATTGGCATTTAGTAAGTAAAAGTATATAAATGTACTACTAAGTATGTCAGTTAGACGCTACGGTGTTCAAGAGCCGGAAACGACCAAAACGAAATCTTTTTTTTTGTGGATATTATGTTAATTACGCGCATCTACTTTCATTCCTTCGAAAATGCAGTTATTGAATGACGAGAATATATCATAAGTTAGCATTATTCTAGGAAAGGTTTTGCTCGCCTTGCTAAATGTTTGCGCAACACTGAACAAATGAGGCGCACTCCTGCTCGATAAAGACAGCGGATAAATCGTAATGAAAATAATGTTGTCAATGTTCTCGTCTATTTTGTATCTTACCCTCATTTTAGCATAGGAGATATTTCGAGAGATCTAGGAAAATCACCCCTATCGCATAGAAGTGCATCAGGCTTTGGCTGATCGGGATTTTGAACACAGACTTGATTACTGTCGCTGGCTATGTCGCTGTAACATGGTATAAGGAAATCCAATTTTTTTCATTAAGACAAACCAAAGTAATCACGTATTGTTTCGAATATAACATAACCTCATGCCTTCATTTTATTTGAAAGAATTCGTCATTAAGCATTAAAATAAATCTATGCAACATCACGTGGGCCATGCACCCCAGCTTTTCATTTACTTTTTTTGCGAAATTATGCTTTTTTCTTCTTTCTCAGGTTAGTTGGGTTCTTTAACGGCTAATTCCGATCATTAAAGCTATTTTTAATGAAATGCTCTTGGTTATTCTTATCGTAGAATTTTTTTTTGAATTCTGCAGATCTTACTATTGCCGAGGTAGAGACGTTGTTTATCTTCAAACAGACACCCGATATATACAAGAATTATCCTTTGTCGTAGTGAATTATATTTTAAATGTTTCTTAAACTTTATAGGTTAAGCAACCAATCGTATTATTTTGATCTTCCAAACATCAAATTATTACACCTAAGCTAGGATATGATTTGAAATAAGGTATTCATTTTAAGCCAAGAAATATTTAGTTCAAATGTAATTAAGAATATTCGAATTTATTTTTTCACATATTTTTACACGTTAAATGGGGAAGACTTAATTAGTTTACTAAGAGCGGGTAATATAGCTTGGTCTACTTCTCAACATAATTATATGTAAGACTGGTTTGAAACATCGATCTGTATTCAGTTGCAATGAAATAATGGAGTTTTACGGAGTAAATTTATACTTTTAAAATTAAATATAGTTATTTTATTTAAATTAATGACTATTATTATTAATTATTATTGATTATTAATTATTATTAATAAACAAATGATTTCTAACTATTTCATTATCTGCGAAGCAAATAGCAACTTAATCAAGTGCTATCTGAATGCACAGGTTTTTAAATATATAAATTAATTTGTAATTCTATCCACAATTATCGAGTAATTATGAAGTCTCAGATCACACATTTATACAGAAATTAATAGCAAAGCGCTATTAACCATACCGGCTGAAACGAAATGCCGTAAGTACTTATTTCCATTTTAATAAGTATCTTTGAAGATAATAATGCAGGTAGTGCTGGAGCTTATGTATAAGACGAATATTTTTTTATCAATATATCTTCTCCACTCTTCTCACATTTTCATCTACAACGCACGATTTTTTTTATTAGTGGCGGATATTGTTCTTAAGTACAGCTTGTATCGATGCTTTTTAATTTCTTTAACATTCCATTCCAATTTGTTTTTCTAAAGGCTGTTATCATATTTTTACGCGGCCAACAACTTATTTTTTTTTGCGATTCTGTGTTTCTTTTTATAATGCGAAGCTTCTCCGCAATTCTCGAAAAGATGATGTAATAATTCAGGAGCGATTGCAAGATATGTCACATTAGCTGCCTCATGAGTTGCAACTTATTTCAGCCCCATTACTGTGGAGAGGGCCGAAGCCTTGTTAAAGGGGGGTCCACTTCAAGGAATCAACCGTAATTCCCAAGAAGTTTACGACTGGTGTGTATTACAAATTTTCTGCTTCAATTAACCTTTTAATTTTACGTTGAAGTTTCCTCAAGTAGGTCATATGTAGGTGAATAATCTCCCCCAGACTTAGAAGATTGTGCCTTTGTGAATTGAGATTTCTCAAAACGGTTTCTTCTTGGTGTGTGGCCTGATTGAAGGCATGTTTTGAAATTATGTTGAAACCTACAGGATGTCTCATAAGTCCATAGCTACCCAAAGCTGTATTTCTTTAATGGAACATATTTTGGAATCCTCGTTAAATTCTGAGGTACTATTGTCGTAAAACTTAGGATTTCAAAGCTTTTTAATTTTAATTTCGGCAAGATTTTGCGAATTGTATTATGTCTATAAAAGGACTTTGTTAATTTCAAGGGAATGTGTCGTTCGCAATATTGAAGTATTCCTAATAGTATAGAACATCATGATTGGCATTATCAAACGCTTTCGCCAGATCCAGATATTTGAATGTTTCAGGCCTAGCGGACGCACATTACTCTCGGGAACTTTATGCTTGTCCTCTTCTATTTGTTATATTATCGTGGCTGTAGAATGTTTTCTTCTGGAACCAAGTTAATCTAATTGTTTATTTCTAAATGGGCAACTTATCTTGATGCCGTCGATTGCCCAAAAATTTTGGGTCGATAGTTTTGGCAATGGTAATGGTAATTACTGCAGCAGGGTTTATTTATCCGTAGATTGAAGGTTTCTAGGTACGTAACACTATAAGATAAGTCAGAACATGCACATGAAGATGTAACATATCAGGAAAAAATAAAATAAAAGATTATGAGGACGCACACATAGACAAAATTGAACTACACAAACGCATTGCTATTATTGTATGGATTGAGTTATCCTTGAGAGTTCTAGTAATCAGTAGCAGATATTTATATACAATACTGTTTATCATAATTACTCCAACATAGATTCGATCAGTGCAGATTTCTAACCTATGACGTTTAGTTTTTTTTTTATTTCCAACTTTCCTAACGTGAATGGGAAAAAGCAGCATATGTCAGATACCTGCGTCATGAGACAGCAAAATTTTATTTATATTGTTGAGTGTAGGCTTATATAAATTTTATATATATTGTTTGAATATTCATGAAGTAACACATTTTTTTTATACTAAACAAAAGTGTCAAGTTCCTATTCCACGCGGAAGATAATATCTGTGATAATCACCGCAATAATTGCAGTTATGTTTGTAGACTGATTTGTTAATAATAACGAAGGAAATTGACTACCTTAGTGTATAAGGTCTTATATTACGGACATAAAATTAATTTCCAGTTATTTATTAACAACAAATGACAGTGATCATCACAAATCAATTAACAGTGATAATCCTGCTATAATAATCGTAAGAAAAATAAATTAATATTGTTTCGTTGCATATGGGTATAGACCTATGATATGCAAGGACTTGGCAATCTCTATCTGTGGTAATCGTTAGTTTAAAATCTACATCAATTTTGTTCTGATAATTGTTTCGGACCATTTTTTCTTACTCCACTCTCGGCCACTTATCACCCGTAAATCTAACAATAAACCTTGGACAATCTCTTTGCGCACCATGTGATACATTCCTTGTTAATTACTGTCGATTGCCATATCAAATAATTATTACGATACGCCTCTGCGAAAGTGTTATTGGATTGGTAGTTGCTGCAAATGAATTTTTGCTACGCTACATGATGCCGCGTTTGTTCTCGATCCGTAAGGAAACGTTGGAAAAATTCGTGCGCGGAAAGTAAGAGTGCAATTTTAGTGCTTTGACGTAAGTGTTAAAATAGCGATATTTTCAGCCAACTGCATTGCACAATTATTTGTTACACTTTTGCAATTTCTGTCTGTAGTCAATGGCTAATGATAGCAAAGCAAACACCCTGCACCACACAAAATATTTATTTAATTCGGAAAATATGTTTATTTAGGAATTGGTGGATTCCTATTGCCAACCGTATGGTCGAATGGTTTGACGAACATAGTAATTCCAATATTTCTCGTTATACCCCTATTGTGAAAGATGTCGGACAAGTATCTGCTTTTATTGCTTTCACTAAGAAAACAATTACAGTATCGAAGCTGGAAGATTACTAAAAGATGTGTATAGTTAGGGAACATGGCTAGAAGCTGTTTCATTTCATGCAAGAAATGTGGACCAGGTTAAGTGTTATTGTTTCCTAAAGAGATTATAATTTAATGCAAATAAGTTCAAGATTAGAATCTAGTAAACCAATGAAAATATAAAGTCATTTTAGTGACACAATTAAATATTTTGAAGACCGATATTTAAAATTAGACAAATCTGTAAACACTCTGTATAATGTTTTGAATAAATAAAGTCGGTAATTCTCCGAGTTGGAATGACTTCATATTGAAAAGAAATCGGGACGTACGTATGTATATTGAAACAAATTTCCGAAAAGGATTTCGAATTAGATTTGCAAATGATTGGTTATATCCACATCTAGCAAGTGATACTAGTCACTTAAAATGTGGGTCTACCTTTTAGTAACAAAACAGCAGAATGTCAATAACAATCACCAATTAAAACGCTGTAAGTCGTCGTCAATAAGGAGATAATCGGCAATTGGTGACTGCCAAATACGATCCCGAAAACGAAAACATGATGTTAATTGATGCAAGCACAACGTATTATTGCATGTATTTTTTAATCGGCCGAATATTTGGTTGAACAGTTATTCCAACAATTTTAAAACGTAACTCCTATTTTACTCTACTTATGAAAAACGCATCGGCGTTGCTCGAACTGTACCACTAAAGATTGAAGCAACTAAAAAACACACTCATTACGTGTTTGTCGAACGTCTCAATAGGGAAAGAAATGGTGTATTTCAGCTAGCAGGATGTATAAGTTTTGTCTAACTTTACTAATAAGGTTAGACGAAACACAATTATTAAAAATAAACACAAACTAATGAAAAACAACGCTGTTCTTTTATACTACTAGTAGGTACTTATTGCACAAATTTTTTGGAGAATTTCCTAAGCAAGTTCCAGAAATTGTTGGCTTGGCGAACGATAAAAAACAAAAACTGTCAATGATTTGCATTCGCTGGTGATATTTTCCGTACCCTGCCATTTTATACGTAAATAAATTTATTTGCTCGTATGTTATATGCATTTAATGGCCATCTAATAAGATATATCAGTATCTTTGCATTCGTAACCAACATTCATAAGCGCAAATAATAAAGTCATACACGATTATTACATATTATAAAGAAAAGATCAAAGTATTACCCGCATAAGTTGCCACTGTACAACGTTTTCTACTTTTTGGTTTCTAAATAAACGACCGATTAGCAGCAATAAGTTACACAATTAGAATATGGTTCCAGCGCTTGAAGAAATTAATTCCGTATGATTATTCTGCAGAAATCAGCTTTAGTATTTTCTTTTAGATCGAGCGAAAATACACATCTGCTCTCTTTTTTTGTTCTAGCTTACAACAGGGGATAAAGTAGAAAGTTAAAATTTGACATTAATTCATTGTAGCAAGTTAGATGGAGCAATAAGCCACACCTGAATATTATTGGAAGAAAATTGAATGATTGATGTTGATTAATTGAATTCAATTTTAGCTTTCTTATTAACGGAAGAACGTAGCTATGTCATTTTTACAATAATAAGTAACTTTCTGTTTTTAATACTACTGGAAATTATGCTTCCAACGTCGGAGATCGAACCATTACCCGTGGGCAGTTCGCCGTTGCCAGTTTTCCATAGGACCAGCTCACCGTCAACTCGATTCGCCGTTGGCCCGGTCCGCTGCGCTGTAGAATTCTGCCTGTAGTTCTTAATGTTCTTAAGTGTAGCTATACTCATTCCATCATTTACAGTAGTGTGGGCACTAGTTGTAGAAGTTTTGTGGTTTCTTAGTAGAGGCGTGAGGTGATAAGTTCTATTTCTGTATAGGGAATATAGTAGTGATCCAATAATTTGATTTGAACACCAGGTTGCTAATTTCTTTGGCGCTTGTGCCTATCTGGAAACCTCGGTGTCCTCCAGACATGTTCGTGCGGCAGTGTGTACAAATAAAACGATCGATCAGCACTCGTAGTCAAAAGCATAGTGATAAATTCATATTTATTTTTATGTTGTAATTTATTTATTATTATTAGTATTTAGGTTGTCTGTAATATCTGTGAAATAATTTCGTATCGCGACGGCGGATCTGGCCCAGCGTGAACTGGCACTATGACAAAACATCCTTGACCGTCTAAAGTCCTAGGCAACGTATTAGTTGAATTATGACAATATTTCAGAAACAAAATCGAAAATAAAAATTTCCACATACACATCCGCTTTTGTTGTAAGAAGGGCAAGCTTTAACCTAAGAATCGCAAAGAAACAGAAGAACAACAAGAATTACTCAAAAGTTTCTTGTCGAATGTTTCTACACTCAAATCGTTCACGCAGATCGTTTAAATTTCTTGGTTGAAGCTTCAAGCAACTTAAAATCAGTAATTTATAAATTACTAATTTTAAATTGCCTCAAGGAAAGAAGATTCGCTGAATCTAGTAATTGCGGAGGCCATTCGATTCATTCACATCTATCAACAGAAATTTCCAAAAATTTCTTTCACTTCACAGCGATTGCTGAAGATCTGTATCTTAAGACATCAGGCTTCGTAATTTCAATAGTCCAAATGCAGTTAAGCTAATGCATTCCATCAATAACTTCTATTTGTATAGATATAGATATGTGAGAATCATAGACTGTGTAGGCAATTATATATCACAGTCAAAACATAGTATTTTTCTTGGTACTACGGCCTTTTAGTATCAACATTTCTCTTATAGCTACATTTTATTAAATGTATCTATAACTATAGCGGTGCCTTTACACGATATTTTGTGTAGAGGCAAACAACCAAAGTTAAAAGAGCCTAATTACTTGGAAAGAGAATTTCTAATTACATGGAAAGAGAAATTCCATGGAATAAGAATGTGAAAATTATCAATTTTAGATAGCTTATATTTTTTTCTAAATGATTTTAGCTTAAGATTTGCTTTGCGGATGGTTATTAAAAATAAGAAACCCTTCACAATAATACATGTAGCTACTATCCACTTATTTATAACATAAGGTAGATATGCACTTATATCGTTAATGTATAATTTCTGTCTTAATAATAAATAATATAAACATTAACAACGCAGAAACCTTTACCTCATCCATGCATATTTCAACATTAAAATGATAAATGCGGCTATCGTCGCACTGTAAATATCGAAGAGTTCGTTCCACCTTGATGAACAAAGAAGGAAACTGGAAAGTTAGATGCATATCTAAAGCGAAGTTCAAGTGTGTTGTTATTATTACGGCTATATCATTCAGTAATGCAGAGAAAATTACGTTTTACGTGCATATACGAATACGTTGCGATCTCGTTTGCAATATTGCTTGTTTACAAAAGAACCAATCGGATATGTTGGAAGTTTCTCGTCCCTGAGAGAAATTCAAGTATTCACGATTTCATTCTATCAATCACTTCTTTCCTTGTCAATCGTAATATCAAGGTATTAAAATACGCTTTCTTTTTTATCTAGAATTGCTAAAGTTGCGGTGAAATGCCAGAGATTGTTACGGTTACCATTGTAGCAGTCAGAGAGGGTTCACTCTTGAAACTGTCTATTAATTCGCGTAATATAATCACATAATAATGGTAACACAGCTGTTGTGGTAAATTAGATGTTTAATCTTTATGATAAATTTAATAATGGTATAATATAGTATTGTGTATTGAAATCCATAATAATAAATTGGCAATAAAGTTTTCTAGATTATATAATATTTATAGTTGCGTAGAAATTACTGCTGCAAGAAGTTGACAGTTTAAAATTCACGCTATTACGAAATATTTCACATTATTTTGTTTCATAGACGTGCATGAATAGAATTTTCATGCCTGGATTTGCTACCAACATTGAAGAGTTTAGTTTATTAGAAAGTATAAATTATTAAACGTTTTTCTTCTTTCGGAATATATTTAAATATTTGGAAATAAGTTATCTTAAGATCTGAAGTCCAAAAGCGTCCTTAAGTCGACGGTGCTGTACGAAGAATTCTTCATTCTTCGTACAGCAACAACGTAACATGTAGCAGCCCAGAAGAAGCTCCATACAATTGAGAGCTTGAAAAATGTACTTCGTTATTTCCAATAGTTTTAGATTAAATTCAAACGCGCATCATATTCGATGTTTAAAAACAAGGAAAAAAGAATTGTTTATAAGTAATTATACATAAAAAGTAGGTAACTAATAAATACAATTTTTATAGAGAAACCGGTTATCGATGTAACTAAGAGAGTTTCAAAAGGAATAAAATGAATTTCGAAACATTACGTTACAACCTGAAATAGTAGTAGTTTTATTAAAAACCGGCATATCCAAACAAACAATTTAAATAATTAGCCAAAGAAGTGAAGAATGTGGTGTGTGTGTTACTCTTGATGCAAAACTGAACTGGAGAAAAAAATTATTTATTTAAAATAACGAACATCTGTGGTGGCGTTACAGTGACACGGGCAGTGAGGCCAGCGATTATACATATATGGAACTGTAAGTCTAGTGGGTAAGTATCCTCGACCGTGGGATCTCTAATCGATGGGAATCACTGGAGCAATGAACAGCACAGGAATCGCTTCCTTGGAGGCCACAGTGGGTGGAACTTTATGTGAAAGCAGCGGCTATGATTGCAATTCTTAGATTGAAAGCTAACAGTTTGTGGCAGCCCAATACGAGAGTTCCAAGGCACACTGTTATTACCGGGCGGTAGTAGACGGGCACCAGTTACAGATGCTCATCAGGAAAAGGCACAGGAGCCGGTATTTGTGGACTGTGCTCTAGACAGAGGATATCCTTAAGCTGCTCGGGAGAGAACATAGTAACTCATCGTGGGGGGTCTATCAATGGATCCTGTTACTAGGTCGAAACTAATAAAACACTGTAAATAGTCCCTCAGTAGACTGGTAAAAGACAATAGCTTATCTTCGATTTAGATAGAATAAAACAGTCATTGACTAACTAGGCGCAGTAAAAAAGACATCAAGACCATCACCGGGTTAGTAACTGTACATTGTCTCCTGACAAAGCATCTATATAACATAAGTCGAGTAGGGGAACCTCGGCGTAGAAGATGCTAACTACAAGAGGAAACAAGAAAGATACTCAAGCAGCAATCTTTCGGAAAGGATGTCCTGGAGCCTTCGCTCGTGCTTAAATTTCTCCTTAACAAGATAATGATTGTGATAGACGACACTAAGCTGTGTACTGCTATTGGAGAGGGTATGAAAACCATTCAGCTCAAGTGCTTGAGCTATTGGAGTTATTCCAACGAATGTATCTTTGACAACAGGTCAGGATGTTTAAAATGTTAACTAATTCTCTTTTTGTTGAACAATTCTTTTAGGTGAAACCAATTCTTGTCGAAAATGAAGAACCTTCAAGTTAATTACCGGGTATATGTTTGCTTTGTTTGCACTCTGAACTCGGTCGTCCGCAAATAGTAAGGGAACTTTCTTCGAAAACCTAAAAATTAAAATTGAAAAAAGAAAATTAAAATCCTTGAAGCGTTTCTTTAAGTATTACATACAAATGTATGTATAAGAAGAAAATAGAAACAACTTGCTACTAATTTCTTTATTTCTTCAACAGGGCTAAAATTAGCCGTATTAGAAGAGGTAGAAAAGTTGTCTCGTAATTTTCACTAATTTTTCAGACTGTACTGCTATACATAGAATTATATCTAATTAATAGAGATGACCAAGGTAAGAGAAAATAATTCTTTTTTGCAGCGATTAGACAGACTTGTTTGGGGGTTTGTGTTGCTAGTCGCTGTAAAATTCCCGTAGCTTGCTCATCTCTAGTAGTTAGTCGTGAATTTCACTATAATGAAGCGCGGCATAAGTTTACTAATTCTTAATCAATTAATTATCTGGTAGTAGCTGAAATTCCATGATAAGTGTGCTGTGGTAGAATATGGAGATGATTTTATTTTCTGGTTACGTTACTGCAGCACCAGGAGTTTCTGTTTGAATTGTAATCGATAAAAATCTAGTTGCAGTTTCCTTTTTACAACTTTCTTTAGGGAACATAATTAATATGAAATTCAATTTTAAGACTAGTTGTAGTATCGAATCTAAAATATAGTACATACTTCAAATCTTTCTCTTAAAAATTTAAATATTTTGGGTTAAAATATTCATCTCCTATAACAAGTCGTTAGCAAACACAATCGCTTGTTATATAAGTAGAGTTTACGCATGAAAACAACAAGTATTGTGTTATAAAGCTAAACAGGAACAGATTCTCCGTATACATGGAGTCGTCTAATATCTTATTCACAAATTTCACTTACTTGCATTATTATAAATCGAAGGTAGCTGTGCGTGAATAAACATATGCGTTACAGGCAATTGACGATTTCACTTTTGCGCGATTTTTTCTTGGATTCTATTGAGTAGTAACTATCGCATTGGAAATGAGATCGACGCGCTGTATTTACATGCAGTAGGCGTCGTTGCTGTAATTCGCCATATACGTCGCTCCCGATGCGTCGGTTAACTTTACTGTCAAAGGGGCGAAAATTTGTATGTACGTACATAATTCATATGGTGTGAAAATTTTAATTGCCCCATATGATGGAAGAAAGTTTTTCACTTTCATTTGCGAATAAAATTCCGACGATGTATGAATATTTTTTATAATTCAGTACACAAGGCATTTCTTCGCGTTGGTGCTATCGTTTTAGCGTTTTACTTTTATCAACGTATGTACGCATACGTATATCGGAGGGAAATCAAAGTCTCAGTTGGCGAACACTTTCTTGAGAAATATCAGGTTTCACGAGCGAGATTTAATGGAATAATTACGAGTGTAATAAATGGAATATTCAACATTTTGAACAGTTTCTGTTTAAATAATGTTTCAAATAACGATCAATTATTTGACCATCAAATGTATGTATGTAGTGGTTCCATAATAATAATTTTCGTATACCTAGAGCCACATTTTTATTTGATGAACGAGAGTCACACACCAGTTAGATTATCTTCGTCTTGGGTAATATTAATGGAATAATGGAGCAGTCAAATGTTCTGAATCTAGTAAATTAATGACACTGTTAGTATTGATATAAGTAACTATGTTATTTATCTCTGGGGGCTAGCAGAGCATTATGCAACACCGAAATAGACCTTACTTGAAAAATCTAGAGAAATGACACAGCAGATTAGGATGACATTTAAACACAAATTATAACCTCACCAAACTTCAGTTAAGGATTTCACAGAGGATATAAGGAGAGAATATAATGGAAAGCCCTAAGCTACCCTTTTGTTGTTGCACTGCGGACCAATGTACGAGTTGCTGTTGGTATAGCTCAACAGTAGAAGCTAAGCAAAGAAAATGTAATATATTTTTACATAAAACAAGGCCACTAATAAAATATTATAATTTATTATTGTTTGTGAATATGAATGTTTTATTCACAACCTCAATTCTTTAACTTACTAATTTTATGAACGCATAATGCAACGTGGCGGCGCTCTTAGAAATTCGATGATAACTTTTGTAGAAGCAAGTCGTTTAAATTAATAAATTCAAGCACACGCTTGTCAGTAAAAGAATCTACAGTGCATATCTATGTACTTAGCAAAGTATTTTAGATTAAACTAAAAAATGTCGCGTTGTTTAGAATTTTCGGAGTGATACGTTGGTATGTGCACAATTTAAAGGATATACATTTAATAATAACAAAATTTTTAGTACATGCTATTTAACATCAACGGTTTTTTTACCGTTAATGTTTTTTTGCTCTAGTGGAAGTACTAAGCGTATCATGTAAAAAAATGCGTTTGAAAATATTCATCAATTGTATTAAAAATATTTAGTTTAAATACTGAACTCTGGAACATGGCATTATCGAATTCATTATTAGAATATAAGGTTATATGTACACATTTACAACATTTAAAAAAAGAGTGATAGTTGCTGAGATAAAATTGGGCGCATTCTTTAGTCGTAAAACTGTCTCTAACAAAAAAATTGTATCGCAAAATATAAAAGGGTATGTGATGATAGGGATATCCGTTTATCGACGTGAAGAAAGTAAATTGAATTTATCGTCTCAAAGCATGTGGATTCAATTTTTCTCAAACAAATTTTATTGCATAATGTTCTCCCTGCATACAAGGGAACAGTGGCAACCCGAAAATTCATATTTTAATGAAACTGTAGAAACTATAAGAATGTCATGGCAGCAGTATTTTTTTAGCGGTCGAATCCCCCGATTTCGAGGCACAGCACTTCCATAAGTTTTCACGATTAGGTACTGCGGTCGCCCGACGTTAATTTTTCGGAAAATAATTTGCGTCAGCGTTGAGTAATATACGTCAAGTTATCTTTTAACTAAAGAGAATATCTGTTATAGTTTCCTAGGTATTTACACAAACCTAAGAATCGTGAAAACTTATGAGGGAGCTGTACTCCTGTACTTTTGTGGGCGAAGTAATATTTATATTAACTTGCTTTAAAACTCCGGAATTCTGTTTTACCAATCCTATCACGTAGTTGCTTCACTAGGCGCTTTTCTAGGCTTATCTGTATATTGATTGCGATATATACGTATATTTCATATGAATTTCTGGATAATGTATATCATACGGACTATGAAAAAGAGTTTTTACTTAAGATACAATGGGATATAAAATTTAATTCTAAAGGTATATATAAAAAAGAGGAATACGTTAAAAGACAATAACTCGCCTAAAATGGTCATTGAGAAAACCATCCAAAAACAGGAAACTTTTATTTCTTGTGTAATTTAGAGATATGAATAGGAAAAATAAATTGATAATATCTGCGGGAAAGATGAAAAGAAATTAGATTTTTTTAATCCTCTAACGAGCCCCCTGATTTGATATCATCTGAAGTGTGGTGCCAGTAACAGAGAACAATCGATTTTTTAAATGAATTCGATACCTCATATTGCGCCTGAGATATAGCAAAAAATGTGTCCAGGGGGTAACTTATTACACCTTAACCGAAAAAAGCAGCTAAAAAATTGTTGTCTACGTTTGCTTATTAGAACAAAAATCTACAAAAGCAGCAATTTTACGTGGTATTAAGAAATTTATTTTTACTTTTCAAAAATCTGCTGTTATTTGTGAGAACAAGCAGATACATAGTCGATGATTCCTTCGATATTCTTAAGACTAATTAAGTGCATAAATGTCAGCTCACATCTGCTGTGTGTTCGATATTTTATCACCTTCCACTTCTTAATGTAAGGACGGATGGTTAAGTTGATAGGGATTTGGTCCTGTTACCTTATATAACCAATTCAATTAACGTGAACATAATACTCATACATATATACATGTAATTTTTTTAGAAAAGAGACTGTAAAATTGTTATATAATTTATACTTTTATTTAACGACTAAATACTAATGTAACTAACAACGTCAAAGTATTCTAGTTTTCCCTTTTTTTATGATTCTTTTAATGCATATTCTATAAAAGTAGGCCATACATAGAATTTAAAAATGTGTACGTGCATAACTAGGGAAAATTTAGGTTAATCCGTTTGCTAATAAGTGGGTTTCAAACTGAATTTTAAAATATATTCATTTGAGACAGATATTAAAACCATCTTAAAACGAACGGTTATAATTTGAAATCACTTTTCACTTATCCGTTCGATGCCTACGCATGCTTTATACCTTCAATTTAATTTTCTGCAAAAGTGTTTTATAAAGTCAACTTAAAATTTAATCTTAATTTCAAGTACTTTCTCCGCTGTCCCGGATACTCTTACCCATATTTAATTAAAAGCAATCCACATATGTGCGTTTAAGTGCCATGTTATGAATATGTAAAAATAATTAGCTTGTAACGTATCCATATTAGTGCCAACTTTAGTGCGTTATTCTGATTTATACGTGAGAAAGTATCTGCATTTACTTCTGTTAGGCAATTAAACTTCCCGTTTAAATATTGAGAAATAAATCCAAACGTTTGCGAGATCTTCTTAAATAGAATTAAGTAGATCTGGAAAAGGAAACAGCGATATTTATTACATCCAGTGTTCTAAGAAAAATGTAAATATATTGTCTGGGGTCTAAATAAAATACGTTGTGGCGGTACAGACATCATACGTAAGTTTATGCATGGGTGAGCTACTAAATAAGATCATTAAGTTAATTAAATTTTCTTTGTTGTAATTTCCAGTGTAGATACATTCAAAGAAAAATAAAAGCTGGTGAAGTTAGAATGATATTCAAATTTTTTTTTTGAGTTTTGACGCTGTGAGTCGCAAATGCTGAAGTGAAGTGTGTAGATTAAATTTTAGTAAGGTTATATTAATTTAAAAGTTGCTAGTTATTAAAAAAGTCTATCATTTGTATTACTTTGAGTTTTGCGCGTTTTCTCAAAAAAAATTATATTATGAACTTAAATATTGTGGAATTGATGGGTTGTGTATGCAATTTAAATTAAAATTGAGTATGAGAAAACTATCGGTTAGATAGGTATGGCGTGTATTGACGATTGATCACAAACGGAATCGTGTGATAGCTACAAGGCAATGTTTGAACATGTCTACGCGCTAAACAAGTGACGTTATGTGACTGTAGATGAGATATGGATACATCATTACATGCCAGAAACCAAAAGTCAGTTGGCAAAATAAGGTTTTCTGGAGGAATGTGTGGCGAAGAAGGCGAAGACTCGGAAAAAGTGTAATGATGATTTTTTTTTGGAATTCGCAAGGTCCTCCCGTGCCTTCCCAACCGCGTCGCTTAGCATTAATTTTTAGTTTCTCTGCTAGAAGTTTCCTTCAAAGCATAAAACACATTGCGATAATCTGAAACTCATTAAATCTAAACCCCAACCTTTCGGATCAGCTACCTACGTCATCAAGCGCAGTCTGCAACCTTCGAAGAGAAGGAACCTGGTGAAGGATCAGATGTATAAATTAAGGATAGCGCAGGACCCAACAAGAACTCCTGACAACTTTTCTTTGTTTAATAACAAAGGTTATTCCACCCAAGTACATATGATGGAATCAACCTGACCAAAAATTTACTAAAACCTAATTCATGCATTTTGTACATTAAGCTGTCATACCAGAGTCGAATGCTCTCCCCGCTCCAATAGCCTTTACTCGCTCAAAGGCTTGTGTTATTCGAAGCAGTGGGTAATTCATTTAGTGTTCCGCTCTAAAACCAAACTATTTTACGGAAATCAGTGTAGTGGTTGGCCGGTTAACAAATGCCATAGGAGCAAATACACGTGAAGATAATCGACCCCCTTTGTCGTCTTTGAAATAAAACGTCGTAAAGTGGTTTGTTAGTGGTAGTAGTGTTAACATTTTATTTTAGGTTAATTCAAGTTTTGTAATTTGAAGGAATACGAAGTTTTGTTGTATGACGCGCTAGCATAGAGAGGGCGCGTAAATATCAAATTTTAAGGTTACTTTTTTATTTCGTCAATTTATAATTTGTAAAGCGTAATTACTTGCAACTTACACTTTTAATTACACTTTTCGATACTCCTGAATCTACAATTAATCTTCTAACAAACTTTCAAATTTATTACTACACTGCATGCATAGGAAATATAGAATAGCATATATTAAGGAAATTATTGCAAACGTATACATTTCTCCAATTTATAACGTTCGAAGTATTCTAATAGAACACTTAAACGTATCTCTCGGTTGCGACGTACAAAAATAGACATTTTATTTGATATTCTACGCTATTAGAAGTGATTCATTTGATGCGTGTGAGATCCAAAACTTTCACTGAAAACCGTTGACACGGAATCCAGCATAAGAAAATACGTATTCCAAATTAGGTACAATTACATTTAGATTCCGGACGAAGAGGCGAATAATTCTCTGCCAACGGAATACATTTTAACAAGCGATATTTACCAAAATACGTTATTTCGTCTATTTACTTTTAGTTTATGGCATTTCCAATGTCGCCGTACGAGAATTAAATATTAATAATGGCGCTTATAACTACCTGAGCTGTTTATTAAATGTCTCGTTTAAATCTGGAAATACTTTTTATTTTATTTTCTTTTTAGAAACCAAATTTATTATTCTATGTACCAACTTAGGAAGTAATTTGAAGTAGTTTGAAGGTTTCCAATAAAATGGAATGGTAAGTCTAGTTGCGTTTATAGGGTTACTTGTCGGTGTTAATGTGAAAAGCATTAATTTCTAGTTTGTTTGTATTGTATTACAAAAAAATCATTAAAACTTGATGCAACTATTGCTATTTGTACAATGTTTTCTTTAATTGAAGAATGTCCTGAATTTATTTTTTCAACAGCTTGAAGTAATTTTTGTTTTTGCCGATTACGTGTTCAAAACAATTTAGATAGAGAGGTATTTGCTGCAGACTGATATACAAAGCGAGTCATCTCCGGGGATTTGGGAGATTGCACATTTCTAATAGATTTTTCGAAACAGCTTTTTGAGGATCAACAGGAGATTTAATAAACTCGTAGCTACCCTCGTTAGATACTGAGGCATACTATTATTACCATATAAAAAGCTTTCGGAATTACAAGGGTTCCTACTTTCTGCGAAACTGGACCTACAGCGACCATTATTTCGTGTTACCTTCTCCATAATGCGACCAGTCGTGTGCTTCGGTATCTTTTCCTTGTGTAATGCTTGTTTTTGATCACTTACTCAGCTGCTCTCTAAATTAAGCACTGTACATGGGTATAAAAAATAAATTTATTAAATAAACAATTCACAAATTAGTCGTGATGTAAGCTTCAGCCAAACTAAGGTAGGAAAGTCATTCAAAGCATTCGTACCGTCTCTATCGGGTTCAAGTAAGCTTAAAATTAATTGATTTTGAGTCTTTCATTTTTTTTATAAATGTTCAAAAGATTTACTCGATTTTGTCATAGCACGCTGACAAAATAAATATTAACAATAGTATAGTAGTAATATAGTAGGCTTCCATAGCCAGAGTTGGTTAAAGCTGAACGTGTTCCGGGTTTGGACCAGTAGTTAGTCGAAAAGTCAACGTTTTGCCTACAATCATATGAGGCTTCTTCAGGAGAAGGAAAGGTGGTTGGCCACAGTTAGCACGCCAGAGGCAAAACTAACTTAAAAGGAAGCAATTAATCGCGGTAACTCAGCATGTGAACTATGCCAGAGGCGAAAATCAACCAGGACTTGCCTTTTTTAGCAGTCCTAGCATTTTCTTCTCTAGAATTTCGTCAAAAACTTAAAACTGGACTAACATGCAGGATATTCGACCATTATTCGCTCCAAAAATAAGACATTGAAAATCACAGTGGGAATTAATATTCAGGTACCCAGAACACCTCCATCATAACTCAGCAGAGTTATGTGGTTACAACTCAACTAACCAAAGGACGGAGTTGTTGTGCTGGTCGTAGAACAGATTTCGTCAAGTTATTTGCAATAATATAAGGGAAGCTAATTGTAGATTCTTCGATTGGAATAACAAAAGGCAATAATATAGAACAGGTGTGTTAATAAATAGCGTACGAAAGTATTACATTATTAAAGAACCACTTCGGGAATGGATACTTCCGCTGCATGTTATATTGGCTAACATTCTTTCGCAACGAAATTCTATTAGTTCAAAACGTAGAAGAAATCATTACCTTTTTTTCCTACTAATTACCTGACCATATGTCGTAGAAATGCCCGAAAGGCCATTACGTCAGGAGATTTGAAACAATGTAGCGTACGTTTCCTTTATTTGGAATCAACATTAGCCGCAATTGAATAAACAGTACTCATTCATGAGATCCAAACAGCAATATGTGTATTTGTACGGTACTCCCAGCGAATTCATTAGCAATAGATTTTTCTCGGTCAATATCAATCATATTATGTCAGTGTAATGATATCCTAGTAATAGAAGCACTAACTTGAGTTGAAGCGGATGTGTCACTCTCGATTTCGATTCTTTTTTGTGATACTCACAATACAGTTGAATTGTCTACATTGTCGCGGTAGGTAAAAGTATATCTCCTTGAGAAGTGTAGGTATTATCAGGTTATGAACAAGGAAAAAAGGAGGTTAATTTGAAAAGTATTTGTAAAAAAATAATAAATATTTATTTAAATTTCTTTATTATATCAATATAAAGAGTTCTGTTGTTCGTATGATCATGAAACTACATTTTATAGCACGAATTTTATCACAGTAGTAGATGGTAAGGAAAGGAAAATAGTTCAGCCGAACTATGTATTCATATAACTATGCGTATACATGTTATGTGCTGGAAAAAATTTTCATTGGATTCTGTGTGTCCCTGAACAAACCCATTTTCATATTGACATAACGAGCAAGCTGATAGGTCTTTCCCAAATGCTCTTGGATTGAGGATATTAAGCCTCAACTAACACTTCTGTCAACAGCACAAGTATTAGTCGCAAATATTAAGCAGTATTATCGTAGTGCTGATTTAATTTCATAAGTATATGGCTGTGTACTGTGCAAATTTTCATATTATATGTTATCACTTCCACTAATTTTACACTTGGATGCCGCTTAAGCTCTTGTCACTAACGACTTTATTTTTGCAATTAGTTTGAATTGAGTTAAGGTTAACCTTAAGGTGTTGAAGTTCGAGTAAAGTTAGAATGAGAAGATCCAACCAATTTAAGCACCTTGTTCAATCCAGTATTTTTGTAACAAAAATGTGCTTTTTTAATACCGGAACAATAAACGGATATATTATTATTATTGCTTGCTGCAGAAAATCATATACTGCTAAACGAATCGTAAATAAACTTTCGTTTAATCATTTCACTTTTGTTTTACGTTTGAAAGATCCAGTTTTCCGGAAACTGTGTTGATTGTTAATACTATTGTTATGTTAAATTTGTCTTTTAAATTTCTTTTGTTTACTGTTTGTTTGGCGGTGAAGTCTAATAGAATGCTCCTCACATAATTAGTATGCACAGAAGAACGTCCTGTAATTGCAACAACGTTGTAGGTTGACTTTCGTATTGAAAATCAGAAGAAATTGTGCACCCGTTAAATAGCAATTTTTATTGAAATGTTGAAGTAATTTAGTGTAAGAAGACTTGTTTTAGGAATAGCGATAATTCACAAAATGTAATCCATAGTTATCCCTGACGTGTCCTAAATTCCTAATTTTGTACATTAAAATAATAGTTACAGAACTATTGGCTGAAGAGTCCGTTTACAAAAGAAACAATATTTTTATATTTGTTCGGAAATTTCCCCAATATTACCTCAATTTCCTGGCGGAATTTAGGGGCAAGTATGTGTTATCTTGCGACTTGCGTTATGGTATTCACATTAAATGGGCGTACAAAGGTAATTTCCGCACTATTTTACTGCTTTTTGAGTGAAAATTTAATACGCTTAATAATAATTAAAGTAGTACATACATGTTTCTTTGTAAATTACGGAGGAAAAGGGCATTTGTATACCCCGTTTTACTCTATGTACAACTCTCTATTAGATTTTGTCCGTGAGAGCATTTAAACGTGTCTTTTGTAAGCACATTCGCCAGCCAGTAATACAGATATAATTCTGTTTGGGAGATGAAAGCGAGTATTAGGCGCGTATTTTTCTGTTTAAAAAAATAGTACATGTTACGGAACAATAAGCTTCGTTAGGGTTAAGCAAATTATAGACATGTTTTCTTTAGAGAATGTTCATAAATATGTGTTGAATTGGTGGAAGAGCAGATAACGGTTTTTTTGAACGGTTCTTGATATTCACGCAAGATTTTGATGACTTGTGGTTTATATTTAATTTTGTCATAGATAAAAGTTGTTTTATAAGTCATGCTATTACCGAAATAAAGGGTTTATTATTATTATTATTAATTTAACCTAGTGGATCCCTAATACAAATAACTAGGTTAGCTTATTATGCAAATAAATATATTTTCTACTCTTGTTTATGGTGGTTGGCTATTAAGCCACAGCTTCTTTACGTACCTTTCGAATTAAATATATTCACTTATAATTTGTTTGTGGCCACTAAAAACACTAAACTGTTCTGTGTTCTTCGCAAATTGCGTCTGCGTAAATATTTTATTTACTTATTTATTCTGCTTTAAGGTAAAATTACTCCACATTCTTTTTTCCGCACCAGGTGAAATTCCATGCAACGTTCATATGTATTTCATGTGCTTGCATTATTGCATTAGACTTAATTTAGAAATATAATAACAAGCAATTAGTCGATGTGATATATACAGTACATTACGTAAGCAATACTATAAAGCGTATTTTGAAAAATTACCTTGTGCAAACTGTTTTTTTTTTTCTTACATTTAAAAATTACCTATTGTTATAATAATATAAGCAGTCGGTTTGTAATATCACGAGTACATTCCAGATACGTTTGAAAGTACGATTAGTAGGCAAATATCGCCAATACTTTATTGTGGCAATTAACGTTCAGTTATACGGGTTTCTGAAAAAAAAAATCCTGGAGATAGGCGATTGTATAACGTAACGGAAACCTGTTTCGTTTCATTTAGAGCAAATTATGTTTCAATTAAGTGTTGTTGGTAGGTGGAGTGCCTATTTGTAGTCACGAAACTGGTCACGCATTACATTCAACGTAGAGTAACAGTTCTTCTTTTTTGCATTATTTTATTTTGTGTTTACGTGTGACAATCATCTAGCTCAGAACTAGCTTCGCGTAATTAGTATTCTATCAAAAGAAAGGCACCGGAAGAAAAAGGAATTGTAGTGGCGACACTTGTAGATATTAATCATTGGATATAACCTTGGACAGGAAAATCATCACCAAAATAAGTGGGAGTCAAAGAAAAAGCAGCCCTTACCAATGTTTTAGTATTAGCGGCCTATTTCTCTATATCAATTTTAATTGCTCCCTTTTTGCAATAAATTTATTGAAACGATGCTAAAATACTTCTGTCTATTACAATCCAGTTTGTTTCTTGTTCGTAACGTCACTAATGGTTCTTTTCTTTATGTTTTTGTTATTTATCAATTTTAAGAAAATGCAACATTTTATAATTCTATAATTCTTATTGGCTTTCTACACACATTAAAAAACACATATCCAAGTAATTATTAATTGAAATAATATGTGTTCGAAGTTGAGGCATCTTATAGATTAATGGCAGTTGGCAAGATATTTATTACTTAGAAAACAGTGAAAAACTGAAAAGAAGAAGGACCAAAGGGACAACACAACAATTATGTCGATTTAATGGAAACTACGTTACGGAATAAGAGGCATCTTCATACATGTGGTAGAAGGGGTTTACGTTTTATTTTTGTATTTTTAAATACATTCTTTCCAGCGTTTTTATTATTAAGCTTGACTATCATTTTTTTTCTAATTTATTCATATCATCTCCATTTTATTTCTTTAATAACTAATAACTAAAATATAATTAGCAATCTATCGAAGTTACGGCGAGTGTCAGTCAAATTAAAATCATGCAGAAGCTAATACTATCCTTTCCTGGTTCGAAGGCACTAAACTGACTTAATATCGTACTGTAGGTTATTAAGAATTCCGATGAGTGAAATATTTGTGTGTAATACGAAATCGCTTTCAGCCAAGAGAAATTTGCCTTACATTTGAATACGTTGTTACTAAATAAAATTTTATAGCTTCGACGGTATTATTATTGTAAAATTTATTGCCAAATAATCCGCTTAGCTATCATGCGGGTTTCTACAAACACAATCTCAGTATGCATACACGTACGTACTTTTTTACTTACGGTTACACCTGTTACGTTGGAAAGCTTGATAAATCGTTGTATGCCTCCGTTCTTCGTTTCAATTGTAAATTAAATTTCTTTTATAAAATACGGTATAAGATTCTTGGTGAATAATAAAAAATAATTAGTGACCATTAATTCGAAAGAAAAGGAATGGCTAACGGCTGTAATGGGAGGATGCTATTAAATAGCAGTTGTTGAAATATAATAGCGTCTATTTACAGTTCGTTATCACTTACATGGGCATTTTAACTTTAATTTTTTCTTAATTATAGTGTAGTATCCATACCAAAAAGATTACTCAAAGGCCGGTCTGCGACAACTTATAATTATTGAAGATGTTTTATTATATATCTTCATTACCAGTATCCACAGATATCTTTATAGTTACGCTAACGGCCACAAAAGTTTTACAAAAAAGCATCTACAGTACTTTCGTTGAAAGTGTTTTAATAGATTTAACAGTAACGAATGTTTTACTCTAAATCCCCTTGAGGACTTTTCAGCGCAAAACAAAGGCTTCAGTTACATCTTTTTGAGTAAAATCAGTCTCGGAGAATCGATTCCTGCCACCCTCATTTACCTATCTCGTTTGTTTTCCGAATTACACCCCCAAAAAGGCTAAACATAGGGATCAAAGCTTCACAACATTCTAAAACTTACAGCTCGTTTACCGTAAGAGATAGAAAATAGAAAATTTTTAATAGATCCAGTGTATCCAAATCTATAAATAAAGTTGTTAGTTGGACAGGTATAGGAAAATTAAGAAAATGAAAAAAAATTTTAAGGGGTACCCCTTCAGAAATTCGGACGATTTCAAAACTGTTTTAAAATATTTATTTTGATGATGGTTCCTCATGCAGTTTGTAGTACGTAGTAATGCCTCTGGGAGCAACGACTATTGAGACAGTGAGAAAACTGAATTGGAGAAATTTTACGCTAATGCCAGTGAAACTAAATCTTGATGCGTCTGTTGTTTCCGGCTGTGCTGCAAGTCAACACGGTCTTGAATTTTAAATAAAAGCCAAGTTTATGTAGGATTCTTTGTACATATGTGTAACTGTGTCTTTTTTTTGGGTTTTGGCGGCAAAAAAAAAAAGTGGCACCCGCAGTTCAAATGGAATGCATGTTTCTTAAAACGTTGCAGTACGTAGTAGACGATGTATTAATGTGTAAATCTGCGTTGGTAGTGATGCACCCATAAGACGTTAGAGCAAATTAATTTCAAACTACTTAAATATCAGCTCACAATCATTTGTGTTATTATTTGTATACTGAAAAGAATAGATTGCTATATGTCATCTACTATCCCTCTCCATACCTTTTTTTAAATGGATCCATCCGTTGTGGATTTTGATTTCACCAGTAGCTAGCATTATGTTTGACCATTTCCCATTCAAATAGGAAAGGATATTGTAAAAAAAAAAACGAAAGTCGTTTAAAGAGTCATTTGAAACGATTCAACACCTCATAAAGCTGTTAGGAATTCTGTGGCCAATCTTGTCGACATTTAAATAAAAAATAAAATTAAACTAAAATTTCCTTAACCCGATAGAAATATTATAGCAGTATTCATACTAGATCCTCGTCTTAAATAGTGAAAGCTATTATATAATAGGGATAAATTAGATTCATAATGTAAGTGCGATCAGGTACAACAAATTTTATGCATATAAATATCTAAACAAGAATTACAACAATTGAGAGAATGACTTCTGTGTATCCACGTTGGCATTTTATAATATTATTATACTTATATTCATACCAATTGTGTTCAAACCTAGCAATTCAATGTTAAGTTTTCGAATTTTATAAATAGAATCTGACGACTAAGTTTATATTCACATTACAGATGTGGAAAAATCGTTATGTGTACATTTACTGTTGGTTCATTACCTACTCACGAATATAATTGAGTATTATTACTGAAATGCAAATTAAATCACATTAGTCGAGTTCGTAACATTTAAAAATGTACTAATGTAACTCCGTTCATAAGGTTTTCGTCTATTCAAATCGTGAGAAAACTTCGTGTCAAGGTTATATCACGTACACACCATTTGTCCATTTCCGAACTTGATAATTTTCATAGCGATCGGCTTTCTTTAACCGTGCTTGAGCGTTTCATGCACGCTTAATATTTGTAACATTATAGCGTTTAGAAAGTACATTATAATAATTTATTAGTGGGTGTAAATTCGCAACGTATTATTATAGAAACAATTAAGTAAATGTCCGTTCTATAGCTTAATCCGTAGCTACGGAACATATCTGTATTTTATGCAGTCGTTTAAATTTTATTAGCTACGGTTACTCTTAAGAGTGGTAGTTATATGTGAGTGTATATTAGTGGTCCGTAAATGTGAATAAAAAAATGCACACAGATAGAAAGTGAATATTTAACTGTTTTACACTATACAAGCGACGAAAATTTAAAACGCGTTATAAAAAAAATAAGGCAGGCTTTAGTTATATAATAGGAACACTTGCGAGCTCCAAAGAGAGCCAAATATCAATTTGATTTTAAGATTTCTTACTTTGATATACTTAATTAGCCTCCTGCTTTTATCTTTTCGTGTTACGAGAATCGTTTAAGAATATATGTTGCAAATGTTGGTGCATAGTCTAGTTTTCTAGTTTTACGCGGGAGTGTTTTCGTATAAATGTATTTTGAACAGTTGAACAAGTGAACATTTGAAAGAAGAATGCCTAGAGAATCCGACAGATTCTTATATTTCAACTTATTTAGTTTTTGTAGTGTCAGCCAGAGTTCCTGGCTAGATTCACTTAGCATCTGTTAATCCTTAATCCATCTTTAGTTGTAATCCGTGGATTTCTGTCCAGAATGTTGACGTTAATGAGGAAAGCTAGACCAGATCACAATTAGTCGTTCAAGTTATATTCATCGTTTTAGAAATCTTCCTCATTTAGAAGAAGTTTCCCACTTAATTTAGTTGTGTCTTTTTTTCGTATATAATACCAATCTCAAGAATTAGCAAACATTTATGTTAGCATGCAATATACAGTGAAGTTTTAAAGTGCCCTCCTACATACTAACTTTTAAACGACAGGAGGTAGTTTGTTTAGAGAAAACTGGTCGATTTGTATTTTTTTGGTGTTATCGGCATCACCGAAAGTGATGTCAAGGTTCTTATCTTAAATATAATATCCTGCATATTTCTTCCACGTTGAAAAGACAGTGGTAACATGAACTAAATGGGGCCACATATGTTATATTTTAGTTTAAAAAGATCAGCGTATGCAGCAATAAAGGTTTTGGTAACTTGTTTTTGTTCGTTTGCGAAGTTGGTCAAAAAAACGAGCCAAGTTCTCTCGTGTCGCTAGCTTAATTCAAAGAGCTTATTGCCAAACAATATAATCATCAAGTCACAATTCTGAAAGCGAAGATTATTTATCTTTATTATATTTCATATTTTTCCTATCTTCTTTCTTTATTCTCAATATTGTTTTTCCTTATTTTTACCGTTTTTTTAGTCGTTGCTATCTCCGCCCTTCATCGAACTTTATTGTTATGGTAGGCTCTTTAAATTTCTATCTCAGGCCACAGACCCACCGCTTTTAAATAAATGCCTATGGTTGTCATATCCTTAAAAAGGACAGTTGGCTATATATATTGTTTTTCCTTGTAAGTGTAATTATTTGAGATGTACTGTATTTCCTGAAGGTTATCCCACACACATTAACGCCCAAGATGTTTGAAAATTCTCATATCACACACCCTATTCCTATTCCAATTTAATGCTTGTTCGTATATAACTGGTCCTATGAGACGATTTCCCATCCAAATGATAAATCCAAAACGATATTGGGGTTCCTTATTTAATCTGGGATTATTATTGTCCAATAATGCCACGTTTTTTGTCAAAGATTCCAGGATCAGTAAATTTTGATTCATTTAAGCAGGTGATTTTGTTTAAAAATATTCGTTGTCTTCTAATCTTCCCACTACCTACTTATAGTTTTAAATTATCACCAGGCTGCGGCTAATATGAGTAGTTGTTTGGCTGAGACTTATTTCGATGTAAAGTTCTCCATACTCAAGTCAAACTTAATTCTGGCTCTACTTCGCGTATAGATGTTGAAATATTATTTGAATAGAAAATACAAAATTTACATAAACTTTGCAAAAATACACATTTAATTTACGATTTGTAAAATATCCTGTTGATTTTCATTCATCTCGATAAACGATCTGCTTACAACCAAGTTTTTCTAAAAATTTAGAAAAATGGTACGATGTGGGTTGTCGTTCTGGATACCATACAAATATCTTGCATTCGCTATTAATAGACTTAGCAAATTGGTCCTTTAGCGTAATAAAAACATCAACCAGTTTACGTGAAATATTTTGCTGTCCAAGCAATATTTGCCAATTAAATAATGTGCTGCATATGCTGGTTGCATAAGGATTCATGGATAATCGTTCATTCGCCGCATACAATTAACATTGTTGCCGAATATGTTAGTAACGCATAGACGCATGCTTTCCATGCAGTTTTTGCGTTTACAATTAGTTGTATTAGATAATCTCACACAAATTACACAAGAATTATATACGTCTAATTTAAAAAAAAATACGTACCAGTAACTACAGCAACAGCAGAAATCAACCGCAGGCATCATTAATATTAATAAACACTCACAATAATAGTTCTATCGACAGACGGTAAGCTTACAATTAGTTTTATAATACTGAATAAAGGTTTCTTCTTCTTGGATAATCAGGGAGGAAGCGTTAATTTTTTTTCTTTTTATCGTTAGATCGTTCATGGTATTGCTAACCGTAGTTCTTTGCGAAGAATACTATTTACACGATATTGGGTTTCGCGATCAATACGCCAATTAGCAATGTTAATTTGTCATACGTTCGTAGGTACGTGTTTATGCGCATTTGCGCTTCCGTCTAAGGTAGCCGATTATTACAAAATCAACCCGTAATCAATGAAACTACGAGAATCCATTCACTGCATTCTTCAACACAACCGACAATAATTGCGATGCAATGCGTCTACTGAAATTAGTGATGCCTTGCAGATATACGAGGCGCATACAATAACCATATCCTAGAAATAAAAAATAACTGTTGCATCTGCAAGGAAAAGTAGGTGAGTTGGTGGTGCGCTGGTTGGAACTAGGAGAACTTACAGCTCGCAAATCGCCACGGAAAGTTCAGCCTAAGAATTATCTTTCTTATTCTTATCATCGTCATAGCCGATTTTTTGCTTACACATATCAACAAGCAAGTATTTTTTCCTTTCTCGCCCTTGAATTGATCCCTAAATAATTACAAATGCTGTAAACTTGTATTCTGACAAATTAAATTTAAGGTTTTCCATATATATATTTTGTCTATAGTGTAGTACTATAGGATTCTAAAATACAGGACAAGCTATCTTCGCAAGCTCTGAAGATTGTAGCTTTGTGAAGGGAGGTTTTTTAAAACGAGTTTTTGTTTATAAAGTTGAAATCTAAAGATGTCTCATTATTTCATAGCTCCTTAAATTAAGGAATTAAAAATTTCAAAGTTGAGTTTCTTTAAAAATATCGACGTTTACAGAGACCTGAGTACATTGATAGATGTCAGTAATTTGTCCTAAATAAAGCAGCTATTTAGTAGGTAAACGATATATTGGATCACCAAGTATGTACCGGTTTGTTACACTTTTCCTATTATAATAACAGCAGGAAAAGTGTAACAAGATTAATGACGTAACCTCTATCATAGCACCCTGAGTGAGTGTGTTGTAATATTTAAAAATATCTTTAATAGAACGTAAAACAATTCATTACAATTCATATCTTGTACTATAAAACTCTCCTTTCATAAGATACGTTTGCACACAACTGTGAATGGCTAAGAGTGGAGCATGTTCGCATGTTGTGTACACTTGCTCTATATTTTGTTATTTATTTTATTATGTACAAACCCGGAGATCGATTAAGATATAGTTAATGCGCTATGCGCACGATGTACTTATGTAAGCAAATTCGTAAGATATTGATGGTAGCAACTAATAAAAGTGAATTCTCTTATTTGGAACGAAAATATTTATTGACCAATAAATTAGCGAACAATGGTGTCCTACATGCATATGTATTTCAAAATTTGTATTTGCAAATTAAAATGCATTTCAATCTTAAGTTAAGGTAAAAGCAGATTTATTGGACGTAAGGGAAACTGGTCTTTTGGTTCTTGTATTGTTTTAAAGGGAGACATTTCAAGAGCAATTATTGTAAGGTCATGTTCTCATTTCTTCAGTGATATTCAACGATAATAATCAATCAAAATTGTATATCTGTTCGTAATTACATATTGGAATGGGTTTGGTTATAATAGTTATTTAATGATTCTCATTTAATCGACTTTTGTTTAGGATCATTGAAATTTGAAATGATCGATTTGATATGTAAATATTATTAGGATACTTATTAGCTACACAAAAACGGAACAATTTCTGTACTATTATGCAAGATAATATTATTCTTGAAATACACTGGCTGCAATTAAAAATGCACTATTCCTAAATCGTTGGGAGTTTTTTTCGTTAAAAATTTGTGTTCCTGAAGGTCAAATTATTACGATTGTTTATCATGTTGTATTGGTCTAATTTGCTTTCTGGCGTTTGCCAGAGCCAGATGTTCCGCGCATGTTTTTAGGAATACCTGTTACAATCTCATAGTTGCAATCGAAATGTAGAAAAATGAATAAAATACGTGCAATATGTTTCAAGCAATAGTGAGTGATGCCTCGCAGACGAGAACATGCGCCTTATATATAATTAACCCCCTTCGAATTTGGCCGGATTATTGGGCTACATGAAGGCGGTGTTACAAATCAAGGTACTCAAGCTCGTACAGCAGGTTCAACGCACCCACAAGATTTTCTTTTAAAGCGCCTGGTTGTACAACACCGGTTTCTAAGGAGCAACATCTAGACATAGGCCCGCTAGATGAACCTTATTTACTTCTCTTTTGTTGATTTGTTCTAATAAATTTTATTTAGCAAGGTTTTTGGTGGTGCACTTCTAATTGCGGTCAGTGTATTTCCATCTTAGAATTCAATTCTTATGTTTCTCAATAGTTTTTAGTATATTAACAAGGCAACTAAATGAGATAACATAGAAACAGATAGCGTTTTTGGTATTCCTTTTAACATTAAAGCAATCGGCAACGCTAGCAAAGCGATGAAATCGATTTTGTATGATAAACACGTTCTTTCGAAATGCTCACAGCTTTTGCTATTTCTCTAACTTTAATTCGATGGTTGTCTAACGCCATTTGGAGAACTTTTCCGATGTTATCCGTAACAGTTGCAGTTTTTGGTCGTCTTGAACATTTATCATCGACTAAACAACCACGTTGAATTTCAGCTGGCCAAAATTTCATTATGACAAATGATGCTGGCACAGCACCCATCTCGACTTTAATTTACGTGGGCGTATTTCTTTTCAAATGAAAGAATTTAATTACTGCTCGATATTAGATTTTTGTCAATTTTTTACAGAAACACTAAATTCTGAAGAATAGTAATAATAATTTAATTTAGCGCCATTTGTCGTAACTGCGGATATACGAATGATATTTTCAGTTCCTGCAACGCTCACGTACAATATTATTGGAATTTATTAACCTAAACATGTCGATATAAAACGTTAATTTATTAAAGTGGAAAGTAACAACTGAAAACACTTAATAACAGAAATAAGAACTAATTTCACTTCAAGTTTCTAACAACGATCAAGATAACGAGTTCCATTCACAAGTCTGCACTGCAATTGCATTTCAAGAGCGGCGATTTTCACATGACCGCACAATTTACTGAGCTTTATAAAACGCCCGAAGTTGATTTGTGGTGTTTATAAGTAAAGGATACAATGGGAACGAATATTTGAAAGTAAGTACAACACACTATCGACGACTATGCAGCGAATCCTGTCTAGTTCAAGGTTACTATACTCAAGGTACGTGTATTATTGAGGCCGCTGTTAATAAAAAAAAATTAAAACATATTATGGGGAAAGATATGAAACCGATACTAATTAGATATTAGATGTCCTTCAGTTTTAGCAATACTTTTATTTAGAACGACGACAAATATGGTGACAGGTGTTTCCAAATTCAACGGTAAAATTTTCTATTCGCAAAACGTTCGCCAACAACTGGGTAATTACTAATCGAGGCCGTATATTAACATGATTAATCGATTAAACATTTAGATACTTTTCTAATTTTTATGCTGCACAAGTTCATATATTTTAATTTGCAAATGATATAGTTATTGGAAGCATTAAAATTATAATTTTGTATATAGTCGAAATTTAGACTGCAACCCCCAAATACATCCAAAGATATTTTTTTCACTTACTCCGCTTTTTGAGAAATACATTCAATTAAATCTCTAAGAGTAATTAATCACTCTAATGTTATTTGCATCCCAAACGTAAAGTGTACATTGGACATGTATGTTAAAGTTGTCGTAAGAAAAGCTCTTACGTAGCGGATGGTGATTTTATTAGCTAAACTATAACGGAATCGAGCAGCAAGTTGAGCAGCTCATTGCAGCCTCTGTACGGTTACATTGGAAGTAATAATCCGCCGAACTGCGACAGCTTGAAACTGCGCACTGCGGTAGCTCGTTGCTGTTCGTGTATTGCGGTCCTAAGAAACAGTGTTACTACAGAATTTAATTTCCTTCCGCATTTTACGAGCTGAACGCAGGATCACCCTCTACATGGAAAATCTCAAACTCTATGTCACCGCATAAACAATACAGATTATTACAGCAAAACTAATGTATAATATAAATTACTGTTCTAAGTACTAAGAATTTATGGAACGATTCCATATAAGTGTATTCTAGCGTTATTCGATATCGTAGATCTCGTAAATCTTTCGGGTAATCAGTAAAACCTCAAGAGTGAACTCAACGACACGACATCTGAAAGATTATTCTGCAGTAGATAATGGCCGCGACTACAACTATCCGATATTACTTGTTTTATTAAGAAGCGTACAAAGAAGTTCTGTATAATTATCGAAATAATTTAGTTTCATTCCTTTACATAGTTACTAAAGTGTTACATGAGAGAAAGGTGGTGTATACATTGGTTATTTCTATGCGACATTTATTCTATTATTGTACATTACAAATATACACTTTTATGTCATGGAACAAGACATGCAATTATCAGTTGTTAATGATTTACACGAGCTCTGCCACATAAGTTGTAAAATGAAAGTGAACATGCTAAACATTGTTCTGCTGTTCATACTTCTGTTTATTTTTTTTTTGCGTATAATTCTGCTGATTGTTTTATTGTGTGTACCGGTACACGCTACACACGTAAGTTTAAGGCGTACGAATAATTTACCTCTCACCAGTGCGTCCTGTGTATCTGTATATGTATAACTAGTACAACATGAGAAGGCGTACGTTAGTGAAATTAATGTAATATGGCGAATTATATAAACCATGAAATTAGAACTAGAGTATCCGTACCACTTAAGAAATAGTTGCGAGTGTTGCTGTATTAATTTTTATTTGGTTGTTTAAATCTTGTAATGCACTGAATTCTTATAGCGTATATATACATTTATTAAAAATGCAGGAATTTGTATATGAAATGCGGTAAATATTGTACTTTAAACATACCAAATGTAATAATTTTTAGCACGTTATTGTACTATTGATGAAGGTTAGGTAAATTATTATTCTTAATTCTTCTTCTCTATGATGGCCTTTGGATCCGCAAGTTTCGCCCATTTAGTTTCTTTTGGTTCTGGTGTTGCTCTGACTGTCGGACTAAAGCAATTGCTTTTATTGTACAAACAGACGCGCATTGGATTGCAAGAGGTGAAGCAATTATTTCCATACTACTATACAATAAAAGTAATTTCTTCTATCAATCTTTTAAAACCAAACATGTTCCGGATTTGGACCATGACATGGTAGGTAATCGAAAACTCGACGTTTCGCCCGCAATCATATGGGGCTTCTTAACAATGCAGCTACGCAAATAAGGTGACAGAAAAGTTGATATCGCTTCCTGCGGTACAGGAAATGTGTTTGAACTGCTGAAAAGTGCAAAATTAGTTCACAGTAAATAGAAACTGACCTGAAAGCGCTTACTTCTGTCGTTCCAAAACCAGTAACAGGGGCGCGATATTTTAAGACCTCTCCGAATGATAAAAAGAATATCGGTGCGTACTAAATTACATTTTTTAAATATGGCTACGGATCTGGCTAAATATGCATTATATGCGCTAAAGGTGCGACACGAGATTAGGGTGTTTGTTTGTTTAAACGGTTTAGTTATTTTTGTAACGCGTGACGGCCCACGAAGGGTATAAACTAGCTCGTTATTAGCCCACAGGGCCTTGTGTGAAAAATGAGTTTGTAAAGTGTACAACCATCCGCAAAGAGCAAAGCAATTAATTGTTACCCAACAAGAGAATGATGTCTCGGGATTGTACCGGAGCCCCTAAAAAAATTTGATCCTAACAGAACTTCAATTCGCGGCGCCTGACTCTGCCCATGCAGTCAAGAACAGGTCACCTGATCACTGGGCCACTGAATTCATATATTGACATGTATAATGTAACATTAATAGACAGATGACCGGCTTTTTTGTAGATGGATAAACATTAAGGCTGACTTTTTTGCTGTTCCCATATTGAAATTCTACGTCAACTTCCTGTTCCTTGTACCTTGTACCTAAAATTCTTCTATTTTGTAGTAATTTCTTATTAGCGGATATTTACTACTCAATACATCGCCATTTGTTAACCAAATATTCATTACTACATGTACTGACTACAGCTTATTCGGATATTACAACTCCCTTTGTATTCCATTCGCATCAGCGGTACTTTTAGGATAAAGTATTCGCTTTAGCAAACAGACGGCAATTCAATATAACGGTATAATTACAGATAATGACACTAATTAATTTCAAACGCATTTATAGGAAGCGGGTCGCATTTATTTCTAATTCCGAAATTTTTCACACTAGTTAGTCTGTGGATTTATTTGCATCGTACCGCAATATATCGAAGTATATACGAGAAACTAGATCTGTACAAATTAGGATTAATTCTTTCCAATAATTAGGGGCACCGCGATATGCGTAATTCTAATTGCCGTGGTGTAAATTTTCGGCAATGTTTTATGTTTAAACTCTCGAAATGTAATAGTATCACAGTGCATTGCGGACTGTTGACACACTTATAAATAACAGCGACACTTTAATTATTGAATCGCGAGTTAATCTGATTAGAATATATAATTATCTAATGAGGTGATAGAGTTTTTTTATAATATAATTATCTAAGAATGTGACTATACAAAAAAAATTAAATGTATTTATATCCATCTACAATTGATGTTGTTACACGAAAAATTGATAGTAAACATTGCTACATTGGCATAGGTGAAAGGTGCTGAATTAAATTGTAATCAACGCCTATTAAAGAAGCTAATACTACGACAAAATTGCTGTTAGTGTAAGTAATAAGCTTGCTATTTCATGCGTATTAATATTATAATTCTGTATTTTTCTGTAATTTTATTCAAGAAAAGATCTTTTATAGTCCAATTGTTTTATTATTGTTGGGGCTGTATAAGTCCCAACCACTTCACCTTGTTATATTGATACACTTGTTCCTAATGAGATTTTGACATATATAGCCATTGGTTGTTTAATCTGTTGTTGGCCGTCGAAAACATTGAACGTTGCATACCGCTTGGCGATTTTTTACTTGGGAACAAAATGGAGCAAAGAATTTGTATTAAATTTTCCTTCAAGAATGGACAAAATTAAGTGTTTGGAAGTAGTACAAATGTTTCCGGTTCCGGAAGCTTGAGCCCGGTCATGTTTACTACGTACATGGATGAAATACTTAAAGAATGTACCAGAAGAAGTAAAAAACTTACAATAGGACATATGAACCTACAGCGGGTGGCAATCTCAGAAGGCGCATTCGCAGATGATGTAGTACTGATGGCAAAGAACGAACAAGATCTACAATTAAATTTAGATATATGGAACTCTGTACTGAATGAGAATGGAATGAAAATAAACAAAAATAAAACGAAAGTAATGGCAATAGGAGAAGAACCAGTATTAATGAAGATACAAATCGAAGGGACAAAAATAGAACAACTTTTCAATACTTGGGAGTTACAATTGATGAAAACGGATTGCAAGAAGCTGATATTAATAAAAGAATAGAAAAGACAACGAAATTGTATTATGCTATGAGCAGTAGATTTATAAATAAAAAGGAAATATCTAGTACAACAAAAATGAAGATATTTAAATCTATCTACCGACCGATCCTAACGTTTGGCTGTGAATCATGGATATTGAACCAAAAACAGAAAAGTAAAGTACAAGCTGCTGAGATGCGATATCTGAGAAGAGTACGAAGAGTTACCAAATACGATAGAATGAAAAACGAGGACATAAGAAAAGACCTAGAGATAACGCCAATTTTAGAATTTATTGAACAAAGACAACTAGGATGGTGGGGACATCTACAAAGGATGAGCAGTACAAGACAACCGAAAAAAATATGGGAAGCAAGAATTGCAAAGAATAGAAGAAGAGGTAGACCAAAACAGACATGGAATATGGTAATTGCAGAAATTTTGAAAAAGAAAGGTGTAACATGGACAGATGCAGCTAAGATAGCAAAGGACAGGGCGAAATGGAAGAAATTTGTGAACAGCTGAAGAAGAGATACTGCCTACACCGTTTAACGGTAGACAGGCTTTGGATTATATATATATATATATATACAAATGTTTCCAAGAGAGTCGTAGATAACAAGCGTCCTGGATCTCCCAGCAAAACGATGGTAAAGTAGTGAAGAAAATGATGTTGGTACGTTGCTGGTTAGCATACCACTTGGCTCATGTCAAACATTTTGTTTTGGCAGTGAAATATGTGATAGAGGAATTTGTTGCAAAATTCTTCAATTTCAATCAAAAGCAACGACGATTCAGAACTGCTTAAACGGATCACAACTGCTGTTGACAAATGGCCGTACCGATGTGACGTTGAAACAAGTTCTAGATACTAAAATAAAGACACGCCTCTGTGACTCCATGGATCTTTCGCATTTGAATTTTTGTGACGCAATTTACAGTGCTTGTTTAGACGTTGTATTACAATGGCTTCAAAATTTGTGTCTACTTATTATATTTGGAAGTCGAAACTATGGCAGAATTACACATAAACTTAAAGATATAGGGTGGTTCAACATAGAACCGCGCAGATTTCTTCACGCTTGTCTCCTTTTGCACAAGATCAGCTCACAGGAAGTGCCATCTTACTTATATACAATAAAATCACTTTTCGGACGGATGTGCACCACCTGAATCGGAAGTAAAGAGAGTTTCAAGAGTCGATCGTTAAGAAAATTATGGTATGGTGGAATTATGGATGGAAGGCATCAGTTTAGCGTAACCGTTTCTCAATGTGGTGCGTTAAGAGGTGAGCGTTCGAGATTGGCCGAGAATAATAGTAATTTGTTGGAGGTACACCGGCTGCGAAATGTTTAACAGCATCTCTAAAAGCTCGTTATCTCGTTTGGCCATCGCTCAGAATTAAATTAAATTGTGTTTAGCCTCTACTTTCTAAATTCGATATCTATGTTAAATCTTTTTTGGGAATTGCATAATTTAATTTTTTTTGTGACTGAATACACAAAAACAGCAATTGCAAGTTATTAATCCACCATTTTATAAATCGAAGACACACGCTGCATTATTATTTGAATCACTAACCTGAAAAAGCAGATATTAAATCGTACAGTTAAAAGATTTTGGTAAGAAGTAATTTATAGCATTTAGCGTCCATTGGGCTTTTTTTTAAGAGTTCAAGGATGTTTTCAGCAGTATATCCTGCAAAGGTGTTTTTAAAATAAGTAGCTTATTTACATATCTTCTTATTCATTTCCAAAATTAAGACAAATTCTCTGCATATTATGTATATATGGCTTAAAGTGTCACTCCAGCGGTTTAATTCTGATGCAGGTGCTGCTTTTTTGTTGATGTATAATGTATGTTATTTTTTTGAACCAGTACTTTTAGTGATTTTCTTATTAGTGATATTTTGCGTTAAATAATGTGTGGATACCTTTTTTTTTTATTAAAAAATTCTTGAATAAAATTAGTTCTCAAACGTATTACCTAAAACCTGTTTCAGAATGTCTTTTGTTTTCGTCTGCTGTATATTTTTCCCACTTCTTCTATCGCTATAATAATATCACCGATAAAAAGGTGCAAGTTATCTAATATACAATACCTATCTTCAAATTAGTTTCCCAAGTTTCATGATTCATCGACCGCTGAAATCGTTTAAGAAATAATTACAAACGGTTTGGCTGGCAATCTACACTTTTGATCGCTCTCGATCGCTGTTACTAATTTATTCACAGTATTTTATAGATTTTGTAAAAAGCACTTTCACCTATTTTTGTGTTATTTTCAACACGCATGTACAAATATCGTAAAAGCATGAAAAACATTAAGAGGCTAGAATTTTAAAATTGTAAAGGAGACGAGCTAGTGCACACCAAAAAAACATGTTGTGATAAATAAGGTCATTGAACTGTATAAAACAGCCGCTATTATGATACGCTAATTTCCCTATTCTTTGTTTTATTTAGAGCACAGGTATGGCGACACTTGGTAACAATAACCTTTGTTGATTATTTAAGGTAGATTTTGTATTTAGTAAGCGATTGATTAAATTTTAGGTTGGATGCGCTGGGATTACACCATGTGATTATAAAAGGGCGTAATAGAGAGGGTCAAGACATAGCGAGTGCCATTGCTACTCCAAAAGCACATATTGTTCCTGGTCGTATATTCAGTACTGGTGATAAAGAAATTCAAATTCGAAATTATTACTAAACTATCAAATTACATTACTTCGATAGCAATTAAAATTCATTAGAGAGAGTTAGTAAGCTACTAGATTTAATTAAAGTAACCCACTTAAATAAGTAAGAAAGAAATTCCATTCACAAACTTTGTGTTTTGTCACTATAACCAATATTATTAAAAAATCTATTACTTTGAAAGATAACGTATAACCGGTTTCTGTAAAACCATATCGGCTACTTCATAGCCAAAGAGCAGAAATAGACGAACATATTTCTAAAATGTTAAAACACGGCATTATTGAAAAAAACAAATCGGATTGATCCTCACTTTTGCTAATAGTACCGAAAATAATTTGATTCCACTGGTCGTAAATAGACAAGAATTGCACTGGACTGTAGGCAACTGAACAATAAAATTGAAGAAGATCGCTTTCCGTCGCCAAGCATAACAGATATTTTAGATTCTTTGGGGTACGCGATTAGATTTAGATTCATCTCAAAGATATTACCAAGTTGAATTAGAGCCGTCATGTAGGAAATATACTGCATTTACTACCAATACGGGACTATATCGAATGATTAGACTATCTATGGGACTAAAAACAAGCCCCAGCTCTTTTTTATGACTAATATACTTTGATAACCCTATTGTTTTTGGAAATAGCCTACAAGATCATAAACGAAACTTGATAAAAGTGTTTAATAAGCTTCGAGAAGTTAATTTAAAATTAAATCCGTTTAAATGCATTCTGGATGCATTGCTTGGATGGGACCCAGTCGCCAATGCTGTGGTGGTAAGCAATCCTTTATTATAACCAATGTTCCAGTTTCCAAATTTCTTGATCCGATGTTCCATTTAGAGCGCTGTTGTGTCATGCTTAGACCAGCGTTTCCAGAAATGCCACCTTAACTGTTGGATTTAAATCTATAACGTGCTCGATATGTACCGCCTTTGTGCTAAAGCATATAAATAAGCAAATATAAGCCTAACATAATTTTGGACCCCGTCCTCATTTGGTCTTCGATAACTACTACATACGAAAGCTATCGTGGTTCTTATCGCCCATAATAGGTTGGTGTAATTTAGGCTTGACCTTAAAGCATGAAATACATATTTTCCTTTACGTGTTTCTCCCTGACAATGGCCAAAACTTCTCTTGTATTGAGGCCAGAAGATGTTGCGTTCGCGGGCAGGATCATGGGATGTTTTTCGTTGTAATTAAAATTAGAATACTTTAACCTGCTCTCAAAACACCATTTTCATCTAGGAACGGAGTTAGCCTTAACAATTTATTATTCGATTTTAATCGTTTTCCCCTCGATAATGAAGATATCTCATAATAAAAACTAGAAGCTTGTACTTGTTTTATTGACACTTCAACGGCATTTTCTACTTCCCTTGTTGACAAAACTCCTTTCAAACGCGTTTGCGGATGCTTGATGTTATAAATAAATCTCAGTGCGTAAGCCACTATTCGCGCTAGGGTGTTATGATTTGAATATCTTTTGATCACAAAGTCTCCTTTGTCGTAAGCCAATAGACTGCTACTTGATTTAATTTCAGGTAATTCTGCGTCGTTGATAAGAATGGCTTCAGATGGTCGAAACATATTTTCTTGTCCCAACCACGCTGGTCCGTGCCATCATAAGCTTGACTCCAATAATGCAGGTGATGATATCCCTCTTGGCACTAGATCTGCAGAATTTTCTGCTGATGGAATATAGAGCCATTTATCGCATCCAGTGCGTTGCTGAATCTTTTTTATCCTGTTGCCGACGAAGGTCTTCGTTTGCAATGATGATTTTCCGAGCCATGCTAATACGATCATTGAATCACACCCGAGATGTGTTGGTATTTCCATGTCTAGAGTTTGCTTGATTTTGTTTGTTAATCTTGCTAATGCCTAGCTTGGATTTTGCGCAAAGTAAATGCACGTGATAGTTATTGTCTACATTTGATATAAACACATGCACCGTAAGCCTCTTGAGATGCGTCCGCGAACCCATGCATTTCCATATAATTAGATGCCTGACATGAGACGTGGCTGGGTATTCGCATATTTAGATTCCTCGCTTCATCTCTATATTGTAGCCATTGACATTTCTAAAAGATGACAATCTATTTAGGATATAAAATCTTAGAACATGGTACTTCTTCTGATGAAAGTAAAATCACTGTTATTTAAAATTCTCCTGTTCCAGAGAATGCAGACGAATGCAAGCGACTTGTTGCCGTCGTTAGTTATTACCGTAAATTCATCCCAAACTTCGCAACTAGCGCAAACTCTTTAAATAAATTATCTCGAAAAACAGTAGATGTTTGTCAGAAATCTTTTGAAAAGCTCAAGTAAGCTTATCATTATCTCACTTACTCTACTGTATTCAGATTTTTTCACCAACAAATTATATTAGTCTAAGAACAGATGCTTCCGGTGATGCGATTGACGCGGTACTTTCGAATGCTGACGGGAAACCAGTAGCGGACGCTAGTAGAGCATTAAATAAGGTAGAAGTAAACCCTACAATTGAGAAAGAAATGTCGGCAATTGTATGGACTGTCAAACATTTCAGACCGTACTTTTTTGATGGCAAGTTTCATATTTTAACAGACCGTAGACCATTGGTATATTTATTTGGTTTCTTCCAGGTTAATAAAATTTAAATTGGTTCTAGAGGAACTTGAGAATATGTCTAACGCTGTTTTTACGATTACCAGATCGGTTACTAAACAAAGACTATCATGTTGTCATTAATCGCATACTATTAAACGGCTAATGTAGCAAACCTTAATGAATTAGGAGAAAAAAATGTAACTGCATAAGTGAATATTAATTAAACGTTAATCAAGATAATAGACGTTACTGCTTGTGTGCAAACAACATCACACTTACTTTCTTTGAAACCTAATAATAGATCTAGAGATGTCTAATTCATATGAATAAGGCTGCATAGGCACTTTGCCAAATTGGGTAATAGATATTGTCAAACTAATTTTTTGACGTTACCATACATGTAAATATGTAGTTAGAAAGCGGCGTCTATTAAGATAAATACATAGATTACAGCTGTCTAACGCGAAAATAACATATTTGTTTTAACTACGACCATCACCAAATTCATTACAGACGTTACTTCCGTGGAGAAAGGAGTGTTACCTTTTATCAGATAAAGATATTTAAAAGGTAAATAAACGGAAGTTACTATTCATATTTTACAGCGATGTGGTTTTTGTGAATTACAAGTATATGCGTGCTGTCGATAGGAGCAATTAATTACTAATTATACACAATAGCTGTGAAATATAACAAGGTTGATATTAATTGCTTTCCTTCTATATAACTAGAATTGCTAGTAAATAAATGCAGGATATAAATATGCTTATAAAGACGAGTAAATAAACATATATAATAGCTTTTTGGTGGAAAACGTCTTGAAGAAGATAATTAAAAAATTTACAAAGGAGGAAATTTAAAAACCATTAAGTGACGAAACAAAATTTAAAATAAGATTATTTTAAAAGACCCAAAGATGTTAAAGAATGTATCGTGTAATTCTACCAATTTTAAAGATGTTTTCTCCAATTCTTTAATTCTTTTTATTATGGCTAGGGTGTCAATGGTTAATTTGGATTTTTTTAAGAACATAAAGAACATAATGGTGACAGCGAGTTACACTGCGCTAACTCTTCTTGATCTGTAAACATTTCTGATTTTTTTCATGCTTTATTATAATATGAATTTTATTAAATTAAACATGATCTTCCCTTATTACTAATTACATTAGTCCCCCTTCTTTTGATTCTATCTATGTTTATGCAAAAAAGGAAGAATAAAATCCGACCTCGCTGATTATTTTAACGTAATATACATTTTCGTTCACCTTATAGCCGCAAAAGCTCTTAATTCGCTGAATTATGTAAGGCGTTACGCTTGATAAAGGCGACTTTCTAATAAACGACATTTATAATAAAGTTTACAATACGAAAAATGAACATTAGCAGCGGTTGATGTCCTATATACATTTGAATCTATGAGGCATAGAACGAAATTTCAAATCACTAGGCCTAAGGCTAAATGAGTATGGCTATGTTATTATTGCAATAAATGCATGCATGACGTTAATAAGATTGAATTAAATAGCTTTAAATAGGTTATTTATATAGTCACTGTCGCATTATAATAATGAATCAACATAAAAAGAAATATAAATAAATAAATAAAATATACAGAATAAAAATAAATCGTTGAATTAATGGTTTATTGTCAATTTTGCACAGCGTTTTTAAAGTTTTTAATAGTAGGCACTAGTTTTAATATGATTTTGTAATCTATCGAGCAACTTGTAAGCATTGGAAAGCAAAGGCTTTTGTAAATTTGTATGGTGGATATAAAAATTATTCAGAATGTTAACTATTGCAGCAACGAGGTAATGTAATTTACGTCACTGTTATTTACTTTAAAACTTCAAAAAAGTTACTGTTATATATTTAGGAATAAGTATAAAAATGAGAAAAATAGAGATAAAATATTTATTTAAAATAATAACGCAGGCATCAACGGCCAGAATCAGTTGAAATTAAACGTGTTCGGGTTTGGACCGTGCCATGGTACTCAATCGAAAAGCCAACGTTTCGCCCACAATCATATATAGCTTCTACAGGACAAGGAAAGGTAGTTGGCCACAGTTAGCACGATAAGTTAACGTGTACAGCGGGAACCAATTGATCCTGGTAACTCAGCATGTGAACCATGCCAGAGGTGAAAAACCAACTGCGGGTTTCTTCAAGAGAAGGAAGGTTGGTAAGCCATAGTCGATTTTTCCAAACACAGAACACGTTTAGTTTTAACTATTTATTTAAAACTAGAAATCGTATATCCTGTGCACGATGTTCTAGAATTTAGGTTGCAATGTTCTCCTGTGATTACAGTATTCATAACAAAATTGAAAACACGGTGGCAGTTTCCTTAAAACGTATTAAAACGTAATTTAGAGTAATTTATGAATCATATCACCGTTCTTTGAGTGCCGTTGAGGATGCACAGTGAATTAACTATAACCGCCGTACGGCAGTCAACGTGTTAAAGTCAATGCTAAACAATTGAAATCAAGGAGGTAATTAATTAGACCAGCCACAAAGTAATTAAAGTAAAATAAATACACTGAACGTAAAAGAGCTTAATTGCGGTAGCAAATTAAATTATTTACAGCATCTCTGTGCAGGAAATGAATAAAATCTATCAAGTCTAGGAGAAATGCAATGCGACTCATTGCATTTTTAGTAATCTTAATAAAGGGGAAGTAATTATCAGTTATTAATTATTTCAAAAATATTTACATAGATGTTTTCTCTCAGCAGCTGTGCTGGTAAAAAGAAAGTTGTCTCTTATGTATATTGAAACAAGTACAGCTAACATCGATTTATAGGTAGATTGGCTCCCCGAAAATGCCGTATAAATTGAAATTGTGCAATTCAAGTCCACGATTCACATTGAAAAGAAATACACATGTAATAAATTTTACAAAAACTTTCTTGAGAGGTGTCCGTTCTTTTAATACATACTTGTGGGTTGTAATATTGTAAAAAAAAAACAATTAGTATAATTTTTACATTTATCTGACCCGATCGTGTTAAAGTATAATCCAATGCGGTGAAAATGGAAATTCCTTTTCTTTAATCGTGTTAAACAGAAATCGTGCAAATCGAATGCCGTGTAAATCGATGGTTATATGTATTGTAACGTTTTAACGGGATGAAATTTGAGAAATTTTTGAAATTTTTGAAATCTTAAACTTACAGAAATTGAGGGTCGTGAATCCGAGAATGTCCCTAGACACTCTTTCAGCAAATGAGAAATTGTTAGATGAAAGTTTTAAGACGTAGAAACGAAAATAACTACTAACCTTGAATCTTGTAACTTTCCACTACATTCCACTACTTCCACTACTATTCCACTATTCCACTATATCCACTATTTCCACTACTTCTGTACTTCTTTGAACACAACTTCTTCAATATTATGCTATTGAACACACTTTTGAGTTTCTTTAAATTGAAATATTTCAACAACACTATATAACTTGGAGAAGTACAATGTGCCTGGGCGACACTAGACATAAAGTCCTAAATCAAATTGGCATTGTTTTTAACCATTGTTCAAATACGTTGGCAATTGTTTTATTCCACAGACACCTATGATAATTCTTTTTTACCCATTGAAAATGTATTATTATTGAAATAGATGCAGAAAAGAACGATTTTTGCTGTAGCATGAGGCAGGGACGTAACTGATGCAACACTACAACTAATTTTATTATTTTTACGCCCCTTAAATATTCGGTTAGAAACAGAAATCTTTCTATATGGATCGGGCTTCCTACCAACAGATGGACCCTTATACCCGATAGGTGGATAATGTGAAATGCCAAGAAGAGATGTGAATATAGCGCTGGTGACAGCTAACCTCGTTGATGTTATTTTGTAACATTACAGTATATATTTTCCAAATTAAGGAAATGAAGATGGGGATTATTAAATGTAACTGTTTCATGTATCTCGTAAATAAGACTCGGGGGACTGTATTTCTGTTTATTTTACTTTAAAGTGCACATCTTTGCCCACTCATCTTGTCTGTCAGAAAATACAAAAAGAACTTATTCCCTTCTCATGATTCCCGACAAAACCCAAAAACTGCCGACCGCGACTGCGAATGTGTAGCATGCCCGCCGCCATTGAAAGTTAAGCTTTCAACCAAATACACTTATTCATTACATAAGTAGAGGTAACTGTAACTACAATATTGCATAATATTCTAAAATATTTTTCAGATGGTACTGGACAAATTTCAGTCACTGCACGCCTGATTAGTCCCTTTTCTGTTTTCAATGTTACCACCGTCCTTTCCTGGATGCATTGCTTGGATGCGGCCCAGTCGCCAATGCTGTGGTGGTAAGCAATCCTTTATTATAACCAATGTTCCAGTTTCCAAATTTCTTGATCCAATGTTCCATTTAGAGCGCTGCTGTAATTTACGTAGTAGAATTACTTGCTTAGACCAGCGTTTACAGAAATGCTGCCTTAACTGTTGGATATGCTGATATGCGGATAGTTTGTTAATCGGTATCTTCTCCAAATTAGGCTCCATTACTGACGTTAATGTTCTACCAATCAAAAAGTCAGCAGATGTGAGTGATGCAAGGTCGTTTGGAGATAATGGATGAATGGGACGTGAATTTAGCACGCCCTCTATTTGCGCGATTAATGTTATGACATCCTCTAAGCATAAATAAGTGGAACCCACTACGCGTTTTAAGTGGTGTTTTATTGACTTAATGCCGGCCTCCTACAATCCTCCAAAATGTGGAGAGTGCGGTGGGATGAAATGCCAATTTATGCCTTGCTTGATATAATTTTCTTCTAGTTGCGAACAAAATTAGTGCCATTACTAGAATATATATCTTGTGGCTTTCCCCGACGAGAAACAAATCTTCAGAGGGCGGCTATGAACGCGTCCCTTCTTAAATCTATAACGTGCTCGATATGTACCGTCTTTGTGCTAAAGCATACAAATAAGCTAATATAAGCGTAATATAATTTTGGACCCCGTCCTCATTTGCTCTTCAATAACTTCTACATAGGAAAGCCATCGTGGTTCTTATTGCTCATAATAGGTTGGTGTAATTTAGGCTTGACCTTAAAGCATGAAATACATATTTTCCTTGACGTATTTCTCCCTGACAATGGCCAAAACTTCTCTCGTATTGACGCCAGAAGATGTTGCGTTCCTGGATGCAGAAGCCTTTTATGCTCTGTCTTAAACAAAATAATTGTCAAATTGTATTTCGCGGGCAGGATCATGGGATGTTGTTTGTTGTAATTAAAATTAGAATACTTTAACCTGCTCCAACTCTTAAAACACAATTTTCATTTAGGAACGGATTTAGCCTTAACAATTTATTATTCAATTTTAATCGTTTTCCCCTTGATAATGAAGATATCTCATAATAAAAACTAGAAGCATAATAAAAAAGAAGAAGAACATTTCAACGGCATTTTCTACTTCCCTTGTTGACAAAGCTCCTTTCAAACGCGTTTGCGGATGCTTGATGTTATAAATAAATCTCAGTGCGTAAGCCACTATTCACGCTAGAGTGTTATGATTTGAATATCTTTTGATCACAAAGTCTCCTTTGTCGTAAGTCAATAGACTGCCACTTGATTTAATTTCAGGTAATTCTCCGTCGTTGATAAAAATGGCTTCAGGTGGTCATAACATATTTTCTTGCCCCAACCACGCTGGTCCATGTCATCATAAGCTTGATTCCAACAATGCAGGTGATGATATCCCTCTTGGCACCAGATCTGCAGAATTTTCTGCTGATAGAAAATAGAGCCATTTATCGCATTCAGTGCGTTGCTGGATCTTTTTTATCCTGTTCCCGACGAAGGTCTTCGTTTGCAGTGGTGATTTTCCCAGCAATGCTAATACGATCATTGAATCACACCCGAGGTGTGTTGGTATTTCCATGTCTAGAGCTTGCTTTATTTTGTTTGTTAATCTTGCTAATGCCTAGCTTGGATTTTGCGCAAAGTAAATGCACGTGATAGTTATTGTTCCACATTTCTCGATTTGATACAAACACATCAACACAATTAGATGCCTGACATGTGACGTGGCTGGGTATTCGCATATTATTTAGATTCCTCGCTTCATCTCTATATTGTTGCCATTGAGAATGTAAACTTGTAGGAAGCGGTTCAAGACATAACATAAACGAAATGGAATTAGGATTTTACAAAATACAATAATTGAAACTAGTGAATTTGTTGACGTAAAACCAAAACTAAAATGTTAAGAAGTCTTAACAGTATGCTTAAGTACATTTAATGTTGTTTGCTTATGTGTTGTTTCAACTTATTGATGATCTTCGGTTTGTCAGCTATTTACCGTTTTACATAATCTAATAAGAAAGCGTTCATAATTAACTTCAATTTCTTATAAACTAATTCAAAATGCTATTAAAAAGAATTTAGGCTATTTCGCAAGTTGAAAATTGATTTGTATTCAGCAGGCGGCTCGTTGTCGAAATCCTACTGCCTATAAACAGTGCATAAATATTATAAGAAATACGCGTAAGTCACTATTGCGTAATCTGCCCAATGAGCTGTTATATTAGTCCGAAGGAGCACATTATATTCGTTTCGAATGGTGCGACAAATCCATTACCTATAATTTTGCATTATTTTTGATTATACATTCTATTCATTTGAACTTTTGACGCACGTCGTATGAGTAAAGACGATTTATTAATCTTGCCCGTTTTTTATTTTCTTCTCTATTCCGCAAGAAAAATTGTAATTTTTTGAACACAAACTGCGACTGCAAAGTCTTCAGGTTTTAGTTATTTGCAATAAAGGCAATGCATCAAAGGGAGGTTAATGGTTTTACTATTACAATTAGTGCTCATAAGGAGGTTGAATTACAATGCATAGGACCAGTACTTAATACTTTGACATATTTTGAGAGAAAACAAAGAAAACAGCGGCCCTTTATTACTTTTGAATACAGTTTACGGTAAATGCTGTAATACACTCATAATTATATTTATAAAGGTTTTTTTAGTAAGTAACGGAGTACTACTTTTACTACGTAAAAAATAACGTCGTCAAGTGAAAAGTTTACGAATTTAGAAGGGTAAATGTTTAAGTTTCTTTATTTGAAACACCGCCGACTTCAAATAAAAAAAATAACAGCATTTCTTTTTTTGCCTTTCTAAATTTGCGGAGTCAGTTGACAGCGTTACTTTTTAATATATTTATAAAATGTGTATTTTTGCAAGTAGTAAACGAAGCACTTGGTGTGTCTCGACAGACTGTGTGAGCTATCAAAAAAAGGAAATTGCAAAATCTTGTTCTTTCATCTCCCGATGATTTCGCACTAAGCCGAAAACACAGGACCTGCGAGGAAACATGTATCAATAGAGTATAGCAGTGGAGATGGATAATTATTGTCAATTCCAATGAATTCTCAAGTTCCCAAGAGGAAATAAATTATTAATTTCTTATTCCATCTTTAATATTAGACCCTTACAGTATTCGTATTCTACTTATTACCGTTCAATGTATCGAGCATTTGCTTAAGTAACTTATTACAAATTGGACTTTTATGGTTTTCATTACGCAAAAGGAAGTAGTTAATATAAATTTAAATGAAAGCTAAAAACGTAAAAGAGCCGGATGCAGTTCATAATTTGAGCTTGCCGTGCCTTGTATTGTATCGCAATATATTATATATAGACCTAAGGAATTAAAGAGTTAATTAAAGAATAACCAGCTTCTAAAACGAACTCGATAAAAATCATTACCGTGTTCATATGCCTTATAATAGGTCAGGTATATCAAAACGTTGTTGCCTATTATTTGAGTATAGAATTGATCGGACATTAAAATGTTTTCATTATTCAACACTACAATGTTTTGTGCACGTTAAATGTTAACCATTACATATTCAACCCGAACAACTACATACCTCGCAATAAAAAAGCAGTTATGAATTAAATTATGTAACGAATGCGCCAGGTATTATAGTAACGACAACAAAAAGGACTATTTTTTGTCTAACCGACTTTTAGTTGTCGCATTAACGTAGAGAGGTCGCGGTCTTGATCGGCATTAGTAGGGCGGAATTCGAGCGGAATGAAAATAAAACTGCTTTCACTTACTACAGCATGGCAAAAACAAAATTAAAAGCTTACTACTTACGCTTAATGACGATTACATGTGGATAATAGTAGCTATGGAAATTTTTACGTTGCGCCTTGCGAATATTTTATGATAATGAAAAGATATAGAAAGTGTTCTGTATTTACATATGTATGCATGGTGTTAAAAAATTTTGACCAAAAAAGTAGATAATCCCATGCTACTGTATATGTACTTTCGTAATACAGGCTTTTTCGCGAAACTCGTTAGTTAAGAGTTTTGATGTATTATGAACGGAACTATATAACACTGCTTAATTTAAAATATCTTCGCCTATGAAACAGTTCCGATTGAACTAGAAGTGGTTGCCAACTTTCTTGTTTTAAATGCGATAGTGTACTTCTTATCAATTTAATCGACTGTACACACACAACTGATTGCCTTTTGCTCGAGGTTCTTTAGCTCTTGTGCTTTATTAGAATTATTGAAACTGGAAAGTGGACTTTGCCTGGAGTTCCTGCAAACATTTCTCTTTAGTTTCCGTGTAGGTTTCGTCTTTTTCTTGTTAAGACCTATTTCGTTTTCAAGAACGCTTCTTTTGTAGATACTGAAGCATGAGGGTGTGTTGTGGACCTCCTCACAGAATCTCCTCCATGATATCCCGTTAGCTTTGCGAATTTCTTTGTTGCGCTTTAGCTTTAGCTTATACATACACCAGACGTAGTTCTTCACAAACGTCGTATAAATTGCGATGCTCAAAAGTTTTATAAAGTGTTTTGGTGACGAATGACCTACATTTGCTAATATTAGCTATAATTAACCCTTCTGCCGAAATAAATTCAAATCCTCTCTTGTTAACATCCATACTATCCCATTCGATGTGGTGTGCGTGGAAGATATGTCGCATCTTCCAGCAGATAAGCAGAACACACGACCTAGCTTCTTGTTACCTTGTCTGTGTTAGAATTCCTGTAACATCATCGTTAGCGCAGAGCACTGGTGTTAGTACTGTGAGATATACAGGCACTTAGCCGAGCTGTCGCTTCTCTATACAGCACCTTACCTTTTATCTTCCCTTGATAGAGCCATAGTTATTGCATCTATACTTTTTTGATCGAATTTCCTGCTAAATTTAGTTCTGCTCCCATTTCGCCTCACACTATTATAATATAAAAATTCGTGAATTTAAGGAGGTCAAACATCATAATAATGTAAATCGTGATGATGGCTACCTACTACTTCATACGTCGAAATCCCAATCGATTAAAACTTCTAGCAGCCACCACGCTTCATTGATTCGTAACGTTCGTGCTTCAATAACTCAAAACAAGCCCTGTATGAACCTCTCCGGAATAAATAGCTGCCACTAGTGTACAATAGCTGCAGCAACAATAAAAATGCTGAAGATATCTCATAGAATTTTGTTCTTTATTTGCTTATTTTAAGAAGCAGACCCAATCACCCCTTTCCGTTTGTCGTTGTTATTTACATTAGAACAACATATTATTCAATTTTTGATCTTAGGATTTCTTTATTGTTAATAGTTTTTAATTTCAGCAATAAGTAAGTTATTTCATGCCTCTTATGTTATCAGAATGATTTTTTTTCTTTTTTTGTTAGTAGTCAGAAAATGCATTGTTTTGCTTTTCGCAATCGATACTTCGCTTTATATAATAGTTTCGCAAACACGTATAATGCAAGAAATTTTTATTCTACATTGCAATAGATATCTCCAAATGTAGGAGGTTAGATCGAACCGTCAATACGAACATGGTATTATAACGTGTTTAATAATGAAGATAGATGCGTCACGTTCTACAATTTTTGGTTTCGCGACGTAAGATGCCCTAAGGATGAGTAGGTAACGCTTTTGTCTATCCACCATATAGCTTGAGAAAGCTCCCTGATCTAATAGTACCCTATTTGCTCGTTGAGATTTCGCATCGTAGGTCTTAGTAATGAGACCGATGTAGGCGGATTTTCGAAAGTGCAATGACGTCATAACAAATCATGTGTAACAACACAGACGCATAATGACAACTAACGCTGTTGGTTATGCGGATTTTTATCAATCTCTTATTCTTGGGCGGTTACTTATTTGTATCTATAAAATAAATGAAAGCAAAGTGAATGTCAACAATACGTAAAAATGTAAGCTAGTTAAGATCAGGTTCTTATTGTTGCTATAACGACAAAATAGTCAAGTGATTTAGGCCCCGTACCCAATAGAATTGAATTTTTTCGGAAATAAAACCAGCAGAGATTGAATGATTCCTTAGGTACATACACTGCCGTTCAGTGAAGTTCGGTCATATAATAAAAATCTATTATATCACACTGTATACAATTATTAATACATAAAATTAGAAAAATATTAAGCATACACTCTTTTCTAAGGGGTTAAAGCCATAAATTATTATGTAAAGTAGAAATATTGCGACAACCACAATAAAGTCCCTTTTATTATCATTCCAAGAATTTTACCGAATACCGAGAAGTACCGATCTTTCTTCTTCTTACCGATTATTAACGAACAATACATTTAGGAAATATACCGCAGCATCACTCTTGTTTATTTATCACAGGCCTAAAGATGTAAATTTGCTTCATTTTACCGTTAGACGTGTGTTGGTGTGCATCTGTCCTTTTTGCGCGAAAGTTTTAAGAAAATTTACTTCAAAATGGCACGTGGCAAGCCTACCAGTGTAGAAAAACGTTCACGCATTACTACGCTGTTTGAAGAAGGATATTCGGGACTGCAAATTGCTGAAAAAATAAATATGAGAAATTCAACAGTAAATGTCATCATAAAGCGATATCGGACAACTGGAACTATAGAAAATCATGTTCGTCCTGGAGCACCTAGGAAAACAACAAGAGTTGAAGATTCGAGAATTGTATTATTAAGCAAACGCGATAGAAAATTAACAGCGCCACAAATAGCAGCCGAAGTCAATCGCGGCAGTGAAGAACAAGTTTCGGCGAGTACGGTAAAACGTCGACTTCAACAAGCGGACCTTCATGGACGCATTGCCATTCGAAAGTCCTTATTATGTCGGGGCAACAGAGCAAAACGGCTACAGTGGGCCCGTTCGCATCTTGATTGGTCGTTAGATGATTGGAAACACGTGCTTTGGAGTGACGAGTCAAAGTTTGAGGTTTTTGGGCAAAATCGACGAGTTTATGTCCGAAGATCTAAAACCGAAAAGTAATCCCGAACTGCATTGCGCCTACAGTGAAGCAAGGGCGTAGTTCTGTGTTAGTATGGGGATGTTTCTCCTTTGCTGGGACGGGAGATTTATGCAGAGTGCAGGGTGTAATGCGGAAGGAAAATTATTTTGCAATACTCCAGAATCATGCAGTGCCATCAGGATTGCGTATAATAGGCCGTAACTTTATATTCATGCATGACAACGACCCAAAACACACTGCGTTAGTGTGTAAGAACTATCTAAAGGAGCAAGAAGAACAGCACACCCTGAAAGTAATGACATGGTCCCCACAAAGCCCAGATTTGAACCCTATAGAGTTGCTGTGGGATGAACTGGACAGGAGAATCCGAAAAATATGCCCAACTTCACAAGAACATTTATGGAATATTCTGCAACATGAATAGATTAATATTCCACAATCCGTTTTAACAAAACTTATCGAAAGAATGCCTAGAATAGTTCGAGCGGTGATTAACAGCAAAGGAGGTTTTTTCGATGAAAAAAAAAATAATGTTCAGTATGTTATATTAGGCCAGAATAACTTTTTATTTATTTATTTTTGTCTTTTTTACCTGTACATACAATAAAATTGCATTTTGTTTTTAGTTTCGTTTGTTTCTGTAACCTTTCCATGTTTTTTACTAACCGACCGAACTTGAACTCTGAACGGCAGTGTACATGTATCTAATACTTAGGCGGTTAAAGTTAGCATCAAATTAAGATCAACAAATATAAAATTTGATATATTTCTTGACTATTTCAATTACATCGTTCAGTTATACAGCATGTCCACCTACAGATAATTCGTTTACTGATCAATTTAGAGAAAACGTTTTGAAATAACAACTATTTGGATGCACTGCATGACACATTATATTCAAATATATAGCATGTTTAGTATCTGCTGCATACGATGCAAGTATGATTTTTTAAATAGAACATTTCGCATATTGTCATGTTTTTGATTTGTGTTGACAGTGCGGATAAGAAAAATAAGGTACAGTTAAGTATAGGAAGCTGTTAAAATGGATAAAAATAAGCATTTTTGGAATTCAATTGTAGCAATAATTACAGAAATAGCAATGGACCCCTGCGTTCATATATCGACTAATCTTTCAATTACACTCTATTACATCATTAGTATCATTAGAATTTCGTTGAAGTAGTTTTTCCCTTATAGCACAATCCTTCGTACCAGTTAATTATTTTTCCGTTCTTCGTTCCCAAATTTGCAATTATTCGCTTGGTTTTTTATAAAACGTAACCTATTGTTTGTTTTGCCAAAAATTTATATTGTTCATATAACAATATATTCTTCTTTGGAACGAAATAGTTTTTAAATTTTAGCTTTAATGGTTCAATATTTGCAATTTCTTCTTTTGCAAAAGTAAATGTAGATATTTATTGATTCGTACCCCTTATTATACAATAACTGCACACATTGAATTTTTTCGTCTTTTGTGTATATTCATATTCAAAGGTGTAATTTTTGACAATAAAAACAAAAATTAGATGGTTTATATATATCAAACAATATGTATTACTGAACCCACCGCAAGTATCTCTCGACACAAAATTCTACATAGTTAGTAATAAGTGATTCCCCGTCTATAAACCGCTCCCCTATTGCATGTTCTACGCAAAAAATACGCATGTATTGTTAACTTTTTACTGAATGTGGGTGGGAGGAAAAAATTCGATCGATATGGATGGCACAGAACTGTACAGAAGTAATCCGAGCCCGAACACCCCTAATACTGCATAAAGTATTAGTGCGTTGTGGTTGTCTATCGCAGGAGCTGTCAGCCTTTCCGATGAATATGCTTCATACAGTGGAACTGTCGATATCTTTTTGAATTTTTTACAGGCATAGGGTTGCGGCACAAAATGTTTTTTAGCGAGAACAAAACGGTATAAAACGCTAATTAATTAATAACATTTCTAAAATGGGAGTGCCAACTTTGTGAATATCTCAAAAGCAAAAAAAGCACGAAACGAGAGCGATAACGGTGCAAATGATAATGGCATAATAACATTTTGAAAACTACAAAGTCTAGTTGTCAGCATAAAGTTGGCAGCCACATTTCAATTGCGAATATTTGAAGGAAGGGAAGAGGATAAAACTTGGCGATTACGACACAAAAGAGTACAAAACGGGCGTAAGCATAATCTAATTTTAAAAATTCGAAAGTGTGCTGCTAACTTTGTCATTATTGTTGAAACTAATAATTCAGTAATAATCTTGCGCGTTACATTTTTTTCCCTATGTGAGTGAAGTATAGTGTGATATAACACTGACTTCAACGTAATTATCTATTATCATCGCATACAAATAAGAAAGAAAAAAGAATACAATACTATCATAAATAATGCAAATTCCAAACCTTTCAACTATTTATCCGTACCAATGCTAGAAACCATCTGTAAGCGAGATATTAGATTGTTATTAAATTAATACCTGTGAATGCATTATGATATGATATTTGAAGAACAAGCCGAAAGGAAACACTCATTTGGACAATAGAGCATTGTAGTATACTGCCGTGAGATTGATTTTTGATTTATATGCTTATGTGATCCTGCTTCCTACTTGCAGTTGTGTATTTACGTGCCTGCAGCTCCTGCATGCATAACAAATGCTTGCAATGGCGTTTCTTTTCTCATTATAACACATTACTTTCGATATTATACTGAGGGAAATAAAACGTCAATATCCGGAAGGTAAATTGCTTTTAAACTCTGTTATGTTCCTGTTCAATCAATTACTGATTTCACTCGCACCGGTTTAACAAAAAATAGTTACATTGCCCATATATTCTTGTCCTGCAGAACAAACAGGTAGCGGTCTAACTCTTCAGCGAGCGCGTTACGATAAAACTTATCAACATTTTTCATAAATAAAATCAATAATAATTTTTCGTGAGAGTCGGGCAATCATTTATGCTTTGTTGTAACTTTTCCCTACTCAAAGACATAACACACATGTAATATATGTCGGGGTGTTACCGAGAGCTTCAATAAATATATAATCAATAAAATTTGAATCATCGCTTTAGTTTGTAAGGCGTTTGAGATATCGGCTGTTATTGTAAAGACACACAATTGATGCACAACACAAATTACGTGAAATCCAGTAGTTAAAATTCACAACGTCACCTACAACATCGAAAATGATCATCGTTAGGCCAACCACAAGAAGTATTAAGTCGTTAGACTGGCATTCCTATGACAGGTGGAAACGTAGAAAATATATTTCTGACAACAGGCGTTTTTCGGCAATATTCATCTAGGAATGCAATTTGAAACAATGTTAGAAGTATTATGTACACTTAGAAACTGTTAAAAGTAACTGAAAAGTACATCGAAGAAAAGAACGAGGAAATGAAACGATTACAGAAAAACATTCAGGAAACACTGTTAAGTCACACGGAAATAGATCACAAATGAAGTAATAATATAAATTAACAATGAAATTGTGTAGATTAAAATTAAGAAACATGTCTATCTACTAGCAATTTAAATCGAACGACGTGATTGGCGGCCTTCGATATGATAATTTCTTTCTAATTGCAAATTTTGTAACAGGAACAAAGGTAATTATACAGGCGTTTTAAGGTCACGAATGTCAAGGCTCACTAGAATAAAAAATATGCAAACAATGCCGTTTTTTTTGTATTATTTTCCTTGCCAGAAGTTTTAGGAAGATTACTTCAAAATAATGAAGCTCGCGCGTCAATGAACTTGCTTCCGATTTTATTTTTTGGGGCATGTAATTATACGTTCAACAATAACAGCGTATTTACAGGATGTACACATAAAATCGTTTCCAAGGTTTTAATTAAATGGAACAACGAACTTTTTATCGGTGCTTGAAGAGACTGTGGGAAAACATGCGATCGATCGCACAAATGTGCGAAATAGCGATTTTCTTTCAAGAATATACTAGCAATTTATGATTTTATTAAAGAAAAAACAAAACATGTACTATCAATTTGACTTATACAGGCTGGCTATAAAGTATTACAAGTGGAATAACATTTAAGTTTGATATTTGGTAGCGCTTAACTGTCTATTACAGCCCACTTTTTGACATGTTTCATGTGTTTTACCCAACTTGCAGGATGTTGCCATCTTTTTTTATATTCCTACAAAAGTTAACGTTAGTAGAGCCTTTTTGGTTCTAATCTACAATCATGAAGGATTTATACCTATAAGTGTTGGAGAAGATGCGTTTTCTACAAGAAGTGAAACCATTGTGGGGCTATCTATGGATATTTATTATCAGGAATCTTTAGAATCATTTAATACAGTTGCCAACTAAAACCGACTTAAGGTTATGTATGTAGCTAACATAGAAATTATTACGGTGGCGGAGACGTTAGGTGATACCACCCAGCAAGTGACGTATACCATCTTCTCTGATAGATACATATGTAGCTATTAAAACAGATTTGGTTGGCAATTGGTATATCGTACATGTATATTTATTTCGAGAAATTTAAAATAATGTTAAATTTGTATTTGATGTATATATATATAATCAACATTTGTTTGTCAGCACATATAGCTCTTACTTGCTTATGCCCATCATATTCAGAATTTGCTGCGTTAATGTGGTCTAGATTTTGATCATCAACCTGTATACAGCTCTGGACGGTTTCAGACATGTGCATGTGCCGTGCATGTCAATCTTACCTCATCCACGGATGTTAGATCTCACTTTTATACAAGTGGAGAAAAGAATGTCCATTTGGAGAAAGCTAATACGTAGACCTCGTGGTTTCCAATTCTATGCCAAATGCGCACTATTATTACAGATCTATTAGCTACCTCCTCGTGAGTGCGAGCTCTACGCCAAACATATTCTGCAGTATTGGAAATTTACAAGCCTTAACTCAACAGCAGCTATCAATTATCTGATTGTGCTAGTTTGTACGGGCTTTTCCACGTAACATGTTCATTAAAAGTTTTCGCAGTTAGCATCTTAACCTTGTTCTCTAAAATTTGTAGCAGGCAATAAACCCGTCCACCCGATAATTACAAATTATTGTTAGTTTCAATATTTCTTCCAGTTATACGTACCAACTGTGATATTTTTATTGGAATTACATACTTTTTATTGCGTTTTTTAGATTCCCTGGATTGTTATGGAATGATCTGTATTAAGGTACCCTATTTCTAAAATCAACTGGTTTTGAGTTGTTTTTTTTTGAGTTTTCAATGTACTGGATGTTCAGAATTTAAGATCCAACTTATAAATATTGAATTCAAGGAAATCATTTTTTTAATGTAACGCATAGTATATATGTACTCTATCGTGAGCAAAAATGCAATTGCCAAAATCTACCGAAAGACTGCTTTATGCGTACCTAGTTCTTTAAGATATTGCGAAGAATTAAGTATTTACTTGAATAGAGGTATTTTATATTGGGATATAAATACTTTTGAAGATCGATCGAATGGTCCCATTGGCCATCTAGATCTCCCAACCTTGGTCGTCTTGCTTTTTATTTATGGGCTCATATAAAAGATCAAGTATATACATCTTCTGTTCAGAATATAGAAGACCTGATAAACAGAGTACATGTAACTTAAAAATTAAAAACGATAAAATCTAAGTTACAAGAAGAGAAATACTAAAACGATTTTGCTGTGTTTCGAGCAGAATGAAGGACATTTGTAACTTTTAATTTTAAAGCCTTCATCTTTCATATCATAGTATACATGTTTCATTCTATTTTCTGTTGTTTGTTAAGTTACTCATCATATAAAATTTATCCGTTCTTTTGAAGAATTTTTGTTAAAAAGTTTGCGCATTTAAACAACATTAATTGTAGCTTCATAATCACAACTGCTTTAAATTTATGTTTGCATGGCTAACTGTTGCAATCAATTAACGAAAGTAATTGTTTATAACTCTTAAACTATGCAATATATATAGGGACATCTAATATACATTGATAGTGTTTGCGGTTTTGCTCATGGTAGTGCACTCATATACATGGGTTCCATTAAGAAAAAATCGATTTCCTTAATTCAATTTAAGGAAATCGATTTTTTCTTCATAGACTGGACATTCATAGACTGGATCCTAAATTCTGAACATCCCATATGCGATAAACTCGATATTGGAAAGTATTGGAAGGTAATGCTGAAGAGTACAATGTAAAAGAAAAACCAAAGTAACTTAAAACCAGCCGATTTTAGACTCAGGGAGCGTTAATATAAATTATTCATGGAATCTAGAAAAGGTGTCGTTCCATTAAATTAAAAATATTTAAGATCGTTGTACGAGTCTAAAAATAATTTGTTATAGTAGAGCGGACACGCTTATTTTACCATATTATATTTGCGGAATGTTTATAAACGAAGTCAACAGTAAATGAAAAATTTTATTCTCACTAAAACATTATACTTATATATATATATGTATAAAAAGTTCATTTCTATATTATTCCAAACACATAACCCTAGCCCAGATTTTAACGTGATCTCCTAGTGTAATCTGGGCAAACTCGCAGGTGTATGAGTAAAAATTTTAATATTTCCACTTTAATTACATAGAAGATGTCGTAAGTATCTAGTATTACTTCACAAAATAATCTGAGGCGGAACTCTGCTTTTTCCTATTCAGCAATTTAGCCTCGAAATGTAGTGCCAATTCATTTAACATGTTGAATGCTTGTAAGTCATTTGTTTCCAAACAAAATCTTTTCAAACCTTCTATTTTTGATAGACCATCTTGATATGAGCTAATCTGGTTCTCGCTACTCATTAGAGAAGCCCCTAACTCATTTTCCTCCTTGTTGCTGCTATTTACTTTGTCTGCTTCAATGTTTTCCGTGTTCAAATCTAAACCATTATCTTCCATTTTTAAATTTAAGTCGATATTTTCAAATTTGCCCAGGTCCTTATTAGTTTCTAATCCGTTCGTTAGTTCTGGCGTTTCAGTGATTGTAAGCAGACGAGTATCTTCTTCGGGTGTGTATTGGTCAATATCCAATTCTTCATCTATTTGGTGATTAAATCCAGCCTTTTTGAAACAATTTTTAATGGTATCAGAGGATACTCCATCCCACGCTGTTTTAATAAGCTGAATAGCATCGAGTATACTAACTGAGTTCACTAGCTTATGAGCCGATTGAGAAGTCTCAACTTGCGAAAAAACATGTTTCAGAATTGTGTATCGGTAAGAAGCTTGGAACATTTTTATAATCCCTTGTTCTAATGGCTGACAATGGGACGTTGAATTTGGTGGAAAAAAGACGAGGTTAATATTTTTTAATTCCATTTCCTTACAATGTGACATACTATTGTCCAAAAATAATATAATTTTGCGGTTTTGCTGGATTAATCTTGAATCGAACTGATGTAACCATTCTGACATAATAGAGTTAGTCATCCGAGCGTCCTCATTAGAATACCAGTGGATAGGACGATCTTCAACACTAATGTTTCTAAGTGAAATAGGGTCTACCGATTTTCCAATTACCAGCAATTTTTCTTTATCTCCTGCCATACTTACACAGTGTAATATTGTTAAACTTTCTTTTGGAAGTTCTCCTTCTATGCACTTTTCGTTTTCCAATGTTATAGTCGTCGAAGGTAACGATCGGAAACATAGGCTTCTTTCGTTTGCATTGTAGATATCACAGGGTTTATAGTCTTTAACTATTACTGGCAATCTATTTATAAAGCTTTCGACGTCCTCTGGAATCGTACCAGCGGCTTTCGTAGATATGGTGCGATGCGTGATATGAATGTTGTGTCGTCTTTTGAATTTATCTAACCATCCTGTGGAAGCTGAGAAATTATTACTACCCAGTTTCTCGGCAATCTCTTTTGCTTTGAATTTTATCTGGGTACCAGATATGGGAACATTTCTGTTTCTCATCTTAAGAAACCAATCATACGTTAATTGATCGATCTTAACACCTTTACCTTTAAGAAATCGTCTTTTCAATTCACAGTTCTTGGTTGTTCGCCACTGTCTAAGATATTCTTCCTTTTCAGCAATTATTGTTGCGGCTTGTGATTTGCTGATTTTGAATTGCTTCGCCAATTTACGGGAGCTAAGCTTTTCTTTGTTATTGTACTCGATTATTTCAATTTTTTGTTTTAAGGTCAATACGCTTTTTTGAGACGTCATTATTGTCTTTAAATAAAAAAAAATAAGTAACTTCTTAAAACAAAAATATAACTTACCAAGGTGTAAAGCAAAGACTGTATGTACACACGCAACGTTTACAGAAAACGAATAATAATTCACTTGCTAACTTGCCGAACAGAACGACATCGGAATTATATAGCCAAGATAAACGTATTTCACCATGCGGCTGCGTAAGGAATAGAGATGCGAATGGTCCGCACTACCTCGTCATGGGAACACCTCTAGTTCGTAGCCATATTTACGTAGCAGTTGCATCGCATGTAAAATACGACGACCTTAGTAGTATAACTCCATGTTGTTTTACGGCAAACGTGTCGGACAAAAATGTTTCCGCTATCTTTAATAGTGATCTAAATGAAGGTGTTTCAAACAACCGTATCACTAGTACGAGTGTCTCGCGATAAACTGCTGTTTTACAAGGCAGTAATAGAAACAATATTGTCCTAAAATCAATTAAATGTACATCCGTCGTATGTTAAAGGGAGTGCCCACGTAAGAGAAATCAATTTAAGTGTAGGGTGTCCGCTTAAAGGAAGTACCCTGCTAAAACAAGTGAACGTAAGAAGTTTTAGTGTCGTCAGTTTTCCAATAGAGGGCGCTCGACATTCAAACAAAGGATATAATGATGCATATTCAGCTTTTTGTTTACTACTATCTTTGTACGGCCAGTACAGAAGTAATTAAATAATCCCTGGTGATTCTGTGTGAGATATTGTTAATGAAGGTGGAAATGAAAGTGGTCGTCTTCTTGTCTTTGGAAGTTTACTTAATTAAAATAAAGAGTGGAGCAATGCGACCGGTTTCTTTAAGCCGGCGAAAACAGCAACTCATAGCGTAATTTAAAGAAATCTGAATTTGTGAAAAGCAGATACTAAATTTAAATTGTAAAATTGTATAATTAAGTTTTAGAGTAAGTTTAATTTCGATGTAATAAGTTTGGTAGCACGTTGTAAATGGAAAAATACGGCTATGTATTCTAGTAAAAGTTACTAATTTAAAATTACAAACCTGAAATTCTAAAAGTGAGTGTATTAGTGAAGTATTGTAGTGAGGGTGCTAGGGAAGTGTTTTAATGAACAAGGTTTTACTTAAAAAGCCGTTAGTCCTCATATGTTCATATTTTTGAAAAAGCTCAACTTCCTTTTAGATGGTAAAAAAGCTATCCAGAATTAATATATTCACTAAAGTAGGTGGTAAGTTACATCGTACAGTAAATATTCTATTTAGGATAGAATATTGCGGATCGACGGCCGCCTCTATCCCGTCGTATAGGTGGTCGTATTTCCTCTAGCTTTATTCTACATATTTCTAATTCGTTTTCTCATGCTATTTTTTTTATATCTTTTCTATACAGTGTTAGTAAATTTTCCTCGACAGTTTTTGACTACATCTTTATTTTCCCATTAGCTTTATTATTTTAATTAAATTTGATTTTTTTTTATCGCCCATTATTTTTTCTTCTAATTTGTGTAGATATATTAATTTAGTTTTACCATTTTCTTTTGTATTTACTATGGCACCTAACAAACGCCCTCGCCAAGAACTCATGAATAGCTGGATTAAGGAGCATAATTGTTTTAAAGTTATCAGCGATCTAGAGATTTATTGCACAATTTGTTCCGTTACTTTAAAATGTCTGAAAAAATCTCGATTTACGGACCATTTAAAAGCCGATGCTCATCGCAATCCTGGTATGTCGAAAGAGTCGAATTTTTACAACGATCTTTGCGAAACCTTTGTGGTTGCAAATATCCCCTTCCGAAAATTAGACAATCACCTTCTAAAATATTTTCTGACAAAGTATACAGGTAGAAGTATTCCCAACGAGTCAACATTACGAAAAAACTATCTTCCAAGAATATATACGAAAGTCATAAATAAAATTAGAAGTGATATAGGAGACAATTACTTCTGGTTCAGCGCAGACGAAACTGTGGATGTGTTAGGCCGAAGCATAGTCCACGTTATTGTTGGTGTTTTGTATCCAGATCGCCCAACGAAGCCATATTTAATAGCCGGCAAAATAATAAAACGGGCAAACGCTAAGACAATAACAGAAGTAGTTCTCAACAGTATTGACAACATTTTCGAAGATATGGGAAAACCGGAGAGAGCTTTGCTCTTTGTAAGTGGCGATGCGGCTTATATGCTTCAAGCTGGCAAGTTATTGAAAACCATCTTTAAAAATATGCTGCATATTACTTGCACTGCCCGCGCTCTCCACAGAGTTGCGGAATTTATTCGAGAACAATTTCCAAATGTGAATGAATTGATTAATCATACTAGGAAAGTTTTCTTGAAGGCACCGGCAAGAGTTGCTTTATACAGAGAAAAATTGCCAGCACTTTCCTTACCTCCGTCTCCAGTCGTAACAAGATGGGGGACGTGGATAGAAGCTTCTTCATTTTATTCAGACAATTTGGAGAAACTCACTAAAGTAATTAACAATTTCAATGAGGATGCACAAAGCATAACCAAATGTAAAACTCTGTTACAAGATTCATCTTTACAAAGTGACTTATATTTTATTAACGAACATTTTCGTGATATACCTGAAAAAATAAAATACTTGGAATCACAAACAGTACAATTAAAAGATAGAATTGAAACATTAGATGCCGTAATAACCAAATTAAAGAATATATCTGGTGATTTTGGTGCTTCAGTATCTAAAAAAATTGATGCCATTTTTAAACGCAGCCCGGATTTGTTCATATTAAAACTCTTGTGCAACCAAAGTGACGAAACCGTTAGTAAACACAGTGCTTACATATCTCATCTTCACTATGCTCCCCTCACAAGCTGCGATGTGGAGAGAAGTTTTTCCATATTTAAAGACGTCCTAACAAATAAACGAACACACTTCACAGCAGAAAATTTAGAATATATTTTAGTAATTAATGTTAATAATTCTCTTCTAACGTGACATGTATAAAAAATTACCTTGGAAATTGTTTGTTTTTGTGTAATATTTTGCGATATTAGGTATTAAATGGTGCATTCCGTTCGAAGCGTCTACGTCACTGATCTTTTACATATGCATTCCGCGATATCACGCCCCACTCTGTCTCAAACGTCTGTGATATGCGCGGTCGTCGATCCGCAGCTGGTTATCACTGTTTGTGTACTTTATTTTAAATGGGTTCTATTTCTCGTTCATGGTAGTTTTTTGCGCAAGATGAAGCGTATTCCGCCGCTAGTGACCATAGATAAAGTACAATAAAATAATTTCGTTCTTAGCGGTTCTTGTAATTTGTTTGAAAATGTAAGCGAGTTTGTTGATGTACATTTTTTTAAAAGGTTCATAAAAACAAACTCGTGTTTAATGCTTCGACAATTTGTTGTCTTATTCAGAATTATATACGTTCATTGTTACAAGTAAATGATTTAGCTAATTAATAATATATGGTATATTTATTATTAGTTAGTCTTCCATTATATACATTATTGTTTTGTTTTATACTATCTACATAAACAATGTCAACAAACACAACATTCTAAAAGGTTCTTTAAAAACCATATTTTTTTTGCTGTTACATTGTTTCATTTTACATTTCTAGAACAAACAACACACATAGAACTTTTTGTATAAATTACAAACCTTTCACGAATTGTCAAAGTGAATCCAAAGTAAAACTATAAATAACTGTGTTTTAAGTAAAGTTAACTTTTAAAATAGGATAATAAATCTTGGGTAGTAATTCTTCGATTTCAGTTTTGTTATTGACAACATTTTTGTGTTTGTTGATTTGAATTTTTGGCATATATCTTGCTTTGCAACTTCTTTATTGAGTATAGACACATTGTTAAAATAAAAAATGTCCCGTATTTATTGTACGTTTTCTTTGAGGTGGTAATGTTATTTTAGTATTTATCATTTTTTATCCTATCTTTAAATGTTATAATGCTTATCCAATGTGAACACCATTACACTTGTTATATGAAATTTTGTAAACTAGATAGGTTTGTTAAGTTTTTGGTATATTGTCTTTTAGTTGGGAAAATGCAAACTTTAAATTATTATGTGTTACTTGTTATAAGGGATTAAAATGTTGTTAATTCTCTGAGAAAATTGTGGGATATATGTGTTCGAACCATTTTGTAAATTACATTTTGTTATTATTATTATTTAAAAATGTAACAAAATACATATCAAGTTTATCAAAAATTTGTTTTTGAAAGAAATAACGCATTTTTGTATCTTACCATTAGTTAATAATTTATATTTTATGTCCTCCTAGTGCGTGGAGGAAAGAATGAGCAATCCAGAGAAAAGGCTTTCAAACGAAGAATAAGACAAAGACTGCCTAATATAAAATTATGTTGAAGTATACAGGATGTTCAGTTTCTGTTGCACACGATAGAAGACATTTTAAATGGAACACCTTCTATATTATTACTTTTCTGGATGCTTCTCTTTAATTCATGTCACCTTCCTTCAGTATCCCCATTTTCCCCTATCCTAGTCTTCTTATATGATATACATAATTTGAGATTTTTGCGAAATGTTTCTTTAACGACCAATATCTTAAACAAGGTGATTCCGATTTTAATTGTATACGTTGTATACAAAATCTAATATCTAATAATCATTCCACTATACCTAAAATGCGTTCTAGTAAATTAAATAATAATTTAAACAATCAACAATATGCCAGAAACAAGTCAAACAAAATTATAATAACTATAAGAAAGAATCATTCAGTGTGTAACAGTTTTTTCACAATAAAAGATGAACTTAAAAAATTGGAAATATTTTTTACATATGAAGGTAACCTATTATATAACTTGTATCAAGTTTTATTTAAAAAAATTAAGTATTGTGTGGTGGTAGTAGAACATAATCCGTATTTCGTGTTTCGTAATTGTGAGAAATTTTTTTATGGATAAAAGATACAATTTCAAGAACATATGCATCACAGAACGTGATTTTTTAAAGCTAGTCTGCAGGAATCACGCCAATATGATTCTAGGGGCTATTTTTTTTGTAATAAGAATATATGCTAGGATTCTCTGTCCTGGCTCTAATAACTCAGTTCGCAACATATTTTGGAGGAGAAATTTGTAAAATAAAGTGTTTTAAGTTACTAAAAGCGTAACATGTGCGTAATAAATCAGTGCAAAGATGATTTATGTGGGAATTCTAGTTTAGATTCTCATCTCTTTAAAAACCCTTGCTGTAGTGCAAATACTTACAGCGGAGTTATATAAAGATAAAGTATCGATATTTTATCTATGTTTATTGTTAAATAGAATGAAGAAGAACTGTTATCGTTGTTAATAGGATTATTTTTGATTACAAAACGTGACCTATTTCAAAGTTATATAAAGATTAAATTGCCAATCCAAGAATCTCTGCTGCTACATTGTTGCCCGCTCTTTAAGAGAAATTTCTTTTGAAGGTCCTTGTAAGTACTGAGTGAAAAATCTTTCATTCGGAAAAGTGTAAAAATATGGCCCAATTATACGCTCATTGAACAGTCCACAACCGATCAATTATTAAAGGTGTGCAGATTAACAATGTCAAAGGAGATTCACTATTCCATCAAATTATATCTAAGACATCAGATGCACCGAAGCAATAAATTCCAGTCTCCTATCAAAGAAACCTATGTACTGAATGCACTTCCAATGGATGACATTTATTTTGTTTCAAAATTCTGTGCGTTGAGGATTTACTTGTACCTAATTCGTCTGCCACACTTCTTATAGGAACATTAAGATGAATACCAACATTTGCCGGTACATTTACAACATTCTCTTAATTTCTCACATAATTCGCATGACGGATATGTTTCAATTGCGAAGGAGGTGAACCAGTTGCTGTGACAAGGTATCCGATGTCCTGGAAATTTTGCTCTGTATTTGCTTAGTATAAAATGTAGAAGGCACTTTTTTAACCAAAAAAAGTTTGGATTACAGTTAAAGTAGAATACATGGGTGGCAAATACAGGTGTTTTGGCAATGGTAACCATAGCAATTTTTTTCCTGCTATGTTCCATATACAAAGGAGTCTACAAAATGCTTAGCTGAGATGTGTTGGTTGTTTCCCATTAGCATAAATAGTTTGATAATATTCACTGATCGAAGGAAATGTTCCAAACTAAATATTCTTCTTATTGGACTATTTTTGGGCCACCCTGCATCAATATCACAGAATGCACTTGGAAGCACATTTTCTATCCTAGAATTTTTCTTTTTTTTTAATTCAAAAATTATCTATTCAAATAACCATCATATTCGCTCGGCAACAAAATTTGGGACACCCGGTATATGTTGAACAGCTTTTTATTTACAGAGAACAAAGAACGTTTTTAACTAGAATATTAAACGTCTTTTTCCTTTTCATTTATCTTAAAGCAGTAAATGATGTAATTATAAAATTATTTCATGCATCATGTACTACCTTCGTTACTTCATTGCGTATGATTTCCTAATCAATATTAGTTCCGTCACTAATAAACACCTGACGCGAAAAAACGGTTATTGACTATCGTTCACAGTAATTATTAATTAATGCAACGCGTGTGGCTGCACAATAGCCAGGTCTGCTACTAAGAGAGGAAGGTTAATAGTTCCATCGCGTATGCATCCGTATCTTATAATTAGAATGAATATAATGCGCTGTAATATTATCTATTTGTTGTAATCAATAATAGACTATAATGAATTACATTCATTAAAGTTCTCGTTTATGCGTGTATAAGTATTTAAATCGGATACTGTCGATAAGGGAACATCGGTAACACGAATGTATCGACCGAATCGTCCGATTTCGGGGTAAACTTCCGTGTGCACGATTTTTAAATTTTCGTAAACCTCTCGGTCATAATAACATATAAAATTTCATTTGGAACATAATTTGAGGATCGCGCTACAGCGCCGTTGTTAAGATTAATGCATCATCCATTTGATACCAAGCGGCTGCAGACTAAACAACTGACAATGCATCAAGTTCTTTTTCGACAATATTACGCAATATGTTTATTATAAGAATGCAAGCAAAAATGCGGTTATCTTTAACTGCGCAAAACACACTGAATTGCCAACTTTCTTAAAATGCCTTCGGCTAATTGCGTCAATTGAGGGTACCGTTTTTCGTAAATTTTGCTTCGTCCGTTCATATATTTTTTTTCGTGAAGGTTTTGTCTTCCTGACAGGATGAGAAAAATTCGGGGCAACTCACCCTTCCGAGAAAATCTTGTGGATGCAGGTTTTATATTTACTGGTCTGAAAATGGTCTCCATTTGTGTTCTTTTAATAGTCTTTCAGTGAACATTGGCGAGATTTCTAATGTTCATGCTTCGGAAAGATACAGTTGGATGCGTATAAAAATACATAATAACGCCAATATCAACAACTTTGTCATCAGTTAATTTATTCTCTCTAATTTTTGGCCTAAACTATCGAACTATCATTATAAATTTTTACATCTGCATGAAATCAGAAGGCTCATAGCCTATTCGAACTTTAATGAAATTTTAACATTTACAATAAAATTAAGAGGGTGTTTTATTTTAAATTATATAGAAGTTAATGTTTGAAGCGTATATTTGAATGATAGATAGTGACACCCTGTATGATAATTGTACAAAAATGGAAATACTTTTTAAGAACCCACGTATATAGCTTACTAACTTGTAATAATAGTTGATCAACACTTTTGCCTACTGAAGAAATAAGCGAGTATTGCCATAATTTTACTTTAATCTTTATAAAGATCAAGTTAATTTTAAAACAATTGCTGAATTCAAATATTTTGTGAAAATTGGGACAATCCATTTAAGGAACTGTATGTTACTTCCGGTGAACAAGTCTGCAAATTTACGAATTTGGAATCTGCTTGGTTTCTGCTATATTCATAGTACATTCTAAAAAACACCTCATCACCATCGATAGAATTTACGGTTGCTACAAAAATTTTAATGGCAAAAAGTTCAAGAATTACCAATTTGCATTTTGAATTCCACAATACGTTGTATTTTTCCTCACATGTACAGTGACATTTTTATGTTTTGTCTCCGCCTGAGATGATGTATCTATACTTTCTACCACTCATAACCGTGCCCTTGGATTATTGTAGGATTCGCAGGAAGATATTTATGAAAGTAACTCCAGTTATGTCTAACTAATTGCCTAATCTATTAATAAGAGAGTAGCGACTTACAAAGAAATATTCATGGTTTAGTAGACAATCATTTGACATCAATTTGTTTTTACTGACGCATTTATAATATAAATGGAAGCGGAGAAGGAGGTGTAACAAAAGTCGATGTAGAAGTTGATTAAAAAGCTTTCATTTAGAAGTTTTATTGCGTTAATTTATAGGTAGAAAGGCTAATTAAACTAAATTTGGGATGATAACCATGAGATTAATATATGTAAAAGTATCCCAAGTAAAATGTCTTTATCCTTTAAATATGTTAATAAAATATAATTACTAATTACTCTTTCCCCAACAACGGCAATATTCCTTTACTACTCTTCTTCTACCTGCGAGTCCGAGCTGAACCTAAGTACTTATCACATTTGTTATTCTTATCTCTTCTGCGTGCGCTCGCTTTTTAAGAGATTTTACTGTATTTGATTTACGAAGATGGAGCGATAGTGTTACCCTCAAAGCAGAGATATTGAATTTGTTAACAAATCTGATAATTTTGCATGACAATAAAAGAAGAACATTTATATCTGCCATGTTTATGTTGGCTAACGTTAAGCTTTTAGGAGTTTGTTTTTTCACATTATTTCACATAAACTGTTGCTTCAAGTTCGTTCCGCAGCTTAATTGTTGCTGTCTCTCGGACACCGATAAAACTGATTTTAGTCTTTAGTTCTTCGGGATAACCTTGTATTAGTTCCAGTACATAATCAATAATCGAAGTATTGAACCATGTCGATTGATTGAACGATTTGAGTTATAGGAATTGAAGAAAAAAGTAGCCAAAAACTACTTTCCAATTGCATTCATAAGTCAATGTTTGTTAGAGTAAAAAAAGGGTTGACAAAAAATGTATTTGCTTACCTATTAACGCAATAGGAATGTCAAATACTATACTATTAACATAGCAACAATCATACGCGTAAGTCATTGTTATATAACCGGCATGATATTTCGCGTCTTGAAACCTTGACATCCGCTACGAATTTGTTACATTAACATCCCCAAAAAAGTTATCAGCTCATGGTGGACATCTGGAATAGTTGTTGCTAGTAGTGTTGCTTAATTTTGTATATCTGCTTGTGTGTGCTTACGTATCTTTTCCCTTTTCCCATCCTTCGCTATATTCAAAAAATTACTCCATTTATGTACTGCTCCCATTAGACACCCAAGGCCTCCTCGGCTATTCCAATTCTTCCGAGTGGTTCCGCTGTCTTTACTATTAGATAACGATACAGCTATATTGTTGCCAGTTCGTTTATCAAGTTAGCCGTAAAATAATAAATCGTATACGCATGGCCTACTCCGCCTACCCTAGGTATGTTACGCGCAAACTTTATATACATTTTCTTAAGCCGTTACTTATAGGTTAACTTTCATATCGGAAGCAACGTGCGGCTTACGGACTTCGACTGGTTTCGAACCAAGGTTTTCCCATTGCTCGCAAAACGCTCGTATCTTATTTTTTCTATTTGCTTATACATATTTGCGTCGGTACCCATAGTAGTAACACTCACGACAGTGAGCGTTTTTTGTCATTAATTGAATTATTACTAATTGTTTAATACTTCTTTCCGCAGGCATATACAAATAATTAATTTGCCACCGTTTGAGATAGCCACATAGCAATGCTTGTTTAACTTGTGAGGAAACATATATCAAACAAATTATCTGGATTTTCTTATTTGCATAATAAATGGGCGTTGTGCGTATGAGCTGCAATCTCTGCGACTTTTTATGCATTATAACTGTCATTTTAATTTGCAATAAAATATGATAATGGTGTGAGGAACTACGTTATATTAATTCAATGTTGAATGCTCCACATAGAAATCCAATCCGGCGCTTTGTTTTTTTTTAGCTAATATATGGTACATACAAATTTAGGGATTCGATTGGACGATTATATATTTCTTAGGCACCTACTTCTTCGTTATATATCATTGAAGAATTAAGAAATACAAACTTGAAGATATGCAAAGTTCGTGGTTACAGAAAGTATGTCGTATGTTAGCAAATTAGCTATTAAATTTAATACAAACAGAGTCTTAAAAACTATAATTTTAAAGATCGTATTCTGGAGATTTATGAGTAAAGTTCTCCACTTTCCGTGCGCTTCACGAAATTGGCAGAGACTAGAGAGACTTGGGTTTTGTCGACTCTCCGGGAAACCAGTAGGCAACACGGGCCCATTCTTACGAAACGAATAAACAGTCAAAGTCTGTCTAGTCTCTGTTAATTTTGTGAAGCGCGCGGGAAGTGGCGAACTTTATTAATGAGCTTCTTATTTTATGGGTTCGATTGGTCATTAATATTACTAGTTGTATTCTTCTGCTGACAATTGGTATCTGCACAATACATGCTACCTTACCTACACTTGTACCGCCATTTTAATTATTTTCTTCATAAAGTATCCTTACATTCTATAACGGATACTTTCCGCTTGAAATCAAACATCGATGTATGCATATTTATGCGTCTTACGTAATAATTTAGCTTTGCCGTTGTTCAAAGAAAATTAACTATTTCGTCTTCGGAGAGTAGAGCAGTATAAACAATACCATAAATACGCACTCCAAATATCTGTTCTTTCTATGTTTACTGAAATAATCTTACGAGATGAGCAACTTCACGTAGCTGCTCCTTTTTTGACATGACTAAAGCTTTTAACTGTTTTAATTTACCATTTCAAAAATTGGAAGTACTTGATATTAGAGGTACCATACCTCGGTTGCATAAAAATTAAAGATAGAAAAACGACGAATCCCTCTCCCTTTACATAAATGCATTAGAATTAGAATTTATGGATATTTTTTTTTGTCTGAAAATGTGTTCCTCTGCCTGGAGAAGATGTGCCTTGCTATAGCTTTGTAACGGATGACAACCGAGAATTACCTACAACTGTGGAGATTCTCGGAATATCAATTTTCTATTTCGAACCAGCCTACTGCTATTGTTGCAAAAAAAAATTCTTAAAATTCTTCATTAGTAACTTGCAGATTAATACATATTTTTTTTATCTGTAAATCTGAGGAAAGTTAATTTATAGTGTCACCATTTTACCATTTTGTTTCACTCTCCACACCAAACAGCTTGTGCTTAATTTTTTCTGAATTGATTCATCATCTTGGGCATTCATAACATAGTTCAATTAAATGATCCATCCTGTATTACTCTAACTGCGTTAATCTATACAACGAACTTTATTTTTAGTGCATATTTTCTATTTGGCGTGCGCTAGATTTGGAGATCTGTATGCTTTCAAAACGCATTCATTATAATTTTCGTGTCAATTTCCACATTCCATATAAAGCGACGCAAGGAGATAAATCATGTAATTAAAACATTATTACTGAGCATAACGCGAGCCAGATTCGTTCACGTTCGTTTCAATTAAACCATTTGCATGTGACAGGGTAACCCTTATGGAAAATAATAATGACTTGTGCTTTTTATCACGAAAACGAAGGCCATATTGGCCGTTGATATGTAAAACCAATTAAGACTAAAAACTTGGTGATTGAACACAGCGCATTTAATCCGATGTGAGGATATTGTTCTCACTTCCACCTAACATTCCCGTTAATGAAATCGATGGATAAGTATAAATAACAGATTGTATTGTACTTATTCCTTCACAGAACCGCGTTAGCTGTAATAGTTCCTATATAGCTATTGAATGTACGTTTTATATTAGTAATTGTAGTAATAAAAAAAAATGCACGACGGTAAACGATTGTGCGTTTTGTTTTGCATATCGCTTAAAAAGTCGGCAATTTATGTATAATTTTAAATATATTAGAATGTGCGATTGAGACCAGCATTCGCGAGACGACCTTCATCGTTCAAAACATTCTTCGGGCGGTTTTTGCAAGACGCAGGGTTACTTATTGTTGTACGCTCCAATCAAGTTTCTCAATGAAACGGTATTCGAATTAATTAGCTAATATCTCACGAACAAGATCGCGTTTTACATTGTGCCGTGTTATATCATCAGGACAAATGTAGCTCATGGATTGTGGGAGTGCGTTCTTCCGAGTTCTACAGTTTTAAATTATAACCAACAACGATAGTAATTGTTTGTACTAATTGCTTTTAGGTTTAGCAGCGAATATTAATCTGTTTAGATTACAACGTTATTTAGTTTCAGTATAGTACCCCTTATTAGCTACCCAATAATGTTTAGAATAAAAAAGATTTGCGGTTAGAGTATATTGAAAATAAACAAATCAGCGCTTAAACTAAAGAAACATGCAATTAAAGTTAAAGGATAAGATTCGTAGTAATGGCGTCTCTATAACAGCTTCAAAATTGGGAACTTGTTCAAGTACAATGGCATGAACCTAGACCTAGGAGATGAGATTTAGCTATCGCCTGTTCTCGTAGAATCAGTTCGGCGTCGACACGGTTCGCTGTTGGATACAATATTGTGGTTTAACGGATATTACATTAAAATTTAACAAACCTAAACGTCTACAACATTTTCTTTAAATGAGTAATCATTAGGTGATAGGGCACTCCATATAGATTTTAATATGGAATTGGCGACAAAAGTGCTGAGTGGTGAGGGATGTGTATGTTCTTCGTATATTGTAAAATCGAGGCTACTCGATTAATGACATTAACGCCTATTTTAAACTCTCCAAATATTTGCTTTATGCAACCGATTTAGAGATTTTCTGCCGTATTGAGAGTCCTGCCGATTATCTCAGGGTGCAACAAGACCCTAACAATTTTTTTAATTATTGTCGAACGGATTGTTCTTGAAACTTGACGAATGTCGAATAGTCTTATTCGCCCATAATCACTGACCGCACATTTTTTGTTTGACATCTGTTTGATGTGCTGTGTGAGATGATGATTATGATTTGAAATTCTAGAATTCAACAAAAATGCATCGTAACTTTGACGTATGTTATGCGATGAACCGAGATATTGTTTAATATACTACGACGTTGTCTGCTAATAAATTTTGCTAGTTGTTTTTGGACTTACAACTCATTAATTTGTACTCCAACTTTTCTTTGTTCTTATGCATTTACGTATTTGTATCTTAAAATTGACTTTTCTGGAGTTTTATGAATGAACGATATCAAGAAAATGCAGATACTAGTAAAGTAAAAAAGTGGACTGTGATTAAAGAAAGAATCAGTCGCGTGTCAGAGCACCTGAACCATTGCAAGAACCGTACGCTACCTTTTTTTTATTCTGTATATGTTCTCCAACAAAGTAAAGTAGATCCATCACACAGTTTTCATCTAGTACGCAGAGTATTTATGCAGCAGTAATTATAAAATGTTTAATTTATTATAAACCAATCCGTTTCCCTTATTGAAATATGAATCATGTATATCCGCATTCAAGGATACAAGATCCTACTCACAAGTACTGCGTAAGACTTACGCTATCAATAGCTATTGATAATTATTCAATAAAAACAGCTATGTGAATTTACTAACCTTAATCGTAACTATTATTAAACTAAATTATTTGAATAATTGCACGATTACCGAGAGTAATTCTAACGACGAACTTCCTTGCGTTCCTAGGATGTAATCAATTACATATACTGTTTGTGTTAATTTTAGTTCTGATGTAATTTTGACACGTGACTGTTGAAAGCAGATCAAAAAATATATTTATGCATATCTCTTTGGCATTGGTATAACTATTTGTAGCCCAAGCAGGTGCTGATATTCGTTTTGTTTGAAAGTATTAAAAGATAATGTTATTTGTAATAATGATAGCAAGGACTGTGGCGTAGTATGGTAAACAACACATAAGTATCGGCACCCTCCGCACCACACAAGTTTAATTTATTATATAGTAATATAATAAATAGTCCGGGACGGCCGCTTCGAGGACACGAATGGTTCTTATCATCAACCGGTGACCGAATTCGATTCGGTCACCGGTTACCGGTTTACCAATGTTATTTGTATCTCTTTTATTGTTTTCGAAGAGACTGTTGATTAGAAAAGAATCTAATATATTAGAAAACAAGTGCCATAAAATGGCATTTTGTTGCATTTGTTGGAAATTTGAGACACGAGCCGAAGATGAATTCCTCAAACGAACAAATGCTACAAGATGCGTTATGAAACGAGTTTTGCATTTCTATAGTTTAAAAAATTAATTAAAGTATTCCATTAACATTGAAGATTTAGGAAATTAAGAAAATGGATCGAAGACAAGTTACTTAGCGGTTTCCCCGAGGTCTTCGTTGACTGGTAATAACATCTCTTCCCAACGGTACCTTTGGAAACTCGAGGCTATGAAAAGGGCTGGAAACAGAGAAGGAAGTTAAGGGAACTTTGGCATAGAACGAGTGGGCAGATGGATAACAGCTACGTTCGATGTTGTAAACTATTACATTACGTTTGCATTAAGCACGTTTGTGTATCTCAGATTTTATAAGGTTCATTAAAAAACATGCCTAACATAGTTCCCATGTAATTTGTGTGCCATTGTCGTCAATGTTTAGGAATACTAATATTAAGTAATAAATTGTTGCCGATCGACACCTATTTGCGCGCAGAAACTTCTATATTTCGTATGCAAAATAGAAGAACTTAAAGCTCTTGTTTCGAATTATTATATAACTTGTATCTCAACAAGAAGTAAACGCTAAACGCGAACCAGTCATAAATTGTATAATTATGATACTGTGTATCTGCTCCTTATAGAAATCGTTATAAAAGAATGAAAAACCTCTATGAAAAAGGGAATTTATCTTGGTATTTTGATTAATATAATACATGCATACATAATAATGTGATTTCGTTATTTAGCATTTCTTTTCGATCAATTCGATTAATTCTTTTTCTAGAAGTCTTAACTTCTTAGTTGCTTGCTCGCTCGTTAAATGGTTATCTGTAATATTATGGGAGTTACCAAATGAAATGAAATCAAATATACAAAATAAACAAGGCGTTATGCTTTCTTCTTTAATTACCAATATTTCATTCATTCTTTCGCTGTTCTTTTCGTTACTTGTTCGATCCGCTACGTTCCTTTAAGCTACACATTCTTCCGATTACACGGACATGTCTAATTTGTACGCTTATTCACTCGGGAAATATCTTTTTTTTACGTTCCTCACTTTCAAAGTTATCAACTGAATTTAACTCTATCAACTTATACGGAACATAGAAATTCTATAGAGGCAGTGTTAAAATAAGATCAATAAAACCTACCGCTTTCCGGTGGTGTTTCTCTTTCCATAATTATTAATTGCGAATAGTTACGTTGCCTGTGGACATAACGACGATTTGCGTTTGTTGCCATATTTCCTGCCGTTTCCATTCTGTGCGGCAAAGATCCAATGAATGAATGAAAATATAATCAGATATGCGTACGAAAGCAACTGCACTAAAGTGCATTATAATCATAATTATTTATAATAAAACGATTTGTTTTAAGTTTGTTAGGTAATGAACAGTTATAGCTACTGCACTTATGGGATAACATATGGCAATATTTCAAAAACAATTCCTAATTACAATCGCACAAACAAGGAAAGCATGGATTTACAATTTATTGCATGTACAAATGAATTAACTAATAATATAGATTTTTCCATGTAGTGAAGTGTGAGTATTTATACAGGCTACGAGGTCTTAAGTTTGCGACAAAAGTATTTCAAGAAATAAGTACAATAAAAAATCAAAATTCAGTCAGAGTGTTAAAAAATTAAACTTTACGGTATGCACCACCCTCGTAACAGGATTTCAAAATTAGGACCGATTTTCATATTTTGATAAAATAGTTTTTAGCGTATGTGTACATAACCTAAGGCAACTAGGACGCAATAACCACCTTGCTTTACGGTGGGGCCCAAGACATCAAGGAATTGAAGGAAATGAAAAGGCATATAAGCCGGCTAAAGAAGCAGCAAACGTGCCTTTCATTGGACCTAACCCCTTTTGTAGTCTCTAAAAGAACCACATAAAGCAAACAACGAAAACGTGGGAGGACAGCCAATTGGCCTCGTCCTGGGAAAGTACTCCAGGACAATGACGAAAAAAATAGTGCGGTCGTTCAACAAAGGAGACCTTAGGTTATCGGCAAGAATTCTGAGAAGTCATGTACCCCTAAAATATCACTTCACTCATAAATAGTTCAGTGAACGTGATTGAATCTTTTTTTTACTTTTTATTACTTAAATTTCGAATGTTTGGGTCTCCTAACCAAGGTGTGGAGATTGTAGGGTGGTGCTTAATAATTTTATGAGAGAAAACATTATTTCAAAAAGAGGTACGATATAAATTAGTCTTTTATAGTTCAAATTAGTACAAATGGAATTTATAATAGCCATTTTCTTATAATTAGTATATTACATACCTACTTACAGTATTTTTTAAATAAAATTCGTTATAGGTAAGTTGTATGTTGATAGCTCGTTAAAACAAATTAAAAAACTACCGTTGCATAGATGGTTATTGAATATCATAAATTACATTGAAGTTTAGACGATTACATGCTTTTCCGATTTCTTTAGATGGGCATTTCGATGTGGTTTCGAAATACTTTCACTATAGATAAGGAAATTGATGTGTCCGCAAATTGCGCATAGAAATTTAGCAAACCTATTGCTTACAGTTGGCTTCAATTAACATTTAGATATTTATCTTTTTCATTTTATGTTTTCTGAAGAACATAATTATTTACGTCAGTGAATGGATACATTCATATTCGAAGATATGCAGCATTTACTGGATATACTACCATAATGTCCAGTGGAACCAGTCACAACAATTTCATTTAAGTATGTCATTTTTCAAGACCGTCAATTCATTTCCTATACATCGAAAATCGATATTATTGAAATGCCAATACCTCCGTAATGCCTTTACGAATGACGTAAGTCGTTACATGCTAAAGATTATCTTTATTAATTTACGTAACTCGCCTTCAAAAGGAAAAGAGGTATGCGTTTTTTTCTCATAGATGTTGTGTTTTCTCGACTCTCGGGGCAACCAGTAGGCAAAACGAACCCATTCTCATGAGACGAATAGACACGAGTCTGTCTAGTCTTAACTAATTTTATAAAACGTAACTCATTTCTGCAGGCTTACCTTTTAAACTATAATGCAATCCGAACAATATTGAGAAATTAATATTAATCTGGTTAATATACCTAGTGCCAAATTAAGTTAATTATCGCACTTCGAGTGGGTTAATATAGAGAGATTGTAGATCCATTAAAACTGTATACTAATCGCAAAATTATTCTATACAAAGCGCATATGAACATATGTGTCTAATTGATTTTCATTGGGAAATTCAGACCGAAAAATATAGGAAATTGAACGGTAATTTTTATACGCTTCGAGAACGTGTAGCACGACGACTGACGGCTAACTATGGCCGATTCTTGCAAAATTGCCGTAATAAAGTTATTGGCACCCGTACACATGCATTCTGTAATTTAATACGCAGAATAGTTAAGCAACCAAGCAATCCGAACTATTCGGTTGAATGACTATATGTACTAAATTTAATGAATGTGATATAATATTTTAAATTTAATTGAGGGAATTTGTAAGTTTATTTTCTCGTCGTCACAGCCAATTGCTGACCGGACTATTTATTACATTAATTGCCATTATCGTTATATAAAAAGAACGTAATAAATCAAATATTTTTGCGAATTGTTGTATGACCGCAGGAGGAAATATACTATTAATGACAACATCTAACTAGTAGAACTTAGCAACATAATAAATTTTAATGTGCTGATTCAATAAGGGATTTGACATAATGATTCTCTATTCATTCTACAAGAATGCCAACCTTAACATTCTGTACTTTATTCCAATCCCCTAATTCAATGAAGGGTTTAGATACAATAATGCACTGTTCATTTTAAAAGAATGCTAATCTCCTCGAATTGTTTATCTAAAAAAACGTTAGTCTACAGTTTATGTCGTTAAATGTTGAATTTGTTCTTAGTGAAAAAGGTACGTAAAGGTTGCTGCCTGGTGGTTATTTACATCAAAAAGAGGAAAGAGACGAAACATTTTTTTTTTGAAATAGTGACTATTACGACAACATAAAGTGTAATGTTCGAGTTAAAAGGCTTGGAGAAACTGTTTTTAAAAAAGTGGAGGGCTTAACCAAACTGCAAATGCTAGAGAAGTATAAAGAGTAAGACTTTATAATGCGGTACGTAACGAGGTAACGTAACGAGGTAACTACCCAAGATGTACCACTCTACTGCATCTAAGGACTTAGTCAGGGTACTGCAGGAAGAAGAGGACTATGAAAAATATTCGTACAAAAGAGGAAGCTGTTCCGATTTTCCTACACCATCGAAGAGACATCGTTTCTTCACAAGATTACATATTAACAACAGGGAGAATTTTGTTACTACATTATTCTGGAGCAGATGACGACAGAATGCTGATTTAGCTCAAAATGGCCGCTGGTACGTGGACAGACATTTCAAATCTGTTTTGTCAACTACTGTTTGCGGTACATAGCTTTGAGAAAAATGTTTCGTTTCCAAACAAAACAGAAAATAACCTACAATCTTTCTCCATTATATATAGAATTATTACGAGATTTGATGGAAGGACTATAAAATGATGGCATCGTAAGTTCCTGCAGACTATCCCAATATATGGTAGTTCGTAAAAGCAATATAGCAAGAACGAAATCTATGTGAGCTTTAGAACGAGCATCGTGGTCGTGCTGAAAGCATAGCAGCCCTCGTAAGGAGCTATGACGACAGAACATCAGTAAAAAAGCCTGAAAAGCAAAAACACGTTAAAAAGTAAAAAAAAAGGGAACTTGAATCCACCAGCATTATACTACTATAAATCTAATACGGAAGCTTATTGTCTCTTAGACTAGCGGTGGCCCAATAATAATTACTTAGAATAAAAAAAAATTCAAATTCTTCTTAGTTGAATATGTTGCTATTGGGCTAGGTTTTTGGAGCCCTCTATACAACATTTTTGATATGTAGCTATAGCAGTAAAGTTTATGTTGCCAATAAAAATATGAGTGAATAAAATTAAAATTTAATATGTTGAAGAAAATACAGATAATAATTACATTAGTTTACGATAGACCAATAAAACGAGTTGGTATCCATTCCTTTAAAAATTTCTTACTACTAACGTTCCGCATTTTACGTAACTAACACATTAAAACTATGAATTACTATATTTCAGATTGTTGAACTGGAAAATGTGAACAATAGACAAATTATTCTTAAAATGGTATTGTTAAGCGTAGTTGTGCAGAACCGCTCGTGCGTAATCTGTCACAATCCCACTATACGAATTATATGTGCGTTCAGGAGAGCCGCTTATTGCAATAGAATACACATTCAGGATACGCTCATATGTGATCTACTAAATTATCCGCCGACTGGATTTAATTACAAGATATAGTGGAGAAATTAATTAGATATTAGGCGTTTGTTATCTATAGAAGTCGATGTTTAGCGTTTACCAGGATATTCTTTTTTTTGTATCATTATCGGTTGAGTAGTTCACTTCTTCCAGTTATGTTATCTATGTCAAGGAGAACACTTTTTTCATGCCTAAGTGATAGTAAAATCATAACCGTATTAAATACTATTTGTTATATAATAGTCACCAATTCTACGTATATAATATACGTATATGCTATATCACACATTATATATCTATTAAAGTCGATTATGCGTCGTTGCGAAATGTTTCATATTGGAGACAAAAAACTTGAAATGTTGAACTCACAGGTAGCGAGCTTTACATCCATTTAAGAAAAATATAATTCGCTAGCATACTTTTATTAATTTTCACAATCTCTAGTTACAAAGAAAAAAAAGTTGTCTTTTTTATTTTGCGTATACAATTTAGTTAGTGTTTAATAAAGTTAATTTAATTATACGCAACTCTACTTTGCTACAGTTTTAAACTTGTTTACTTTTTTTTTATTGGATATATTAGAAGCTACTCGGCCTTCATTTTGTATTTATGTACATTTATGTATTTACAGATTAGAAACACGTACTTATGTATACTTATAAATTACACTGAGCTTGCTGTGAATTAAAGAGATTATAGTTGAATAATTTTCAAATAAAATTGATATCAACTTGCGAAATTGGAACCATTCTCCTTAGATGTTATATCCTACAGTAGCTCTATGCAAATTTATTATCTAGGAATAGAGCATGCACGTTAGTTTTAGACGTTTCTCACATTCGGTCACCGGCTGAGAATGTGGATCATTCGTATCCTCCAAACGGCCGGCCCGGATTAATTAATCAAGCTTGTGTGGTGCGGAGGTTGCCGATACTTTTGTGTTGTGAACATTTGATTATTTATGCAGCCATGACATGTGATGATATTCTCAACGTCCCGCGATGACATCCGTAATGCTACCTCGTCTGTCCTTAAGATAAGGAACAACGCAAGAAGGTACTTTTAAGGGGTATCAAAAAGCTGACAAATTTTTGTAGTGTTCACCGGTGTGCGGGAGCCGCGGGGTGTACGTGAATGGGAGTCAGCTGGTGTTTATCATAAAATCATAGCCAATAAATGTATTCTTTTTAGCAAAATATCAATCAGGTCAGATGTTTACCACGTAGATATTCGGATTAACGATTTTATTACTCCACCGCGGCACCGCTGCACTCTAAATGAAAGACCATTTTCATATTCTACATATAAAGTATATAACATGATTCCAGCATCATTTAGGTCTCTCTCTGCCCTTACCTTCCGAGTAAATATGAAACGCCTTTAACATTCCACAATCAGTGTATCAGGTAACATTTGGCAAACGTTGTTTTTTATGCTTTTTGTTTAGTTTATTCTTTTTTCCGAAGTTTGTTATTACTATTGGTATTTGCAGTACTTGATTTCTTTTGCAAAGCAATTAATACGAGTGTTAGAGCAGAGGACGATACCCAGTACTGTCAACCTGAACTCCATCCTGTTATTTACAATTCCTGTCGTGTATCCCTGTATCCCTCACGGTTCCTTGTTGGCTCTAAAGCTATCTATTTTGTACACCTCTGACATTTTACGCCACCTCACAGCTAACCTGGCCGAGTATGCTGACATCAGAACAGAAATTCTAGGAACGATTCGATGCTCGTACGCAAACTCCAGAGTGCTGTCAAGTGGACTGCCAGGTGAACGCTGAACATTAACAAGAGTAAATCCATAACGAAGCGTTTCACGAACAAGAGGAGGCTTATGGATGAAAATATCTTCAGTAACAATCAACGGCAGCCATGGACATGATTACCACCGCCTAGCATAGCAACTCGCTGCTTATACGAAAGTGGACGGATCTCAGGGTCACCCACTGGTCAGGAAAAAGGTCCCTCGAGTACGAAACAGCATTCTCGCAGTCTAGGCTGATACACCGTCACCGATTTTCAACGAGTCCAATTTCCTTTGAACTTCTCATTATGAAGGACATGTAAACCGGTGAAGCGATGAAGATCCAGTTATCTATCTTTCACAATGCTTTGCCATGACAAATATAATTTATATTAAATTAAGTGAAGGATCTTTAGATGTTTTTTGGATGTGCTTAACCATAAATCACTATTTTCCATTAAATGTATACATATAACAACCAGAATAGTACCTATACGTACCTATAACTGATATTACTGAGAATAAAAAAAAGATGTATCAAAATTTTGTGTCTTCCACAGCTTTTTCAGCCCATGTTTTATTCTCAATAATATCGGATTGGCCCACATATTACTTAAAAAGCTCTTTTTTAACCTTTTTTGACTATATTCAAAAGATAAAGATGCTCTTAAGCGTAAACGTATATTTCAAATTTTTCATAACTAGGAAGAACTAATGAACTAGTTCATTTATTAAAGCATGTTTATGTGAATGTATTTTATGTGACAATGTTATATAAACGACATATTTCAATTGTCTTTTAAAGGTGTGGGAAGAAATATTTTGTACATATATAAATACGTCATACATGCTCCAGTTTCGCTGTGAGTAATACTGGGTTAGTTGTATTACCTTCAACTGTTAAGAAAGTTAATTGTTTTCCCTCCCAGTAATAGGGCATACCAGATGATGTTGAAACTGTAGTACATTTTCCGAAAGCATATAATAATAGCCGTCACTTTTCTAGAAAAAAAGTCGATTTTAACCTTATTTTGCATGCAAGAATTTAACTGATATACACAGTGATAATGGTTGTACTCACCCACTATCTGGTAAGCATTATTATCCGCCTAATAAACCTCATAGATAACTTACGATCGCCACTGAGATCATAACTCTATCACCCGAGACTGCGAGCAATAATCTAATTACACGAGACGGCGAACAGCCGCTGGTGAATGTTGCAGTCGGCCAGCATGCAAAGCCGTGCCATTGTATGGCAAGCCGTCGTATCGGTCGAATGTTATGGAAATATGAAGTGCATTGACGGAAACGAGTTCGTCATGCACAATTTCACATTCACGTGGCACGACAAATGCGGTTCCAGCTTAACTATTCTGTCTTACAATTTTTATCGGGGAACTATCTAATCTTATGGGTATACAGCAATGCGAAACTATATGCAATAACATTTCAGCGTTCGTTCTTTTTGTTAGGTTACATTTTATTACAATAAATATCTACAAAAGGCTGCACTGCTTTGAGCAATTTATAATGGCCGAATGTATGTGTGTTGCATAATACGCACCGAACAAAGCGGTACAAATTTCCAATTTATTCCAATATTCCCAAACGCTAAAGAGTGATTATAACTCACAAAATGTTTAAAAATTAGATAAGTACTGCAATAGTTACATAAAAAGCATGTGCAAGGGAATATTAAAGTGTACACTCAAAAAAAAGGTTAGAACCAATCAGTGGCCTATTGCTATACTCCTCTTTTCAAATTTGCTAACAATTAGTTCTTGGTAATATACTTTTTATCAACGATGCGCCATCACATTTCTACATAATTGATAGCTAAAAGCACCTGCAGGCTTATTTGTGAGGAGATGGATGTTACTACCTTTGGCTCTCATTTACATGAAACGATATTGCCAGGTTTTCTTAAAAGAAACATTAACATTAACTTTTCTTAGTAACAGGGTCAGTTGCGTGCACTTTGGTTGTGGATAATCTTCACTTTGCACGGCATTGTGTGCTTTATTGATCATAACATCTGCAGTCACCTCAATGGGAAGACCTGGTCGCTTTTCATAAAGGACGGACTTTCGACCACGCTTAAATTCATTAAACCAGTTTGTGATGGTAGCTATCGAAGGCCTATGTTCCTTAGAAATTGCACCCTACTTCCCTTTGATTTTTGTACACGTTTTCCCATAAAAAAATCGAATCACTGACTGATATTCTTCTTTTTCTGGGATTCCACATTTACACAAACTAGCTTACTTTCAACATTTCCCAAAGCAACACTATTATCGGTTGTTCTTTAATTCACCAACGAACATTGTGGTCTCTTGATATCAAGAACGGAATTAGTCCGCTCAAATTTTGCAATTGGACTCCTAATTGCTACATGGCTAGGCACAGGATTGTGAACAAAAACAACACAAAGTCGAGGAGTAATGTTCGTAATAGATCGCGGATTTTTGTATTTAATTTGGACAATTTTTATGCGTTCTTCGAGGATAAAACGCTTCACACTATGACCTATATCAAATATAAACCTTCAAAGTGTCTCAGTCCGTAAATAATATAAAATCCAGAATCTTCTAGTTCGCTCTGGAACACCTAGATACGACCAGGGATTGTATAAACTAATGCATACAGAATTTTTCTGTAATTTCGTCGACTAAAGAATAGTCATTGAAGTGTGTACTAACTAGAACTATAGTAAGCGGGGAAAAGTGAAGTCGATCTGCGAGAAGAGTGGTGTTACTATGTGCAAACATGCCATCGCATTCTCCTTATTGTATTAAATGCATCTAAGGTGGTTCTTATAAACTGAATCTAACTTCCCTTTGATTTCTGCCCACGTTTTCCGTAGGGATGTAGTAGCAAACATTATGAACAACAACAGGATTCGAATCGGGATATTAAAATTCATGTGGTCGTTAGCAAGGCACACAATCCTCGTAAGGCTATATTTTAACATGTGAAAGCCGTTGAATTGGTATCTCTACACATACATATGTGAACAAATAGACAGACCGAAATAAATAATATTACCGAATAAAAATTTATTGTGAAAAATAAAGTAATAATAAATTAGTTGCAAAGTTTAAATGCATAAAAAAAGCTGAGAATTAGCTAAAGCAATTCATTCATACATACAAAAGAGTTACGTCAATACCGTAACAAAAAGTGTCTGTATAGAAAATGAAAATGTGAAGAAAAAGAAATTAAATTCGATCTAGACTGAGGAATAAGAATGAACTGAAACGGTTCAAATGAAAAAAGATAGAAAAGAATAAATTATGTATGAGCGTAGTACGTAGGAATTTATCCGTTTTCTATTTAGATATTGATTTCTGGTAGAGTGAAAGGTGCCAACCCAAAAGTATTTTTGCCATTGGGGATTTTACTTTACAATTAGTATTCGCAGGTTCCTGAATATTGTTTAGTAACGTAAATATTTTCTGCTGTACTTTTTAGTTGTGCTTATGTTACATAAGCTGAACTACATCGCTTACAGAAGTAATTACCTACATATAAACAAATCAAAATAAATAGTAATAATGTATGTACACATTCTCATTAATGGATACAGAACTTTATGATATTTTCTTACTATTCTTCTGTTTCTGCTGCGTTATACTGTGTGTCTGTAAAAGTTGGCAACAAATTGGAAACTTTTT